>CM026175.1:6300735-6480013 GCA_014825975.1 Bombus haemorrhoidalis | reverse complement strand
AAAAAAAAAAAAAAAAAAAAAACCAACTATATATTTCTCGATAGCTGCCTGCGAGTCATGCAGGTTTCCATTTGAAAATTATACAAAAAACCTTGTGTTTGCACCACCGAGAGAAAAGCCGACGTATCTGGTTTCGACCAAAAGGAATTCCTCGATAATTCGTGAAACAATTTCACTCGATTCGAATCGGTCTTCGGACTGATCAAACCAGCATACACGGACTGCGGTTCACAGTTGCGCTTTGTGCCTTGCTGGAGAGCGGGCGTACGAGAATTCAGGGGGCGGAAAGCAACAGGACGCGAAAGGGAGCAGCAGCGGTGTGAGTGATCGGGAACAGGATGGAAGACGGACAAGGGGTGAAAGTGGCAACTAGCGAACGTTTCGAGGAACGTAGCCCGTGGCGAATTCGCGAGCCTATGCCTTAGCTCGCGAAGCTTAATCTTGGAGTTGAAGGCTCGTTGGGTTCCACCGTGTTTGCATGCAGACGCCAGAGTGCACGCGAGCACATAATTGAATCTCGTTGCACCCGAGGCTATTGGTTCCTATTGTCGGCTTGTTTGTACGTTGGAGCGAAGCCGCTGCTTTCGATTCGTAGGCCGGCCGGAATCTCTTTTCATCGTGCGACGGAAGCACGCGAGTCGGCAAGCTAGCGGCCGCGATAACGAGGAGAGATGCGCCACAGCGACGAATCTATTGAGAGTAACGAGGTCGATCGTGAGGCTGCCGCTAAATCCCGGTGCGGCTTTCTTTCGTTAGACGGCAAAGCGAAGGAACCGACGAACGCGCGGCACAATCAGGACCAACGGCTTTGTTTTGCCGAGAAGTTTTCCTCTAATCTTTCAACCGGATATCGAATAAAGGGGAATATCCGGGTAAATTTAGTAATTTAGAGAAAATCGAAGTTACATAAAAGGTGTCGCGGTTAAATGAGATCACGTAAGTGGAGTAAGGTAGGGTTGTTCGAGGTAAAAGGGTATTTTAGTCAAGCTAAAGCAATTTGTAAATCGCGGAATTTGGTTAGAAGGGGCATTTTTAAACAATCTATATTCGTTTCTAAATGATATTTTTACACGTTCCTGGAAATATCGAAAATACCCTACAAAAGGTATCGACGTAATATTAAAATATTTTATTTTACCCTTTTCGTCTATTTTTACATACCGTATCACCTCTTGCCCTTATACGATACCTGGACAATATACGACAACCTGTATAAGGCTGTTGATGTCGATCGCGATGAAATTGATGACGCAGGTTCTGTAAGGGTTGAGGAGCCAACGGACAACCCCATTTAGACTTTTCCCTACGGGAGAAAAATTTTCGACAAACGATCTCTGCGAATATTCCCATCGATCAATAACATTCAATCTTTCACCTATTAACAGATTTCATAACTATCGGGACGAGTGGTATTCGACAGGTGCTACATCGAGAAATATGAAGTGGACGCAGTATCAGTTCCAACTAACGGCAGAGTGCCGTGGAATATGCGCGGCTCGCTGTACCTGTTACTCCATGCAAGCTTTATGCAATCGATCAAGATGATGGATTCGAATTTATACTTTTGCTCGAGGTATTCTGACAAAACAACAGCTCGTCGATTTGGCTTGGAAAATTCTGCAACATCGCCGACGGTGTCACGACGTATAGATATAATAAAAACACGCTTGCATCAAGTGGTAAGAGCACTCGCCGCACGTTTAGATCGATCTTTGTATCGCAAGAAAGTAATAAAAGCGGCAAGCGATCGCGACGTGAGCCTCTGAGAAGCAAAACCGGACAAATGTACTTTTTGTTTCCATCGGGTACGTACGTTTTCTCGCGGAAATATTCAAACGACTCGCGAATACGTCGTATATTCTACGCGAAACATTTTGATATTTTACTAGCTCTGTTACGGGGCTTGACTGTTATTACACGAGATTGGAAATCCGAATAACGAGATAACTCGGCTTCCTGGACCAGCAGAAAGAAATAACGTTTGTAACAACGTGACTTTTCTCTACTTCGTAATTTACGGACTTGACCAGTTTGGCATTCGAGTGGGTCATATAGCAGCTACGAATTATAGCACGGTGGTCTCTAACGAATTGCGTTACGTCAATTTTCATACTGTTTGAAAGATTGATGAATGGCTTTTGTCGACTGTAATTACAGCAGGTTGAGTCACCGCGTTATGTACAGCTCCAAGTAACATAATAGGCATAATTGAATAGACCGTGCGTACATAATTATTATCGCAGTACACTAGGTTGCGATTTCGAAGCAAAACGCGCATTCTGTAGTACGCCATATAGGAACGTTTCTCTCGGACATGCCTCATAGTCTCTTTCTCCTTCTCTCTCTCTCTCTCTCTCTCTTTCTCTTTGCTCGGAAGCTGGCCCTTGAAACAGGGAAATAGTTGAGCCACGTAATTTATCAACTGACCCATTTCCTGAAGTCACAGCCGAAAGATCGGAATACCCTGCGAGAGCGTTTCGATTGTTTCCGCCCTCAAGCCCGCGTAACTCGGATTCTCGCCGAATTATTACGCATTCCGCGGCCTCCGCCGTTTGATTCGCTTGCATCCTACCACCGTCTCTATTCCTTTTACCGACCTTCCTACACAAACCACCCTATACGTTCTACTATTTTTTCCACGCTGCATCGTTTATACGATTGCTGCTATTCGATGAAACAGAATGCTCGAATATACAATGGAGCATAAGTTTGAAACTGGTAAACTATTCTAGCAATTTTTGTATTATACATTTTTTACTTGGCTTTATTGCTAATAGTTATAATACGTTCCACGGTATATGTTACATTTATCCGTTGCTCTTATTAACTATAAATCCATCTGGTGAAACGATGATGTATTTTTATAGCTCGCAATTTTATTAAAATGACGAAGATTTTGCGGATAAAACTGTGAAACGTGATATTTTACTTTTATTTGCTACGCGAAACAGCTGAAAACGGGAGAACAATTGCGAGGGAACAAATATTTCTCTATTATCGAAAACTTTGACCTACCTCGTTGTTTCCAGATAGTTAATTATTGCAATTATTGCTGAAATGCTCGGTATCCCGTTTTCAACTCGATTATTATTATTTTACAATCGACCATGGAAATCATGGTTTCTTCGTTTAAACAATAAGTACTTACTGAATTTCCTCCATCGATTGTTTTCAATCGAATATGAAAATTTGGACTCTTCCGGTTACGCGATACTTTCTTATTATTCTTTCATTCGATTCGCCTTCGATCGACTACTACCAAAGTCTTCGTCCCCTTTTTTCCGATTCCGAGAATAGTTGGTTATTCGTTCCCCGGTAATTGTTCCTTTGTCGAATGTCTAAACTTATTTCAACATACTTCCTTATTGCTTGCTCTTTTTCCGCGCGAGCTGAAATTAAACAAGGGTTCGCCCGTCGATTCTTCGACGTATCTTTATAGAAAATCGATGGAAAAATTGTGTTCCGGTTCGTGCCGTTAATTACCGGTATAATAAGCGCAATAATCCCTTCTTCAACGGCGGTAAGTCGACGCCCAACGTCCGACCGACGGAAGAACGAAGAACAAAGGTGAAATGTAGGCGAACACGAGGCAGAAGCATCCGGGCCTCGTTAATCGGTATTTAAAAATAACGAGCGAGCCGAACACGTAGAGATCCAGTTTCGAAACGACGATCCGTCCCCGGCCTGAAATACGAGTTGACGTTCTCGAGTTATCAGCAGAAGGTAGCCTCCGCTCGTTAATTCCCGTGCTAATACGTGCGGTCCTCTGTGACTGCTCATTACGGCGGCTGGTATTAAACGCGTGGCTCTGTATGCTTTATTACCAGTTAAATCCTCTAACTCGATTCGTTGCTCGACTGTTCGATGTTCGACAAACCTATTAGAGAATTTCGTCCCTTCTCTTTCGTTCGTTCGGATCATCTTGCATCTCGATACAGTACGAAAATGAAATATCGTACGGCGCGTGTCCTCTACTATTGACGCAGTTCGTATATTATTTATTCTAAGAAGCGTTTCCGAAAGACAGATAACCCAAGATCGTAACGTTTGATATTGCTATTAGTAACTTTTATACGAAACATTTTTTAGCAGGGCACCAGTCATCTATTCCGGAGTGTAACTCTGTATTTTAAAATTATAGTATTTTTTCATACCTGCTATCTCATAAACTTTCATTTGGCCTATATAAAAGACGATTTGTTCTTTTTATAGTCATATATTTTTTAACGATGTAACTCGTCATTGCCAACAAAAAATTAGAAATCACGACATTTTTCGTGCAACTAACCAAAGTAAACCAATAAAACGTAATTTATGGAATAACAAGAGCATTAGCGCGATGGAGTAAAGACTTTTTTAACAGCTCACGGCTCGGTAAAAGAAATAATTTGATAATTTCCCACGTACCAAGTGCGAGCGTAATTCCTGTATAATTATACGTACAATAATTTAATAAAACGTACAATTCCCACGGAAGGGAAAGAGAACGTACCGAAGTGAATTACCTGCTCGGTACGGAAATTCTGGCAAACGATAAACGCGCCGGACACTTTCAAAAAGATTGAATAAAATATACAAATAATGCTTCCGTCGCGTCGTGCGAATCCCGTGGAAATTTCGCGAGGAAGTCGGGCAGATAAAGCGAGAACCACGATCGAATAAAATATTAACGCGGAAAATGCGAATAGGTGGTGGCAACGAACGACGTTGCCTCGGAAAAACGTTAACGTCTGCGTCACAAAATTAACGCGTGAATTATACATCGTCATAAATTTTCAAGGATCGTGCCGCTTAAAAATTGCTTGCCCGAAACAGAGAGCAACTGGATCTATTTGCGATTTAGAAACGATTAGATTACGCAGATCGGACAGGATCAGATCCGCGGGCATTTCGGTTTAGACGTCGAAGTAATCGAGCGTTTCGACTCGACCACGGCAACTTCGATTCCCACGAAATTCATATCTCAGCCGGCTATTTGGCCGAGAATGTCGTAGTCTGTCGAAGAACTTTGGGCAAATTTCGATTTCCAGCAGTTACGATTGGCTTCGACGGATAAAAAGTCAAAAATCAATTTCGTATCGCAGTCCTTTCAATCACGAAAGTGGCGGATTTAAACGACAAATTTTTCGACTCTATCCTGAACTGATCCGCGAAAAATTAATCACGAAACCAACACTCGTTGGTTAATTATACGCGTGGCAGCACATTCGTATCGTGGAAACAATAAAATATGATTTCGAACGAACGAAATAATAGTATTTATATACTAACGTATCTCGCTAGCTGGTGATTATTTTTGCGAACAATAAACGAATTGCGATATGAACGTTATTACGCCTTCATGTACGTAATACGTATTATGTAAAACTTACTTGCGTCACGATGTCGCGTGACTTATGCAAAACGGCTATTTGTTAGCTCGAGGTTATTGCTTATCTGTATCGGTATAAAAAATATCAATGTGCAGAATATCCGTTTGTTACCATAGATAGTTATCGTCATTTACGCCAACAAATAGAAACGGCTTTTAAACGTTTCGAAATTATTTTGTTTACGAATTTACTCGCGATAAGCTGAAACGAGAAAATTATTTGTTTCGCCATTTATCAGTAAAAGCATTAAACGATACCGGGTTCGTCGGTCGTACGAAAGCGAAGATTGAATATAAACAGAAATCGACCACCGGATCGGCTACCAGCAAATGTTAGAAGTAAGAATGATGATACGAGTGCGCCGCATTCAGTAATTGGACGTAACAACCGATACTTTCGCCAAGTTATTGTTATTATCGCAGTTTACGTCGGCGACAGTGGCTACTGCTCGTTTTGTTCGCCATTTTATTGCCGTGACGCGTTTAGTTAATTAATTCACTGCCTGTAACGCCGTTACTTCTCAACAGATATCACCTCTAAACATGTTATCTACTTTGTTATTTACGTCGGTCTGTGCGAACAAGCCGGATTTTCGAAATGAAAGAAAGCTGGCGCAAAACGTAATCGATACAAACGACGAGATAATGCCATTTTAACTGGTTAGAATTCTGTTTCCTCGTCCGATTATCGCTATCCTTTGCCGATTCTTGCAAATGACTCCGCGAAATGAACTTTCACCATTACGTTGATATCACATTACGCTTCGTAAAAACATGTACGGTAACATAGAGATTCCTGTCCGACGATCTAGTTGACAAAGCACTATTGTGTCTACTGATTCGATAGAAACGAAACTCAATGGAATTCTTTATGGTTAGTTTGACAGACACGGATCATTACCTGAGTCCATTGAGCACTCGATCGCTGCAATCGGTCACCGTGTCCCAGGGTCGCGATTCGATTGCCCCGTCTCACAATCAGTATTTATAACAAACTCGAGTTCGACGGATATCGGCAACTAGCATCAGTCGATTCTCGCAATCCTATTAATTACACCGTTTCAATATTTAGACGATATGTATGAGAGAGATACTAGCGTGCTTTCAGCGAACTTACAACCACCGACAACCGATAAAAACTACAAACAAGGTCTCGCGACTTCCACAATATATCGTACTGCTTATCGCGTCATTAATATCGCGTCAAATTGCCTCAAATTGTACAAGAATAGATCGTTTAAAAATTATTTGTAAGCGAAGTTGGCGACTTACGAGGACTTGTTACTCGACTCGACCGGAACGTCCATCCGACTCTCGTAAACCCTTTGTAGCACGTATATACGCGATACTTGCAAACCTTAAAACTCGACGTACGACAACTACGAACGAAGTTAGCAGGGGTATCGATCAATCGCTCGGGGCGAACGCGTTGGCCAATCAGGTATCCCAATTTACTACGTTGCCCGGCAATAAATTAATTTCCGAGGCGTTGAGACCTCCGGTAGCGGCCGCATGCCTAATTTGCGGTGGAACAGAGTTCGCGATCCGTTCCACGGAGTTGGACGTTCGCCCTGCCAAGGAGGATGGAGGCGGTCAACGTGGCGTTGCCACGGGTCCCGCGTCATCGCGACGCGTAATGAGGTCAATAACGCAGCGAGCAGCGTGCAGGCGTCCTCGAGAGGACGAAGGATGGCGCAACAACGACAGGAACGTCGGTGAACACGATGCGCTGGTGGCGTCAGAAGCCAGCGACGCTGGTGCACCGCGACGCCGCCAAAGAACAGCCGCAGCGTTCGATCGAAATTCGTGTTTCGTTCGTACACGCTAAGCTCGCTCGACCAGAATTCCGCTCGTTCGAATTCGTTTCGTCTGTTTATCGAATAAAAGAGTCGAGTATATTGGAACCGTTCGTTAAAAATCACTTACTATATTCGCTGAGGTTGCTTTCAATTTCGAGGAAAGTTGAAAACTACTCACTGGAGAAAGTACGGTACTATATAATGATGGAAATGTGAGATTGAAAATGGAAATATCGTAATATAAGAATCTCAGGACCTTTGTTTAAATAATTCTCGTTTTTACAAACGATTATAAACGATCGACGGTTTTTCGGACTTTTTGCTGATTATCAGATGGTTACCGGTTACGGCTCGGGAAACCGATAGAAAGAAGTATCTTTAAAATAATAGAAACTGCAATATCGCCATGTTGTTGTTGCGTATTTGCTTGATTATGCGCGTTATAGGTTTTGTTCTTCCTGGTTGAAACGGTACATAAGTAAAAGTCGTTTGTTTGGCCGTAAAACCGTCCGATAATGAAAAATTATTGCCATCGTGTAACAATTTGTTACGTCAAACCAATTTGTGTGTTATACGCTTGGACGCACAGGCGCACGAGCGCGACATTACCGGTGTTGTCACGTTGGAACTAACTTCGCACAATTCCAGCGAGCCAGAGTTACGTGGTTCGGTTTAATCGTAGAGCAGTAACTTCGGTTCGAGTCGTTTGACTTCGAGATTAGTCGAAAACTCGACAGCTCCGTTCACGAGAACAGACTATTTGTCTTTGCACGCGGTGGCCCGTAAGTTTTTAATCGGCTGCAACCGAAGAATTACTCTGTAGCGAGCGCTGAAGAGAGTGCAATTTTAATAACTCGTAATTCGATGTTCGACGATCGACGCGTTCGACGACTTTCAAAGATATTAAAAACACGTAATTTTGTCGAGTTCTCGATGAATGAAGAAACTCGGATGCCAAGTCGCATCGTGTAGCCTGTCGCTGCTTCATTCATTAATAATCGACTAACTGTTGATATCAATAGCGGCCGGGACGACAAAAGAACGATCGGAATATCGAAGACCGCGTACGATCGTTACTCATCGCTGATTCGTCGTGCCGCGCCAAAAGCAA
The DNA here is from genome assembly GCA_014825975.1 of Bombus haemorrhoidalis. NCBI lineage: Eukaryota > Metazoa > Arthropoda > Insecta > Hymenoptera > Apidae > Bombus > Bombus haemorrhoidalis. Next base: position 6,471,732 of record CM026175.1, on the reverse strand, counting down.
TTTGAATATTTTTCTATCCGTTGTGTTTCCAACAAGGACAAAGCACGCGAAATTCCGCCACTCGGTGAAAATTTATTCTCGCACGTCCGCGCTCTATGCGCAACGAGATCGCCGCCGGGATCCTATGCAGATGTATGCGACGGGCGTACGATACGCGGCGTGCAAACGATGGAACGAACAACTCGAAATAAAAACCTGGTTCGAAAAGGAAGGGTCGGTGGAAAAACGGCACGAGGAGGATAGAGGAAAGAGCAGAGACGGTAATAAACCATAAGTGTGGCTGCATTAAAGTCGCAAAATTGAAAAATACAGCGCGCCTCATCGCGCCCGGCGTCTTTATTTCTTCAGGCGCAACAAAAATTCTCTTCTTTGAAAGTACGTTTACTCTGGCCCTCGTCGCTCCTACCACTTTCGCCACGTTGCTGCTCCCTTTAGTCTTTTTACTCCTCTCTCTACTTTCTCCCTACATAGCCGCAACATGACTGTAAAATTTAAATCAACGCCGTTTGCTCTTTCGTCGCCAATAACCTCGCCGCTTTTTTTCCGCGAGCCTACGAAATATTTGAACACGCTAGCGTTGCTTCGTCGCTGGCTGAATAGTTTATAAATATCGATCGAACTCGGAGGTTTCGACGCGGAGACCGCGCTAAACGCTGAACAGTATGACAAATTAATCCGTCCGAAGGAAATGATATTTTTTTTTTTTGTCCCTCTGCGTTCAGCTTTCTGGTTAACCGATGTGAAAACTTTTTCTAATGATCCGATCTCTCGTTGAAGGAACCAAACAAATTACACGAAGCTCTTCGTTTGCGAGTCCACTCCCCCTACCTCCGCCCCCTTCGCGCTGCGTGGTTAAATAACGCGAAAGCAGACACGTTACATCCGACGATATACGTCCAACTGTCTCATGATAGGAACATCGGAAGCTACGACGGTAATGCAACGTTCTTTCAAAATTTCTCCAACGACATTCCGATATTCTATCTTATTGAAGAGAAATTCGAAAAAGTAGGTTTGGAAGTACGTAGGTTTGATAAGAATGATTGTCGGGAGAAACGAGCGAAATTACAGGCCAGACTCGACTGTCGGCAGCCTAACACGGAGGCGATCGACTGAATCGCGAGATTCCGAGATTCGTTTGGCTGAGAGAAAGACAAAGAGGAAAGGAGAGAAAGAGAACAAGAAATAGGTAGAGAGGATTGGTAGGTCGGTAAACAATTCGTCTTTAAAATTCATCCAGATTCTCTTTTATATTCCACCGGTACGACTCCGTTTCCGGGCCGCGTGAGCCAGAGATCCATCAAAAAGGTTCCGGTGTGCTTGTAGCAGCATTCTCCACGGATAAGGGTGGAAACGGATACGCGGTATGATGGCCGAGCCGGGGTCGTGGCAGAACGGGAAAACAAAACCGGGCAGAAGATGAATCCGTAGATACGCCGTAGCGTCATAATTCCTTCCTTATTGTTTGTCCTCCATTTTTTATCTGTGGAAAACGGGAGACTGCCGGCCAGCCTTCGAGCAAGGTCGAAAAAATCTAAGCTGTCCGTGAGCTGACAGAGTGGAAAACAGAAGAGAAAAAAGAAAAAGCGTGGCACGAAGAAGGGAACTGGATGAAAGGGGAAGGCGATGGGAAGAGAAAAATGAAAGAATCGCGCCTCTGAAAAAGGATACGGCATATGGACTCCGAGGCTGGACAGCGGCCACTGGGAATGGGGTTTAACGGCATCCGGAGAAGAGACGAGGGTATCATAAATGTTATTTTAATAACGCTGAACAGAGTGCAGAAGAAACACTCGTCGTTGGAAATCCTGTCGAAGTCGAAGAGAACTAGTATGTCTATGACGATGGAAGAATAAATAAAGAAGCAGTGGGGATTAAAGAAGCTGAAAGCAATAAGTGACGCGGCATGTTCGTTTTCTACTTAATATAGTGAGAAGGGCTGTTTCTGGGCAGAACAAACGGCCAACGATCGTTCGCCTATTAGCTTTCTCCAACAAGCGTGTTTACACGCACTAGTTTCCACGATGAAAATGTTTGTCGTATAAATTAGCGATCCGTAACGGCCTGTACGAGCGTGCGTGTCACTCTGCGACAGAATTCTACCCTATTCGCATGGGGGAACGCGCAGGTCGATATTTGTTCTGTGAAAAAGTCCGTAGAGATGTTCGTATTCGTGGCAGATCTCGAAGAAAAATCGCCAAGTTTCAACAGGAGAAACCATTTGAAAGCGTGTCTCCATGGTTACTAGCGATGGTGCCAGCGATAATCGTGAGAATCGTTTTAAAAAAAGCACCGAAACCTTGAAGAAAGACGAAAGCCTGGTGATCCGACGCTACTTACGCGAGATAAATTCCTGACTTTTTGTAGGAAGATAAAAGCAAACCCCCCCGCTCGATGAAGAAAGGTGAAGGGTAAAACATTTGTGCCTGACCTATGACGACGGGAATTTCTTTGCCTACTATCGTAGAAAGAATCAGTTAACAGGCACGATCGACGTTATTAGACCTGAAAATTTCAAAAGAATTCTCGAACGTGCACGTTTCAAAGAGTAATATTTTTAATAGTTCCTTTGTGACGTAAAAAAATATTCACTCCGCTAGTAACCTTTCCTTCATTCCGTTTTATCTACATCGAATTATACTCGTTTGAAGCTTAATGTGGCTCACGATTACGCTACCTAGGTTGGCGTCGATCGACCAGTCTCAGCACTTCTGAAATAATTAATAACGAACAACGAAAGGCTTGAAGTATCTGTGCGTGTGGCCCCGTGTCTCTTTGTGGGGCAAGTCTCGTGGAAAAAGTTAGCAAGGCGGGCGGATAAGTGTTTCTTTAAAAGGCATCGCTGTCGAGATCGCGTTCACGGTGAAACGAGAAGGACAGTTAAGTGGCAGTTTCTAAATTCTCGTATGGACAACGTAAAACAACGATGAATTTAACATTTACGGGGCTGTACAATTTCCAGCGAACTCTTAGAACGAAAAGTTGTCTGTGCCAGAAATACGATAGTGTATAATCGAGAAAGAATACTCTCTTGTTTCGCACACATTTCGCGTGTTCGCTGAAAGAACGAAAGAGAAAGAGAAAGGGAGAAAATAGCGTGCGAGGGAAAGTATGTAACGCGAATACACGAGGCTCGCAACGTAACTCGCGCGTAACTCGCGTGTAACGTTGAACAAAAGCTATGAAATTACCTTTAAAGGACAGTCCGGAAGGATACGCGGAGCTGTTTAAAATGTAAAAAAAAAAAAAGGGAATGTAGGAAAGGAGTATACCCTTTTGATCGTGGCTATTGTTCGCGACCTGTAAAGCGTACTCATCAAGAATTAAATTTAGCCCGCATTTAAACGAGAAACCAAATACAAACGAGCTTCTGCTCTTCATACTCGTAGCGTTTATTCGTAGTAAATCTATACTTTGCCGAGAAGCTAAATTACCGAAAGGATTCTTTCAGTTGAAAATCAAAACAGCAATCTCTAAATAACCTTCAAACGTGCCAGAACGAAATTGTACGCGTAATTCCAAAGTATTTTTCGACGGAAAAATGGTTGCTCCTCCGTGTCGAAACGCTACCCGTGTCGTCCGAACGAAAAATCCAAGCCGCGATATCAAAGTTGCCGTACGAAAAATAAACGAAATCTCGCTATGTTACGCAATCTTGAAACATAAGCGGGCTATGCTCGCAGATAAAAACTGGCTGGCTGGATAATCCGAGATAAAAGCCCGCCGCGGTTTCGAGCGTCCAAAAAAAACTTGAATTTCGGTCATTCTCTCGTTCCTTCGAGTTGGTGAGATCAGATGGTGAAGTTTGGGTTAAATAACTGGTGGAGATCCGGCACGAATCGTGTGCCAGCATGAGTTTCAAACGGCTGTCGGGCAAGCAAAACGGGCGAGGAGCTTTAAAGCTCGAGTTCGTGCTACGGCACGTACCTACAGATGATCGTCGTTTTCCCCGTGACGCTCTCCGGTCTTTCCTTCGAACCAGCAACTCCTTCGATCCGATGCAGCCGTTAGCTTTGCAAAAAACGAACCGTGAATCTTTCATGTCTCTCTGACTTTCCGTAAACGAAGCTTTACCAGTTTTACCAATTTTTTACGTTTAGGATTAATCGTAACAGAGAAGCACCTTACATATAGAAGCGTCCGATTGGTAACATCGTCGATTGCTACTACTGTAAGCTGTTCGAAATTTTAATATTAGAATTTTCTGCATGTATATCTTACGCAGCATCATACAGGTTAATACTACTGCAATGTACTCGAAATTATAAATTAAATGTTAGCTGTAGAATATTTGAGGAATTCTAACGAAAGGATATACGTATATTATGCTGTATATAAAATAGATATGTCGTCCGACCTGTACAGGTTGCTGCTACACTAACCTATTCCAAGCTACAAACTAAATTTTCCTACTCGAATTTTTAATGTCCAGAATTAACGTAACGTAGTAATATTTCGTAGCGTCTGACCTGTACCGGTTCCTACCACGTGAATTCGAAGCGTCGTACGAAGAAATTCGTTACCCATCGATATTGGAAAAGCGATTCCAGAAATAAGATCGCGTGAAAGAAGTATTGCAGCGACATTACGCAGAAATATTGCCCGACATTAGAAAGAGACATTGGTTTCCAGGTAACAAACAATTAGAAACGTGACAGTAGAAACGGTCCGTCATGAATCAGACTACGAGTCTATCGTGAAACGAACGAGTGGCGCGGAACAGATAAACTTCGTACGTTAACAAGTAACGATGCGAGGGATGCAAATCGTAAAAATTTATCCTCGTTCATTCAAGGAATAAAGATAATGTTTCGCAATTTTATTTTCGCTTTAATTCCGTTATACTATATATTTCTAAAGTTTCCAAGCCAACATAGGCTGCTAATTTCCCCCGGTTCCGTTGAAACCATACATCTGTATCTGTAGTACCGTTCCTTTTTCGACCTTTTTTCGTGTCTCGCGTGTACGAGATTTTCAACGCAATGCACGTTTACACGGCTTTTCTACCCGCCCTTTTTACATTTTCTAACGCTTCGGCTCTAGACGCGAGAACGTATTTGGTATTCCCGATGCGATCAAAAGTACGCTCCACGTAACTCTGCATAATCTTATGCAGTCTGCTCGATTGAAATTAAATCGACAAGAAAATAATTCAAAGCGATTTTGCGACGCTACGAAAGAGGATTCCTTCGATGTTACACACCGTGAAGAGCCGGTGAAATTGGAATGAAATTTCGTCGAACGAGTTCTCGTCCGAAATGGATGAAACGAGCGTGATGGAATTCCAGGAGGAGCCAGAGCTATCAAGAAATTCTCACACCATACAAGATTTTTCCGAGCAATACGATAGAACAAAAATGTCTTGCTATTTCTTCGAACATCCAGTTGACACTCTTTTATTTCTATAGATTTGCAAAAGGAAGAAAGAGCAGATTTTTTAATAATCACGATCTCGAGAACGTTTTAATAATACGTTCCGCCACAGGAATTCGAGGTTGCATTATCCAGAGATGTCGAGAATTAACGTGTATCTCGACTACTCGGAAACCTTACCGTCCGTAAAAGCGGAACAATCCTGGCCATTTTAGCCCGAGTCGCCGGATATCAGCCTGACTAAAGTTAACTGAACAATTTGCAAACATTCCGCGAAAGCAGTGCCACATCTTAGCGCTCGCGTCTACAGTCGACGTTCACGCGGAAGGAAATTTATCATCTCCTTCTCTGCCTCTTCTTTAACAGCCTTCTCGTGTTTGACGCACGCTTTCCACAGCTTCAAGCTCAAATTTCACAGAATTTTAACCAAAGTCTCTTTTGATAACCCAACTCCGGAATTACTGTAACGAGGTATTATATTCGCTAGTCAGTTTTGTTTCAATTACTTTTAATACGCGATTCTTCACACATAATTTTTTAACAAAGCTTTAAACGACCTATGCTGGTATTTATTGGTCCATTGTAACGACAGAATATATTCACAAAGTTTGATCATTAAACCCTGTATATTTCTCGAACATGGCGATAAAGAAATTTCGTATAAGACGCAGTATCGTAAAGTTAGTAGCAACGAGAGAGTAGAAAAATTCAAAGATGAAAAGATATCGATATGAATCAGTGTTAGCGCGATTTGCATCGGTGAAAATCCTGATTGCACGATTGACCGTATCGCGCCTGATCGTCCCCGGAGCGTTTTTCGAAGTGGTTCGGTGCACAGCGGGGAGAGCGCGTAAGAGGTACGTCAGAGCGTTTAAAGCGGAGCAATTTGGTACGGGGCCGACGCAGCACAAAACATCCGACAATGCTATCGTCTAACAAGATTGCAAACGAAATTGGATGTTTTTCTCCGGCTGGATGGGACGGAGAGGAAAAGTATTAATTCGGGTCAGACCGGATCACACGCTTGCGTAAACATCAGGGAAAGAGGAAAAAAACGGAGAGCGCGTGTGTTGCGCGTTTCGGACGCGTGGCGAGCGAAGATGACAATTTAATTGCGTCCCCTGGTGAAAAACGAACGAGCAAAGCTGGCTCTCCCCAGCGCTGGAACTAATGTTCCCTTTTAAAGCCAGCGCCTCGACAACGGGTTGCTTCGAAAATTGTTTGCCCTCCATCCCCGTGTTTCGTCCGGATTTGATAATACGTAATCCACACGATTTATTCCGCGAAATTGTTCCCCTGAAAATTCTGTGAAATTGCGAGTGCGTGCGAAAAACTCAGCTGAAAATTATCTGCCGACAAAAGACGTTAAAACGCATAGGGAAATTACGATGTTCGTGTTCCGCCTTCTTACAATGGAAAATTTTCTAGAAAAATTGTATCGCGTGGATCAACACGCGTGATTCTTAATACGCCATGTACCTCTTCTAATTCGTGCTAGTAACTCTTACAAATTTCTGCATCGTTATCTCGCACGCGTACGAAATCACGATCGATCGATTGTTACATTTTATACAATACCAGAAGGTATCCTAATGCCTAATGGAATGTATCTGCAATAAACGGATATGTACTGACGCATATTCGGAGAAACGAGTATGCGTGGTTTTATTTCTTATATACATTTGACCGGGTCTTTTTTTCTACGGCATATTACGGTTTTGTTAATGCACGTACCCTATTGTTCCGTATTGCCGCGGTATACGATACGTGACTCGTGCGAAATTTAATACGTACATACATACGTTACCTCTCAGCCAACGCTTTACGACGGAGTAACCAACGACGTCACCGTTTTTGCCAAGTAATATTCGCCGTAGGGCGCGCGAACTGTCATCCAGTACGGGTTAAAATCTCGATCGTAGCTGTTTAAAGCGAAAATTTTCGTACGTACGCGGTTTAATTAACGTCACGATTTCGTGTTGTTTCGAGCACCGTACGATTTCAACTGGCAATTTTAACGGGACGTTTCGCTTAGCACTTTGGTTCTCCGATTTCTTGTAATTTTCTCGTTGAGTAAAAGTTGCAACGGTGGCGGCTTCTTGCGAAAAGACTTGTTCCCATTTCTCTCTTGACCGCGGTGGAAGAAGGCTATTAGGCTTGAAATTGCGTTCTAACCGTGGAAGACAGAAGCGTCTTTCGGCGGGGCGAATTATTTTTTAATAAGATGCAAATTCGCGAATTTCCCCACGCTAAGAGATTTATATTCCTCGGACTCGTGTCTCTGACCCCGCAATTATTAACGCCCTTCTGCTTTCGATAACGAGACTCTAAGCGAGTTTCACGCGAAACGATGTCGCTTCGAAAGAATCGTTCGTTCAATTTCATTGCTGCGACTACAGCAAGTCGCGAAATTATTAGAACAAGAGTGCAGTTTTCAAATATGTAGAAATATTTCACCGGAAAATAAAGGTAAAGATGGCTAATACTTCTTGCTGCTACTGCAAATATTCGAGATATTTGTACGAGCTTTGCACGATATTTCAGATATCTCGGTACAGAAAGTTACCAAAGAGTACCACAGAGAAAGGGAAAAAGGAGAAGAATGGTAATTTGGGAAGAAACAAACGTTAGACGTAGCCCGAGTCCCACGTCTGGATATTTCACAATCAGATCCGAATACGAGAAGTGGAAGGAGGGAAATTCGTGACTCGATGTATTTCGCCTATAAATTCATTCGACAAGGCCGCGTTATCCCTTCGTTCGAAAGATAAACCTTGTATTCCAAGGGTGCGTTCGGCAATCTCACTTTCGTCTACGGGCGTTATATGTTATTCTGGCATGTCATAACGTACCAATCCGTGTTTGAAAAGCGCGCAGAGAAAGGGGTGAAAGGATAGGGAAAATAAAAGAGCGTTGGAATAGCAACATCTTTTTATACGAAGCGGCGAAATGAGAAGCGAGAGAGAGGAGAGGAAAAAAAAAAGGCAGAAAATCCAGGTCATACTAGGCTGCGCGCGAATTTGATTCGAGCGTTTCGCAGCCCTTGTGTTCTACCTCGAACCATCTCTTTCATCCCCATAGCGACTTTAACGTCAAACGTTTTACATCTGCTCGTGACAGACTCATCGATTCCGCTTTAGACCGCGTGTTTCTTTCCATTTGGGGATTTTCCCAGCTCCTGCTCCAATGGCAAGTGTACAGCGAGTGTTTTGACGTCGAACGAACAACGTTGGCGCGTCAATAGCCGTATGATTTTCAATTAAACACTGTGCCCGTCTCGATCAATCTTCGGCGAAACTCCGCCACAATTCCTCCGAAAGACATTAACCATAGAGAAATCGATTAAGGTAATAATTCAAAGCGATGGAAAGCAGCTGACCAACGGGGATGATTTTAATACCGTAATTTCTATGGCAGATACGCGGCACCACTCTGTTCACACTCGCAGCTATGTTCAAAATAGTACATTATCACTCGCGTTATCTCGTTAAATATTGTTTTAACTGACTGCTGCTCGCGGTCACGTGCTTCCGCTCCATTTACAACGGTCAAATATTAGCATGATCAACGGAGAAGTTCGAACAGAACTGGGAGAATTAAAGTTGCACGAAAGTTTCTGCTACAGTTGTATCAGGTTTACGACACGTCGTAAAATTCCTATTCTTTTTCTTTTTTTCTTTTTTCAGAAATAAACTTCAACTCCTCTACGATCGTGATGCGACGAATTTCATACAACGTACAATTTCGTATATTGTATCGTCAAGTAATAAATGTATTTCTAAGTCGCGTTACTTTAACTCAAACGACTTGAACGAATTCGAGTAACTTGTCTAATCCGAACGCGGAAGCTTAATAGTCTCTTTCCGATAACTAATAACAGACAGCGCGATTGTAAGCGTCCTCCTTTCCTTTCCTTCCGACCATGGTGTTCGATAAGAAAGAAAGAAAGAAAGAAAGAAATTCATTTCTTCGCGTTTCCATTTCAAGTCGAGCAGATCTAGTACCCCGAAAGCAACAATGGTAGCACGGACAAAGAGAGTATCAATCGCGGCGTCAAAGGAACAGAACTGTACTAAAATGTACCTACTGTTCTGCTACCGTTATGATGAATTTTTAATCCTTGAGAGTTACCGTCGACGAAAAGCCGCGAAACGTCCAATCGCAGGCACAGGAACGAAGAACGTCGGTGTACGTAGTTCGTATTCGTAAAAAGGGTGACACGTCCTTATTGAAAAGAATCCCGATTCTATGGGGGAGGAGGAGGCGGGGGGGGGGGCTGGTGGATTTCGGTAACCAATAACTTGGATTTCGCTCTTTTCCACGGAAATAATCCTGGCATCGATTCCCTCTTTCTTACGGATCTTTCACCCTATTTCCAACTCTCAAGGTTTCTCTGAGAACGCTGGAATTGCTAGAATATAATAAGGGATTCGTCATTGAACGCACGAGGAACGTTTAAACTCGATTAACACGGGTGAACACACAGATGAATACACTCTCGATCCTTTGAAATATTATTACACACAATTGCGTTAAAGTCTTAGCAATTAACGAACTCTGCTGTTAGCAAACATCTTAAAATGCTTTTCTATTTCTAAGATATTCGACGAATCTTTACGTTTAGACAGGCACGAAAGAATTCTTCTGGTTAAGAGGCAAAAAGCTGACAAACAGAATACTGATTACTGTATTTTAAACTGATCGACATTTTTTCAATAAATTATCGATAATTCTCGAATTAAACGCCTCTTCGGTACCAACGACAGATTTAGAAGAACGTCAAGTACGGTTACATTCGTGCACAAAAGTAAAACCCACAACTTTCGCACAGTACGTACTGTAGCTTTTTCTTCTTTTTTTTTCTTTTTTTTAAGGCAAGCGTTTGTCATTTAATCACCGACGTGCGATTCAATTAAGGACATTCTGAAAAAATGTAATTTTTTCCTGCGAAGCATATTCGCGAAAGAGTATCACAGACAAGCCGGAGTCGAGGTCGGAATGCAATTATTTAGAGAGTACGAGAGATATAATCGGTTTCTCAGCTTCATGCTGACGCGGCGCTTAAAAGAGCATGATTTGCCTGAATCTAGATGAAAAGAAGCAACGAGACCGTCGGCCAGAAAGAAATTTAATTGGGTCGGACAAAACGTGGCCACCGGCATTTTGGTACAGAGGCCGAGCCACCTTGCGACTGGCATTTTCGGCTCCGTTGAACTTAATTGAGGCAGCCTCATAGATACGAGCGTATGCTCTCGACGAGATTCGCAAAGCAAAGCTACCTATAATGGTCGACTTTTCCAACTCGTAGAACACGGTACTGAAATCCACGTGATTTTCTTCAAACACGATAATTGACTTTAAAGACAGCAACAACTCGACAAAATCGGTAGCAGCGATCGATTCAAAAACGCAAAGCGGATCGCAAAGTATGGGAATCGTTTGGAAAGAAGGAACGTATGGTATACGGCGCGCGAAGCTCGACGAACGCGAATGAAAGTGGTTGCTGCACAAAAGAGAAAGATCAGAAACGCGCACGTACTTTCGAACGTTCGAAATACACCGATTTTCCGCTTCCGTCTCGTTACACCGATTTCTTCCCGCTGATATCTATTTCCTCGTCCCCGTTCCACGCGTCCGACAACACGATCGACTATCGCTTATCAATGATACATAATTGAAATCGTTGAACGTGGAACTCTCTGGTGGAAACGGGCTCGACAAACGCGAATGGCGTCATTCCAGTTAAACTGGCCAAGATTCGTGGTGGTCCGACGAACGGTATCGTTTCACCGCAGCGAACTCCGATTTCTCCCGATCGACTGAATATTTATCTTTCCGGGGATTTGTAACTCGATATACCAGCTCGATTGCCTTAATTTACCGCGCGTTTCGTGAATTTTTTAATGGGACGAACAGGTCGCCGAGTGGACGAGTTGCGGCGATTTCAATCCGTTTCACTCGCAAGATTTCTCACAGCTGACCAACGGGCGCATCTCGGGACGGACGTTGTTATTCATGATCTCATGAATTTTCGCTCTCGACGAACGTGCTCCAGGTTGCTCGTTACCTCGCGAGAAAGGCCGCTGCGAAGAGTGCGTGAGAAAGCTTCTGTTCCTTTCTCTCATTCCCAGGAGGAGGGTGAATAAAAAGCGAGATGAATTTTTCATTAAGAAAGCCGTGAGTGTAAACGCATAGCTCGGAAAGAAAACGAAGAAAGAAGAAAAAAATATTTCGTAGCCGTGAACCGTAAAATTCGCCGTGGAAAGGAGGCAGCAGCGTTAGGGGGTGGCGGTGGCCCACTAACGTTTGACGTCACCGCGAGAGACTTTGCCTCTGCTCCCTTTCCAACCCGTTTCTCTCTTGGCAAGAATGGAAGCAGCGTGACCAGGTGACCGATAATCCGGAACAGAGTCGAGAACAAGCGGAGAAATGCGCGCGGTTTCAAGGATGCGGAAGAATCGACCTCATCGTTTCGCTAACTAATCATCCGGCGAATTTTCTCTCCCGGTGGAAGATTATTTTTGCAATACAAAACCGTCGTAAATCAAACGAAACGCGAGACGAAGTGGCAAAAATGCTTGAGACTGATCGCGTATCGACGGTTATGAATTTCTGTCGGGGAATTTTCGCTAAAACAGCTCGTTATTCCGCGTGTTTACGCGATAACGGTGCTTGCTTCGTACTTTTCGTCGCTTTTCTATCTTTTTAGACCCGACCGTGGTAAAGAGAAAGAGAAAAAGCGTGCCGAGCCGCCGCTCCGTCGTGTCAGACTTTTGAGGCCGCCCTTATGTAAAGCCGTTATAGAAGCAAGGGAAAACGGCCAACGCTGGCGAAAAGAAAAAAAAAAAAAAAAGAAAGGGGAAGATTAAACGGTTACCGTTGAAAGATTAAAGTTTACAAGCGCTAATCGCTTCGCGGATATTTCAGACGCGGGATACGTGCTCGTCTTAACTCTAAAATTAAGTCGATAGCTGGCTAGAGGAGAGCAGTTTCGACGTATCGACTTTAATTTTAGAAAGGTGAAACACTCGTTAACGTCACACGTGTACGATCAAGTGACAAACGGTAGAAAAGGAATTACGACCGTGCGATAAACCCAATTCACAACGCTGCCTGACTATCGCGTATGTATATCCCCAAGTGGATTCATTATTTCTACACTGGAAACAGCAAATGGAATCACGCTAAACTGGAACGAAGAGGGACGAAACGCGATACTAGATGTTACCGGAGGGTGCGCTAGAATACGCCGACGCGATAGCGGATCTAAGCAGTTTCATCGTACTTCTGCCCGTAATCTTTCCGATAAAGATCTAAAATAACTTTGGCTTCATCCTATTTTGAGTATCACTCGTGTGTCATCCTGTTAGCAGAGAACCCGACCTGTTGCGGATAATATTAAGTTTTTACTAAAATTCTATCCTTTGTAATCCGTCGACCAGATCAAAGACTCCACAGATATTCTCATCTTGCAATGGACGCTAAAAATTCTTAAGAAACGATGAGACTAACGATCCAATCTATACTATGACAATTGGTAAATGTATATGATCTTTATTTTCGCAATCGAGATGGAAATGAAACGTCAGACGGTTTCAGTGACAAGGAAGTTGTTCTTCGCACGAAATCAAACGACTTCTGTTCAAGATTTTATTCCAACTAGTTCAGGACAGACCATAGCGTAAATTAAATCTAATTAGACTCTCTCTAACGTGCGTGTAATACACGCGTTCGTACGTATTTCACGTTCCAGGCCGTGTGCGCGTCGCTTTTAAGCGAAGCGTCGTCGCTCGTATCGTAGAACGACGTATCCCAGTTCTGGTATGCGTATCGTTCATAGAAGCGCGTGACCGTAAAAGTTATTATATGGAAAGGACGTAATCTGCCCTTCTGTTACCTCGTAAACGGGATCGAAAATTTTACAGAATATGGAAACTGTGTTTACTCGCGAATCAGCGTTTTACTATGTTTAGAGAGGATTGCGAAGAAATTCGTAAAAATCAACCGTACTCGCGCGTAATCCCATATTTTGTTAAATTGAACGAGAAACTTTCTCACTGGCGAAAGTTAGCCCGGTAAATTTATTCTCTTTGAGCCGCGAACGGAATTAATTCCGCTCTCTTTGCCCTCCGCATCATTCGTAACGAGAGTAATCGCAGTACACTACAAATGCTTCCTCCGATTGAAAGTTGCATCGTTTCGATTCGCTCTACTTATGAGGAGACAATATACATAGGCTGGCGAGAATATTCGAACGTTTATGAGTACTTTTCGTGAATACGTTATGCGTGTTATACGAAACATTTTGATTTTCATAAGCAAGAGATTACGAGATTGGTTTATTATCATAATGCTATCGAAGTTTAAAACAAATATGCAAATGTATACATAAATTACAAAATATTTGGCACGCAGGTATATATTTCACGGAGATCGGAAAGCTATTTAAAGCGATCTTTTTACCGAATGTTAAAACACCTTTCCCGTAAAAAATAGGAAACGCGATCGTGTTCCACGGGAAGTTCGCAAAATTGCAGCAGCTCATGAAATTTTAAATATCAATTTTCTTCGCCGCCTACTATTTTTCGTTTACATAATAGAATTTCATAGACAAACGAGTTTTAGTTCAGTTAATCGGATATCAACTAAAGCTTCGCTCCAATCAATGAAATCCGCATAAATTGACTACTACTGTTCTCGATATTCCTTTCCTATAAACGTTTATAAAACCGACGACATTCTCCAATATTTTATTTTTATCATACAATAATGCTTAATAGTATAACATAGAATTTGCTTGATAAAAAAGAAGGGAATTATTGGAGAAACTTCGTAAATTGTCTCTACCCATTTTACATTTACTCCTTTAAACGATGAAGCATTTGTCTGTTGTAAAAATTATTGACTAAACTTCGCAAACTGGCCCATTTTGTTTATTAATTAAAACGATAAAGCGTAGCTGGAGACGAATAGCCCAAATTGACCCTAGACTGGCCCTAGATCGTAAAATCACAAAAGAATGTTCCGTGACAAAGTGGCTATTCAATATTCATTCGTTTCTGTTGCAGCTTTCAGAGGACATCGGCTACGTCCTTTATTCCGCGCTCGGCAGCTTCTACATCCCGTCGTGCATCATGGTGTTCGTGTATATACGCATTTATTTCGCGGCGAAGGCCCGCGCGCGCCGCGGCATCCGCAAGCAGCCGCGTCCTCGTGCAGTGATGCCGCCCGAGTCTCCGGATGTTAGACAGACCAGTTTCACACAAAGCACGCCGGCCACTGAATCGAAAAAACAGCCTGGTTCCGCGATGGAGAACGTGGCGACTATCGAGAATCAGCCCGTACAAATACCCATCGTTACGTGCGACTTTGCTAGCGACGTTAGTACCTCTGAAGCGGATCCCGGAGGAGGGAACAGCATTCCCATGGAGGAAAAAGATACGCTGAAGGTTAACGCCTTAATCTACTTCAAATGGTGTCTTTCTTTTTCTTTTTCTTTTTTTTTCTTCCGTATATTTTACTCTTGTCATACTTTGAGCCGTACTTTCTATCCATAATTAAAGTACGTTGTCAAGATTAAGTGTCCGGATGCTTTTGAACGATAAGATACAGAAAAGTACGCACAGCTTACCATTCGCGAATATCGACGTATTAAATTTCTAAAAGAAGCTTCATGAAATATGAGGCAAGGATAATAGCATTGCTTATATGGAACTGTATGGAAAGGTACTCGCGATGGAAATATTCCTTCTCCTAAAATATGCCCCCCGTTGAAGAATTGACAGACAACAGACCATTTGGTACGTTTAACAGTGTTATTCTTTTCCACGATTCGATTCCCAAGTCAGGCCATCTATCGCGATAGAAATACGAGCACGTGTTTCATATTCTACAAGTGCTTGAACGCACATGCTCGAATTCGGAGCAAACATTATCCTCTGTTACGTTGGAATACGAAGAAATCTATGTTATCAGCTTGTTCAAACGCATTCAAATTCGAGCCCCCCCCCCCTCCCCTCCGCCTGTCGCCTCCACCGCCGGAACTCGTCTCTTATTTTTCGTGAATTTTCCTCATCCACTCGGAGGCAGTACGTCAAACATCTCTTCCGAACGTCTTTTTCTAAATGTGTAGCAGATTCTCCGATGTGGAACGACACGAGACTCGCAAGACACCTGTCTCCGCGCTCGTATCCCGGATGCACTTACCCAATAACTTCAGTTTCGTGGTCTGGGATCTGAATACACGCCGTTCGGCGATACAGCGACGAGTTTCTCGAGATCACGTACACTGCTACAACGCATAAAAGAGAAACTAGTAAATCGCCGAATGTAGAAATTCGTTGTTGGATTTTCTCGCACGACTCTTTCACGGTGCAAACAGAATCGAATAAAAATCCCGCGAATCGAAGTTCCTTATCGTTCTAGTACCGAGATCGAATCTATCCTATACATGTCCGTTTCCCAGAATCTTTACTTTCTTTCGTTGTTTATAAATACGAAACAGCTGGTATCGTCGGATGCCTCTTAGTACCAGTAAGTTGCATACTGTAAAACTGTGCATTGGGATAGCTTAGATTGGTAATGGCTATTTAAACGGTTTAGAAACCACGTTGATCGACTACACGAATCGAAAGGTATAGAGAAACGACGATGTTACGACAAACACTTGTTTATATTTACGTCATAGTTTTCATTACGTCATTTATCTAAACGATGTCTAAACGACTATCGTTGAAACGATCCTTTTCAAATAACGATGATTAAAACGTTGCACAAATCTGTTGGACAGGTGACGATCCCAGTCCCGGTGCAGAAGAGCAACCTGAAGGCAACGCTGTCAGTAAACGGCGACGGCCAATCGAGCGTGCCATCGCGATGCAGGGCGCCTAGCGTCGGCATCGACGTCGACATGGTGTCGGAGTTCGACCCGTCGTCGTCGGACAGCGGCGTTGTATCCAGGTGTGCCGTGGTGAAGCCTTTAAAGCTTCGTCTCTGCCAGCCCATCTTCGGTCGTAGGAATCTGGGCAAGCTCAGAAGAGAGCACGGGGACGGAGGACGCACGTCTGGCAAAGACGATTCGGGCGTAGAGTCAAAATCGTCGAAACCGCGGGACCCGGAGAGAGAGAAGAGGAGACTGGCGAGAAAGAAGGAGAAACGAGCCACTCTGATACTCGGTTTCATCATGGGCAGTTTTATCGCTTGCTGGCTGCCATTCTTCGTCCTTTACATCGCGAAACCTTTGTTCCCTCGCGTCGAAATACCCACACAGGCGTTCGTGATCGCGTTCTGGCTCGGCTATATGAACTCTGCCCTGAACCCCTTCATCTACACCGTTTTCAACAAGGATTTCCGCCGCGCGTTTCGCAGGATACTGTTCAAATAATCCCGTCGTCCCTGGACGAACGTTCTCGAACGGGATCCAGGTAACACGAACGAAAATCGATCGGCGAATACATCGCCTTTGCGAAGTGCAGCGTCGATGGAAGGATCGGGCAAGAACGCTTGAACAGATATCTTTACTGCGATAAGTTAGGAGAACGAGACGGCGAAGGTGTTTATGCGCAAGAGTCTTGGGAAATTCGGACGCGACTGTAAAAACTCTCGCGGGACGCTTCCTTTGGAATGTAAACTCGGTGAAATTCTAAACTCGGTTCGTGTCTAATGCGGCCTCGGAGACGGGCGCACCGAGAATTTCCTCGTCCATGCAGTTCGAGGATAACAATTTTCCGGGAAGAAATCATGAGAAAGTTGACAAATTCGATAGCCCGTTTTGCCAGTGACGGCCATGAATCCTCTACACTCTACGAGATGTCGTGGACTATCGGTGTGTTTCAGCAACAGCTGCTGCCTCTCCCTCGATCGGATACAACTTCCGACTGGTTGTCGATTCAACGTGACACCAAAGAAGACAGATGGAACTTCGCGACAGCCAGCGATACGGATTCGAGAACTACGGCTGCATCGTGATTTTAAACTAATTATATCGAAGGGAGGAACGCGTGAATAAGTGTCAGAGACGTTTTCTTTTTTGCTCGACAAGGACGAATTATTGGTCGCGACGATCGCCACACGATTCGTGGGTTCTCTGTATCCCGCCTTCGAGGAATCGGATCTATTCGTCGAAGCCACCTCGTCATCGTTCTTCGTCAGAACGGAAGAAAATTGGGTGGGCACGGGGGTGCACCTGCGGCATTCTTCCTTCTCCGAGTTCCTTGGACGGACGGCGCACGGTCCGATTGTAAATTAAAAATCGCGACAATCCACTTACTATCGATGTACGTGAATGTAGATATGTATAGCATACGTGTATGTGTGTATATAATATGGCCGTCGCGAGCGGCTCGTCCGGAAAGTTTCTGTTCTTTGATATTCGCGTAGGTGACTAAGAAAGGAACACCTCGCATGTTCGCTTGATTTCGCTTCGAAATTACCTGCTATTCGATTCGCGAGCAGTCTAAGAGATGGAAAATTTTCCGAAGCACCAGCTACCGGAATGCAAAGTTTCTTCTAGCAAGGGAAAATAGCAGTGTGTCGAAGATTGAAAGAGAAAAATAGACGGAAAACGAAGGGAGGGGAAACTGAGAGTTCTGATGCTTCGCTACCATGTTTCACGCGACGTGGAACGAAAACTTTCGGAACGGGCTGTGGCATACGTTGCGCGTGTAATAATACGTAACTGTTCTACGATATTATATACGCACATCGGCACACGATCGCAGGAAGGACGAGGATCTCGAAGCGAGCACATGTTCACGAGAGACGTGATCGGAATGATCGTCATCGGATAAATAAAACAAAAAAAAAAAAAAAAAAAAAGAAAAAAAAACTGAATCGAAAGGAGCGTGTTTCCTATTAAATAGGTACACAACGTTTTATCAATAGGACCGATACACGGCTACGGTGTAATCGTTTAATCACGACAGTTTTTTCGAATTCTATCGATTTAGATAAACGGTAAGGATGCTGAAAACGTAACGATACGTATTATTATATAAAAAAAAAAAAAAACGTAGAAGTTTCTCGAGTTTAAAAATCAAACGAAAGAAGAACGGAGATGCAAGGGAAGAGCGAAGAGATAGGGGGAAACGATCGCTTTGCACGACGTACGGTCAATGGGAATAGAATTCGCACGACAGCAAGGATAAAAAGTAGGATGTAATGTGCTTGCAACGTCAGATTTCCGTTTGTTCGGCTTGAAATATTAAATTTGATTACGCTACACCCTGGTGAAACCGCGATTAAAGATGAATGCGCAGCTTTATTTGTTTATTGGTGACGCGCGAAGCCAACATAGAACCCTGTGCGGTTTCAATTATTATGCGGCTTTACGCAATGTTTGCGCACCGGGGTGCCAATTCGCGATCAGCTGCTTTATAATTTAACGCCTGCCGACCTCACCGAGGCATCGAATCCGCTCTCAAAATCGATCAAACCGGTTCGAAACTTATCACTCCCTTTTATCCGAACTCGCGCCAGTTTCACTTAATCGATAGCTGCGCGCCACCGGTGTACGCGATATTTTTCTAACTATTTCTTTCCATCGATTAGATTTGCTACGCGATTTCTATCGAAAGAGAACGCTACGCTCGTATTCATAAATACGATTTACAAGTATCGGGGCGTTTATCGGGAATAGGATAAACCCGAGGAACGATTGGGAAATTACTAAAATCTCTGATTATATCAACGATTGTTATCCAGTTGCAAGAGACGTCCTAATACTTATGTACTTGTTCAAGGATATTTTTCAGAATTGAAATCGCAGGAAGCGACAAGATGTTCAAGTTATGTGAAATATTTTACGCGAATCTGTATCGAGAAATGTTGGCACGCCTATCTGTCTAGCAACGATTCGAAACAAATCAAAGAGCGGCAAAAACGTT
Source organism: Bombus haemorrhoidalis (assembly GCA_014825975.1). NCBI lineage: Eukaryota > Metazoa > Arthropoda > Insecta > Hymenoptera > Apidae > Bombus > Bombus haemorrhoidalis. The sequence goes on along the minus strand of CM026175.1, from coordinate 6,452,476 downwards.
GCTCGTAAATCGAAAGTGGCCCATCCATCGGAACAAATTTCGAAAAACAATTTCCACCGATAGCATTCAATCTGGTCTCTCTATTTCGCAGATTAAAGATCATCCCCGCAGTCTGACCGCGAGAAACTCGAATAAAAAATTACTTTCGGGCTTCTGTACCGAGACCGAGGATCGAAATCCGGCTATTTTTGGTCGGGGATTAAGAGTTAAGAGCCGGCATACGTTTCACATAACCGACACACCTGCACCGAACTCTCTTTGCTTCCAATCGGTCTTTTACAACTTTCAGAATAACATTTCCGTTCGACAGCGGGAAACGTGTTTTAGAAAACGATTCCTATTCAAATCGACCGGTTCGTTCGTCGATCGATTCGTAATATCGAAAATATTGGGAGTGAAAATACCAGATGTAAAAATTATAATGCCAAAATTATGAATTCGTATTTTTTTCATAGATTGCAACGATGCGTTCTTTAATGATACTTCGTGCAATATACGAACGAAAGCTTTCACTACGTTTCATTACGCCTCGTTTCGATTCCGCTGATGCAAGTTTTACACTTCAGCTCTTTCTATTTTCAGTGTGTATATTTTTTTTTTTTTTTTTATCAAAAATACCTTTCAAGTTGCAACTTTTAAAAGTTCTGTAGTTCGCTGTACAAACCGAACAGTTCAAAATCAAAGATATCTTTCACGTAGCTTTCATTTCTTTCATCTCGGCATAGGTTCAATATTATACCCTAGTTGTCGAAAGCTGTAGCGCTCAAAGTAAAAATTTCCGACAGAATCACGCGCCGATGTATCAAATAAGAGATAATTTCAAGAACGAAATGTTTTCCACGTAACATTTATCCCTAGCGCGCGTTTCAAACTAATTTACGAATTAGCCGCAATCCCTTTATAGCCAGGCTGTACATATGTCACGTGTGCACGCATCTACGTGACACGCAACGCGCTACAACGATAAATCAATAAAGCGTATATACGTGTGGTCCGTAGTATGCAACACACGCGTGTGTCTGGCTTTCTCGCATTAATTCTGTCTCTCTTCGACCAAGCTCCACGCATTAAGGGTGAACTGGGGCAAAGTGTCGGGGGAATAGACGAACAAGACAGTCTCTCGAGTGTACAGAACCAATAAGAGGCGCGCTGATAAGATTGCAACGTTCGTGCGACGGATTATTAGCATAGCGAAGATCGATGGACCGTGTACACACGGATACACGTACCACATAATATACCGTATATGCGTTTTTCCAACGGGATTTTTCCTTATGAAAGGGTTAGGAAATCGACGTTTCTGATGGATCGATCGTACATTAAACAACGCAGGTTGATGCATCCACGATGATTATTTGAATCGGCCGCAACGAGATGCAAACGCAACAACAACTGTCGCCAACTGTGTTTGCACAGCCAACTGTCGAGCGGTTCGCGTGGAAAGCTGCGAATAAAAGCGGACAAGATTTTCGACATGGTCGTTACAAATTGATTTCGACCGGCCGGAGGAACCTGACGCGCATTTGTTATCCTTAGTCGCGTTCCCCGCCGATATTAGCATGTAAAATTAAGCGAAATACCAGGCCGTGGAAAAACGAAGACGCGTTCGTTACGATATTTGTCTCCTTGACTCGGTTTCACCCTTCGATAATCCGAGATCCATCGGTCGCGGGCAACGATTTCGCGTCAACCGTCGATCGCAACCTCGTGCAATCCCATTTCGAAATATTACAACGCGTACCTTGTAACGTGAAATCCTGTATTAGACGGTCGGCTGGATCCTTGAGAATTTATCGTGCACGAAATAAAAGGACTGGAGATGCTGTCGTAAGATACTATGTTCTCGAACGCGTAAACGGAAGCCAGAAATGGATACACATAACCGAGTGGAATTTACGTTCTAACCGAGAGGCCGGATGTTCGGTAATATTTCAGACGATCAAACATCGATACAGAGCTCCCTGCTGCTTTTTCCTTCTTTCGCTCTTTCGTCTCGTTATCGCCGATATCCAATACGTTCGTCTCTTTTCACGATCTATTGATCTCGGGCCGCGTTTTTGATCTCCATCTAGAAAATCGTCGAGGTTGGAGAGACACAGAGCAATCTCGAGAACTTGTGCCTTCTCCTCTCCTGTCTTTTTCCTTTTTTCTTTTTTTCTTTTTCTTTTTCTTTTTCTTTTTCTTTCTTTTTTCGTTGCTCTCCAGAAACCTTGCTCTATTCGATACCGTGGAAATTCCTCATCGAACGCTCGCCGCGTTTCCCCGAAGAGCGAGATCGACCGAAGATCATCGATCACTCTGCCAAAATGGCACGGAATCGAGACGCACGCAGCAATAGGAAGGAATAAATGAATCGTCGAACGTTTCTCCTCGTTGTTAGTTTCAGAATTAATTAGATCGATATAAGACGTAAGCAAAGTTCGGACAGCGAGATTCGACATTTTCCTGTAAACGAGTTACTTGTAAGATAGTAAGATTAAGTCGATTCGGATGAGACTAATAAATAATAAAACGTAAGAGAGGCGGCGTGTGCTTGACGTTGGCAAACGCTAAGACGAAAATTGCAAAAGAGGGAAATACCGTGAATCCGTAAAATGCAACGTACTAAGTAATTACGATAACGTACTGTCGTTTACCATTAATATCGTTAATGAAACTACGTGTACGCGGCGATCTTGCCTTAGGCGGTCGACCAAATTTTTTGCAAACCAAATTTTTCCATGAATCTCTCTGTGTGTCAGTAATTAATTACCTTACCATACGTACACACGATGTTAACTTAAGCTGTAAGCATAAGAGAAATTTACCAACTTTAGAAGCAAAAGATCTAAATCGTGCGGAGATTTTGAACGAACGATATACGAGGAACGAAAACGACGAAGAACGATTTCGAAGGAGGACTGGTGTAAAGAGAGAAGCAAGCTAAACGATGTTTAAGATAAAAAAAGAAACCGATCGTTCTAATTAATATTACGCTCGTACCGTCTCTGAACCTAAACGACACGCAACACGTTGTCACGAGGTTAAACTAATAAATTAACGAAGACACGATACTTTGTATTTATACACGTTGTATACAGATATGTATATTGTTACTAATATTATTCTTATTATTATCGACAGATTACCATTATTCTTATTATCGCCATTATCATTCTCGATTCTTATCACCATCGACCATTCTTACATATTAAATAATCCAGCGTCGCCGTAGGGATCGAACGATCTATTTGAATTATTATTTCTACTCGTCGAGCGGCACTACTCCTTTGTCTGCTCGAGATTTTGAAGTAGAGCGAGATCGTTCGTTATATCCACCTCGCTGATAACGCTGCTAACAATCTATTTACCCGATTCCAATCAAACTTTTCCAAAAATATCTCCGGCATCCAAGCGGCGACGAACGGACCACCGAGAGCGACGAGATGCATCCAGTAGATTTACAGACACTTTTATCGTTAGATTCATCTTACGAGAACGCAAACTTCCCAGATTCATCCTTGTCCGTGGAAAACCAGACGAACTGGTATATTTCACTTCGAATCACCGACTAAAAACTTGGATTAATTATCTCGATAACCTAGTCTCATTACTCATCCCGTTGTTTTTTCCTCTCTCCAACTTTTCTAAACTCATAAAATTACAGCCGGATAATACTCCATTAATAGTACGTTGATTCGAAAATTTCTGCACTAAACTAAACGCAGTCAATTGACATTCCACCGCGTTAAATGTACGATAACTGCACGCCTTTCAAACACGTACACACACCGTCGAGCTCGTAATTAATTCGAGCATTTTCCATTTCCGTGCCTCTTTTTAAGACCCACCTACTCTATTTACGATTTCAATTATCATTGTGATACCGAACCGCTTAAAAACATTTAATACCAAAGCCGCCGAAGCATGATGCATTGTTTCGTTCTTTAATATGTCCTAGTCATCGCGAATTAATTTATTTGCTGATTTATTCGCCTACCGCGTCACCATCGTATGCTCTACCGATATTCTAACAACTATATGAAAAAAAAAAAGTTTTGTTCATTCGTGATTAATCACACGACGAAATAACCCGAACGATCTCGCGCTGGGCGCCGCGAAACGATCTCTATCGATAATATTGGAGCAATGAAATCACTGTGATATCACTAAAACGCTTTCAAGGTGTGTGTTGGAATCGACAATTATCGCCACGCTTGCCGGGCTCAGCGTGGCTAAGTTTCCAATAAATTAAACGTGACAGAAATTGAATTAGATATTTGGGGGGAGGGAGGTGAGAGAGAGAGAGAGAGAGAGAGAGAGAGACAAAGAAAAAAAAAGATGATTTATGGTATCGATTATCGTAAATTATTGTAAATCATATTGTATTGTATATACGTATACATACTTATACATAATATATAAATATACACATAGAGTACATTACGGATGACTACTAATATCATTAAAGATTACTATGATCGTATTACCGTCATTGTTAGCCGACACTATTATCGATGCAACAAGTTCTACTGTCTAATAGCGTTGATCGTCTGTCGCGGAGAGAGCGAGAGAAATAAAGAGAGAGAGAGAGAGAGAGAGAGAGAGAGAGAGAGAGTGCAGCCTACGCAGAGGATCAAAACCGAACACGAAACTATAATACAACGGCCGAACGATATCGGGTCGTATGCGAACGATTGTTTTATCGCGCATGGGAGATCATATATCCGGAAGGGATCTCGTTACAGGTTCGTTCCGATTTTTCTTCGATCTAGTAACGTTTCTACATATAAGCGAACACACGGTTTTCTTCGAATTTATCATCGATCGACGTAGAGGAAGAGAAACGTACAGAGGAGAGAAAAAAAGGAATGTGAAAAAGCGTTGTAGTAGTCTATTGGAAAGGGCAGTTGCAAATTCTATCTAGAGACAATAGCGAGAACGCGATTAAACGAAACGCGAACTTGTCAGTGGCCGAGATAACCGGAAGGGCGATCATTAAAGGCACGTTGAAAGCACGCGGAATGCCTGGTTCTACGCGACCACTTCTGTAGGAAATTTTAGCGAGAGGATTCGCTGGCGTTTCCACCTCCGCGCGTAAACGCGCGTTTCATTCGCCGTCCGAATACATCTCGAGGCAATGGAAAAACAATTTTCTTCGATCGCAATGATCGCTCTTCGTACCAGCTTGTGGATGCGTGACAATGAACGGTGAATCACCGCTCTTATTCTTCACTCTACGAACATCGCTCGGCGTGCCTCGGTCCGAGTATAAATCGTGCAAATCAACCGAAGCAAGATTACGCGGCGTCAAAGAGGTAATTTAATAATTCGCCAGTCGGAGATAATGAAATTTTAAGCAGGATACAATTATCCCACCGGTTAATATTCATTATATTTAATCACGCTCCATCGATGCTCGTTTTAATCCGATCCGTATACAGTGGCAACCTTACGAATTTACATCGATTTTCGGATCGAGGATTTCACGCGTTGCGATCAGAACGATTGAAATTCGTCGGTTTAAATCTTTCATTCGAAACTTGCGAATATCAACGTGTTGTCACGACGATTATCACGGCCATAGAATAACCATCTACCGATCACTCGGAAAATGCTTGAACAATCAAACGAAGAATGGTAATACCGATCACACCGCTGAACGAACACCTTCGTTCGCGGATCTCTCGTCATCCCTTCGACCTTTCTGCTTGAACGCGAGGTCGTGTCGCTTCGGATCGATGTGCAAACGATACCTCGTTCCAGATCTATTCTAAGCTACTACTAATTCGCGTAGAACGAGATACGAAACAGTACCAACGATTTCCTCGTCGTTATTCGAGAATGCACGAACTCCACGAGCCAGATTCTAACGTAAATCAAAATTTCCAATTCCCTATATAGCCACGCTAAGAAGCATCGATCATCCTATCGCCTATATCGAACAGGCGTGACTTTACGTTTTTATTTTTTAACTGTGTATGTACGTACGATTGCGAGGGCGATTTATCTTCGTAGTTAAAAACACACAAAGCTTTCGTCGCGAACGCGACGACTAATTGATCTCGATACTCGTTGTTTAGCGATTAATTGTAACGTTTCGAACGGAACACCATCGACTCGTTCATCCGATACTCGCTGCGTTTACCGCTAAGGATACAACAGGCTGCGCAACTAACCGATTAATTCAACGTGACTGAATCGAATTTTTGTACCGTTCTTTTTATCCCATCTCGTTTCTCTTTTAAAGCACGCGCGGATTCTCGACAACGGTCCCGCGACTGTACGCAGCAATAACGTCAGCCTATCTCGTAAAGCCACAGCAAAAGTCAGACCAAGAGCAAGTTCAGCCTGAAGAAGCGTGCGCCGAGTCTGTAAAAACGTAGCTTCGTAATTTTTCCGTTGGAGTGTCCCGTTTTTATTACACGCTGCGTAAAAATCCGTGTTTCCATGTAATATCGCTCGCGAGGAACTATCGAAGAGATTTAAGTTCCTAATTAGAATACTTCTCCCGTTAAAATTCCAAGTTTCCAAACTTTTCTCGAAATACTCTCGATCGGGCGTAAATAAACACGGGTTCTTACACAAAACATACACTGTCATGCACGCACGAAGTGTACACAACGAGACGCTGTATACACCGGCAGAATACCGAGAAGCGAACCGCGTAAACGCAGAGACAAAAGAATCGTTCCGTTTCGGAAAAATGATAAAAGAAAACGAGGAGGAGGAGGAGAAACACAGAAGAGAGAGTCTCGATAGGCGCAGAATTCGTTTTACGTCAAGTTTAATCTATAAAAGTCTTCCATTCCTTCCTCAACGTGTATTCGTCTACGTATTCGGCTGATTGGTTACGGACGTAGAGCGCACAGTGATATAGCGTGATTTCTGGAAACGGTAGAGGCCGAGCACTCACGGATCACCGGTTCTCGACGCGAGTTCCTCTCGAGATGACGCCACCAAAAACCGATCGATTCCACCGGACTGGCAGATATCGAAAGCGTAATCGCGCGTGTCCTCGTCCGCCAAACATTTACCACCCTTAATTTAGTAACTCACTGCGATACGGTTGAATTTCAGCCAGAAACGGTTTAACGGTAACGCTCTCGCGCGAAACATGCGAACAACGCGTCGTTTAAACGCGTTAATTACATTTCGACGTTTAAATACTTTCGTCCGATTGCGTGCACGCACACAGATAGGCATAGAATAAGAGAGAGAACAAAGGGAACGACGAGAGAGAGAGAGAGAGAGAGAGAGATATGGTTGGATGATCGAAAATCTCGCTGGGCTACGATTAAAAAAAAAAAAAAAGAAAAAAAAAAGAAAAAACACATGGCGGAGAAACTAATTCCAGCCAGCGTGTAATCGAATCAGAGGACCAGTTTTCGATTGCAATTTTCCACCCTCTAAAGGGAGACAATAACGCTCCGAGGAATATAATGGATTTTATACAGAAACTCCAGTCCACGGTGCTCTTTAATTCGTTTGTGGTACAGCCGAGAAACACGAAGGAAAGAAGGTATATATCTAGTTTATTCGTTAAGGAAGTTCGTTCTTATACAACGAAGTTGTAATTCGCGCTCGAGAAAAATCAAGCGACATCCTCCGGACGTTCGCCGACTTCGATAATAGAAATTATTACAGCGAAACTTTCGACCGTCCGCGACACTTTTCCGCTTTGTTCCGTTCTCTCTGATCGAAAATTTCACGGAATCTCCACACCAACGGGAATTTTCGACGCGCCTCCGTTCGCGATTAAACCCGTGCCCGTTCTCACGGTTCTTCGTGCATATGGAAACGAAAGAACGCGAGCACGCCACATTTTTGAAGAACGTAGGCTACTTGTTGCTTCGTAGGGAACGCGTAAACTAACGGCCAATAAAATTTCTGCTGAAAATTTAACGAGCGAAGCTACGAGAACGGGTTCTGGGCCGCGTTACGATCACGAGGGTCTCGCGTATAATCGAGGCAAGTATCCACGAGGCGAACGGGTAAAGTTGAAAAGCCCGAAAGTGCCGATACAATATGCTGATCTTTTGCTTGTTTGGAAGAGAACAGGAAAAGGCAGAACAGAACTCTCGCTATTGTTTTGTCGCGAACCGGAGTTCCGTTGCGAATTGGATAAGGTCGCTATAAGACGCGTTTCAATGAAACGAGAAAGAAAAGAAGAAGGAGACCCGCGTTGCTCGCGTTTGGAGCTCGCCGATTTTTGCTCGTCCTCTCCGTTTGGCCGGGAAATGCTTATCGCGGATATCAGAGACGCCGGTTTCTCTCTTGCGTGGTCGGTAGGTCGAAAAGCGTTTAAGAGAATAGAAAGGAGAAACGAAAACGGGCAAACGATCGTAGAATATCTCGTTCGGAACAGCGTGACAAAAAAGGAGAAGCAGCGAAATGGAGGCAATAATATTGTATGTGTCTTTTAAGGAGAAAACCGAAGCAACTTTCTGTACAGTTGTAATCATTTTATGATTGTTTATGTGATAATCGTTGCGTTGTACATAAAACACGATATCGCCTTAGTTTTTCGAATATTCAAACGATGTACAGGTTTACGTGGATTTTATCTAGATAAAAAGGTTCGAACGATCTTGTTGAGATTGATTTCACTGTATATCGAGATGTTATAGCGATTCTATAGTATGTATAATATAAAGTATAAATATTGTAATAATTTCTTCGAAATTTCTCCGAGGGCGAAGGAGAGATCCGGAGAGGATAATGAGGAGAATGAGAGGTCTGCTGGAAACTATCGGAGTGCGAAAGGTGAAAGACTCGTTCTCCAAAAACTGGCACGAGAAAACAGGTACTTCGCAGAGCACGAGCTGCTCATAGCGTCTTAAAGGGAAGAAAGTCTAGTTTGTACGACGCGTGAAGGGAGAGAGAACAGGAAAGACAGTAACAAAGAGGGTAATGATTAAACGAGCAGGTGGAAATAAAATGCAAAATGAACGGAAGTATCAAACAGCTTTACCGGTCTACGTTCGCTATGCCGTTGTGCTCGAATTGCCTGTTTTTGCAGAAACCCTGGAGGTTCGGTCTATCGATCGAGTCCGATCGATCGATCGTCGTCGAGGATCGACTCGAACGATCGATCGTTCGTCGGTGAAACCGTTAAGAAGGTCAAGGAATACGAGTACTACGATGTATACTGGCATTAAACGAAAGGAACTATCAGTACATTACGACTTTGTTTTATAAAAGAAAGACGAAAAACGAATCGACCTGTGTTCTCTTTTCTAACACCCTCTTCTATACTCTTTTCGTTTTATACTATCATAATAACAATAGTCGTGTCTTGCATCTTGTTAATTAACACTAAAATCTCCAACGACTAAAATATTAGAAAACTCGAGCCGAAGACATCAAAACGAAGGACGAGGAACAAGCTTCTGTTCATATATTTTACAAAAAATCAGTCAAACGTTCAAAAATTAAATTTCCATGGAAAACGACGAATTGCTTTGATTATTCAGGTGTTTCTAGCGTTAGATTTATTTCGTGCTTTTCCTATTTACTTTTCGTAGACTGAATTTAGAAGAGTAAGGATCTGCCGCGTCTCTCTCAAGTACCAGAACAGGTAAGTGTTGTTACAATTAAATTCAGAAATTCGTCAAGAAAAATATTAGTTGGTAAAGAGAAAATGCTTTTCAACATTTTGCGCCGATACGTAGACACGGATTTATGAAAGTTTAAATAAAGCTTGCTATAATAACTTATAACGGAGTTCAGAACTAACAGAACTTCTGATAATTTTGGCGTAATTCCGCTTAACTTCTTCCGAAATATCGGGACCGTGTTTTAAACAATAGTCGTACTCGAAAGTTGTTAATAACAGCTTCGGATAAGCCATCGGCGAGGTTACACCGAGCAACCATTAGATCGTCGCTCAACGTCGGTATCGAGAGTAGAATGGGAGAAATAAGACATGCGATTTTCTTAAAATTTCATTCTTCTTTCCGTTCCAATCTTATCGTTTGAATCTTTTCCCAATTGCTTGCAACCTTGAACATTATCAGTTCTTTCTCGACAAAACAACAATTTTCTTTCTACAGATACGCTCGTCAACGAATCCAACCGAATCTCTACGACCTCGCGCACAAAAAATCAGCTCATCTCGACGAAAATATAATAAATATATGATAAAAAGTGTAGCGAACTAGCTCGTACTGCGCTGTATATAAGGATCAGAGAATTGGAAAGGCAAAGATACTCCGATAGTCGGTGCGAATCCACTCTGGAATAGAATGCAATTCCACACTTCGATTTCTCTGGACCCATTGTGATGATAGTGGAGTAGACCGATTTCCACGAGCGTAAGCGAGCGTCGATCCGATTGGCCTCCGAATGAGTTTCGACTTACCCCGTCTATCGCGGTATCTGTACGCGCGGCACGAGCTTCCAAAATGCCGGATGTACGCATTCCTTAAGCTGATCGAATAGCAAAAAAGTATAAGTACCGCTTCCAATCAATTCACGAACGATATCCTTACGATTATATACGTAAAATCTCTAGAAAGAATCAGGTAATATAAGCAGCAGTCATATTAAAACCTACAAATTTCTGGTATAACTTCGTTTAAATAATAGATGCGTCGTAACACTATCTACCTTAATGAAAAATTCTATGGTACATTCGTAGCGGCACATGGGCTAGAGGATAATTCGAGCTACGCTGTTGTTTTGCCTCGGAGTACCAATATCGTTACGATATACATAATGTGATAATAAACCAACTGCGGGCAAAACAATGTCGCCGCTACGTGTAACCGTCGAACAAAGGCGAATGGAAACTTACCGGTAACCCCTCGACCAGTATGAATAAACGAACACGATCGTAAGGTGGCCACACGGTTTTTCAGTCTCCTTCTCGAGCGATTTTATTAACGATCAATACACGGTCTTTAGCGAATCAGTTAGTACGGAGCGTCTTAGCGAACATTGTTTTAACGACCCGTATCGAGCAATCTACGGTTGACTCTGCATTTATAATTATTTAAAAATATATTTGACGGTTCCAATATCGAGTAATCTCGTCGTCTAAATTATCACACGACCAACCATCCTCCGCAAATTCGTTTAGAAATTCGCTCGGTTCAATTATCCACCGAACTAATTAGAGACGTGCATTATTTAAGTTATTTATTATGGTATCTATGAGGCATTATTTAGGATACCACGAAATAAGCTACGTCTATCCCGATATTCTCTGAGATTCGAATCGACTTTATCTAAGAGATGGCATCAGGCACGCAAGAACTCCAGTGCGCCATTATTCCGCGAATACGGAGCAATATCATCTCAGCAATAACAATTTGGGTCGCGAAAGCCGTGGCTGTGAACCGACTACGTTTGGTTCCCGATTGATTCACTTGTCTTGATTCCCGCGTACTTTGAGTACAATGCAACATAACTGAGAACACGTATATCTCGACTTAGGGGTGGGATGAGAAGGCGGTTGGCAGAGATGGAAGGAGCATCGCTGTTGAAAGGGATACCTCGCGGTGAGTTCACAATCGGTATCGATTCGAGGTCATTAATGACGGTCTATTCTGCTGTTCTGAGTGGATTAGCGACGATCTGCTGTGGTTATTCGTAACTGGCGAAATTCATAATTAATTAAAATTAAATATAGATTTTCCTCGGTGTGATATCGTATTTCTTACTACCGTGTAATATCTCTTGAAAATTAGTTAATACCACTAGAGAACTTTATCCGATATGCACAGAGATTACAAAAAGTATTAGCACACCATTGTATTTATTATGGAATTTAGTTAATTAAACGAAAATATATCTAATTAGTTTTATTAATCCTTACGATACGCTCGGTATGCTTCATTTTCTAAGATATACAATTTTGTTATGACAAACGATCGATAAACGGTCAAAGTGTTGGCAAACGTATGCCTCCGCTAATCAATTCCCCCTTGCGGTAGCCTTTGGAGAAAGAGAGAGAAACCTTGTTCCCCCATTGGAGCTGGCCGACGTGAAAAGCACGACGGAATACTAATCGGCAAAGAACGCGGTTTGGAATGTCGGATGAACGTGAATTCCTACGTGCAAATGAGATTGGCCGTCGCGGGGCTGCGAGCAAACGTGTTATTGGAAAAGATTCTAACGACAGGATCGAAGGCATCCCATTCGACGATCGACAGGCCAGTCAACAAAGGAACACGAGAAAGTAACGGACAAAGGGGAAAGGACGAGTGGGTGGAAACGTTGGAAAGAAACGAGCGAGACATAACGAAGGGAAGGAAGCGAATCCTTAAGAGGGCGGTGCACGAACAAAGGATATCACGATTCGGTTTCGAGAATGTCGTAGAATAAGTTATCCAACGGCGAGGATGGAAAGCGAGCCAAACGAAATCAACGCAACGTTAATTAGTCAAGACGAAGGTACGACACGGACATTGAGACGCAAATGAAATTTACCGCCGAGTCGATGCGGATCCGGCAAATTTCCTCTACCACTTAACGTTACTCTCGCAATGAAATTAAACGTCCGGCTGAACTATCGGGAAAGATCGGGGAAATTTGAAAATCGGTCTCGATCATTCGTAATGGAATCACGATATCAAGCGTTGACACGTTTCCTTCGCTACTATCAACAGTTCGGACTCGCCTTTTAAAAGGATTCGGTTCGATAGAGAGTTTCGCGCGAATGTTCGAAGGCGGTAAGAAAATAAAAACAGTGCGAACGAAAAGAACAATATGCGTGCGAAAAGAAAACAGCGATGGTAGGATGGTAAAGAGGATAGACGACGACGGGAAGATGGACCGAAGAACTGACGTATCGCGCCGACCGAGGACATGGAATGTTTGCAAAGTAAATTTGGCTGAACGCGAAAGAAGAGGACAACTCGATTTCGAGTTTTAATCCAATTCCCTGCGCCCTAGGGCTTTCAAACACATCGCGTCTCCCTTCGTCCCTGATCGTTTCTTGTTGACTCGCTATATTCTTCCTTGTTCAGTCGTCCTTTCTGCCTTCTCCATTTCCTGTCTCACCATTTGCCAGGCATCTGTATTCCTGACCCGCGGAAATATTCGCTCCGAAGGAACCCAGCCACAGTCTCTCCAGCGACTATAACTCACCTCGCATCGACTAGCCCACGTTCACCTTGTAAACACGTTTACGTAACCGTGGCCGCACACGCACGTACTCCTATACATCCCACCAACTAAGAATTTTCTAGATCAGAGGCACGAAGAGAGAAAAACGAAGTTTCAAGTCGACTCTATTGCCGACACCGAATCTCTGGACAAAGGGAAAATACTGGGAAAATGTCGTTAGCGAAGAAGGGTATCATCGTAAAGGTAAGGCACGAGAAGGTGAAGCCATTCAGAACAGAAGCGTGGGATTTGTTGCAAGAAAGCAAAGTGTAGGATTTGCCCAGAAATAGAAAACTGGCTTCGATGTCTGATCCAGCTATATGCTCGAACACGGGCAAGAAGATTCTTTGCTTGTTACGAAGAAACAAAAACGAATTGTTCGGCAGCATGAAGGACGAACGGAAGGGAATAGAACGGAATAAAATGTGAAGTACGAAAATTGCGAGAAATAACTTGCGATATCATAAGCAAGAATATCGTTAGCGAAGAAAATATTTTCTGCAGATTTCCACACTCGGACAAAATCAGTATCTTGTGTTCGTACATGTGTACATAGTGAACGAGCTGTATATAAATGGTAATTCGGTAATAAATGGTAATGGAAATCAATGTGATTACGTGAAAAAAAAAAAAAAAAGAAAAAAAAAACGATCTGTATGAATATGTAAGTCGAGCAAACTCTTTAGAAAAGAAGTTTTCATTGTTGACCACAGGAAAGGATAATTGGAATTGGGTGGTTTACGCGCGATTGAACAAAAGAAAGGAATTATTCATGACGGTTTGATGGGATATTTCTGACGCATGGCCTCGTTAAAATGACGTATTTCGTTATCGACGCGACACAGTGCGTAGAGGTGTGAAAATGTACCGAGTGGAAAGCGGATATTTATACCGGTCGAAATAAATCAACGGATTGATCCCAACTTTGATTACACTGTTCGTCCACGCATGGACCTATACAACCAATTCATTGATCCAAGTGCAATACTAACGCGATAATTTTTCATTCAAGTATGCTCGTATACATTCGAGTATCCTACATGCTTCGAATTTATGAAAAATATTATTTTTCACTCTCTTTTGAATATTTAATAACGTTTAATGCAAAATTAAATAGAAACTCAATCATTTTAAATGAAGATAAATTTCTATCATCCAACGAAGCTCGCCGCGTTATTTGTTAAATATAATACAAATACAAAATCCACATCAGAGGATAATAAGCGAGCAACGAGAGGCAATGTCAACAAGGTAATTTAATCGAAATCGTATTTTCTGTGCCGGTCTTGTTTAACCACGCGGTACAGCGCGACATCTACAACGGTGCAACTTTTGTGTAACAATAATTACACTTGTAATGTACAAGTTTATACGTAATTGAATGAAAAGGGGCCGCGATGTTACGTTCGTATCGCGTGCATTCCGTGGACTGCCCACTTACCCTCTTCACGAGACTGTTATGGCTCTTTATTGAACGAGTTAATACTGCTACGATATTTAACTAGTGTCAGTTTTCGGTCTCCGAGGATTCGATCTTTCATTACTATCAACGGCGTCGACACGATATTAAATCTGGTAATTTTCATACTAACTGGTTGATTAACCGAATTACCAATGCACGTGAAATACTGCATCTCTAATAAATAAATAACACATCGAAATCGATATTAATCCAAATAACTATCGTTTAGCTTTGAATTGTAGTTTAGATGGAAATAATAGAGTGCGAGCGTAAAAGCAGCTAAAGCTTCACACATTTCGAGTGCCGAAACATGTAAGTGGAAACACTCTTGATGAAATAAAAATCTCGAGTCCCTTTTACAGCCATGCACTTTCAACTTGGAACTGCTTCTGTTTGTCTCCTTCAAAAATACGGTAACTATAAAAACTATATTTGCGCATCATTGCATTTACCAGGTTGAAAAATCTCAGGTTCATAAATTTCGTACCATTTAATAATTCTCTCATATGACTATAGAAAAATTTGATACTATGAAAATGAAACGTAGAATTTGATAAAAGATACGTTTCATTCGAGAATAAGGATATGTACGAATACCTTTTGTAGCCACTGTATACGTTTCGATTTTTAACAATTACGAATTTCCCTTTGTCTCATAAATATTTTTAATTGAACGGAGAAAAACAGAGACGAAAAATACAACTGAAACTTCAATTTTATAATAGGATAAGGAGAGCAGTATATAGCGATATCGAAGTAGAGGAGGAGGAGGAGGAGGAACAGAAGATAAGAAATTACGAGCGATTGTTCCCTAGAATCAGGAGATTTTAGATTTTCGAGAACCGTAATCGTTCATCGGTCGAGCAATTATCGCGTCACGCTTAATTCGATATTTCAATGTCGTAAACAGGAAGAGAGAGAGAAAAGGGGAGAGAGAGAGAGAGAGCGTATAATTGATATGGGTTTCCATCCGTCACAATTTCCATTGGAAATGATACAGATCTAATTACAGATTGCTCGAAGAAATCCAAGCTAAGAGGATACTTTCAGAGATTTTACGATGTTGGCTCAGCGTTTCTCTCGGTTTCCCGTAAAATTAAATCCATAGATTTGAGGTGGCTGGTTTTGCTGCTTCGCGATCTTTACATGAACTATATATATCGAGCCGAATACCGACACGTCGAATATCTCGATATCGAACGTAAGGATCGCAGTTTCTTTTGCTGATCGTAAAGAAACGGATTAAAGGCGGACGTCTACCGCGACTATCGTAATAAATGTTATCCCTAATCGAAATGGCTGCCTTTATTCCAGATTTTACGGATATATATATATATATCGTTACGTTTAATTCATATTTGTATGACAATGAACACATCACGCCATCAAACTCAACTTTGGAAATTCTCTACGTTCTATGTAGACGATCAAGAGATCGAAGGTGATGCGGTGTTTGACAAAATTTGAAGTACCATATTTTGTCTAATCTATTAGCCAGGAAGACAAGTTAACTTTTGTTAACTAGAATTCCTAGTTTCTTAAATTTTTTAATTCATCTTTTGAAGCTATTATTTATATCATTTCCTGAGATGTAAATATAAATGTAAATGCAATTTATCTTTAAGAAATTAAATTACGGAAAGAAATTGCAAGGAATAAAATCGATCAAACAGAAATTAATCTGTATTTATCAAAGTAGTCGGGGAAAATAAAAAATAAATACCAAAGATTCTACTGACACTACTATAAATTAAGACGCTAGATAGAACCGGATACGAATAAAACATGGCGTCTGTTAGTACTATTATGAGAATTATGTATAAGCTTAAATTTCAATAGAATTGTTTCGCTTAAATTCAATGGAAAAAGGCTTTCCTATTTGTTTTATTAAATCCTATTCTTTTTCCATGTCGAAGAGTTCTGAAGTATTTATGAAACAAACTCGTTATATGTTCTGCGAAAATTATATTCTACCACGATCGATTGAAATTTATGCATTATATGCAATATGGCGACTAATGTGCTTCGAAAGAACGCTCAAATATTAAACTCCAAAATGTTTAAATATTAAACTCTTGACTTACCACATCCAACAATTATGAATAGCAAGCCCCTGGCAGGTAATCTCGCAAAAAAATCCTTTATATTCTTGCAACATTAATGGGAACACTAAAAGCCACGGTAAAATCGAGCGTAAAACTACACGATATGCGTATCACAAATCAAACTGGTAAACAGTGGTGCGCGCGCATCATCGACCGGAATATCGATCGCAGAGCCGTTTCGTGTTAATTCTCACAACTATCGAAATGAAACGCCACTACGAATGCGTCGTTTGAACGTTGTGACGTAAACATGGACCCCTTGCGTCAATTCTATAACTTGTGTTACATTACTAATCGTATAACAAAGCAATCGAATTGCTTGTTTTTGAAGCAGTCGTGTGTAAATTTTAAGACATCGATTAATTTACTGTGAAAAGTGTAGGTTGGAGAAATCGAAGTAACCGCGAAAGTGTGTTACTGAATCGAGTGGTTCGAGAAAATGCGTGTTCGAAGTTGTGCGAGCATAATCAGGTTAGCCGATCGATCGATGCCTAGTGGCTGATATGTATTCACTGGGATAATTCATTGTCAAGCAATTCGTGTGTGCGATAAGCGTCCACAGCATCGGAGTTCGTCAAAGTCCGAAATACGGAAGGCCAGTCAGATCGACGGATGGTTCGCGAAAGTCAGGTTGGATGGCGAATCTTCTCGATGATGGAACGACGTCGTGACAAATATTTTGGATGGAGTAACACACTGTCGACTTCGGTTTTGCCTGACGAGCCGAGGTAAGCGAACGAGAATGTATTACAAAATGCTATTATTTATCTTGTCCTTGTTTTGAAATATCATTGTTTTCAACTATTTCATACTTTAAAGTCAATGGCATATATTTCGTTGTTTTCCTTTTAGTAACCGACGTAGTATTTTCCGTGATAAGCTTATTTTATGTTTCACTCGTAACGAAGATATTTCGGGGACATCAAAGACAAACGAAAACCGTTTGTAGATCGTTGCACGTTGGATTATAATAAATTCCTCGCACGTGCTATTGCCAGCGTTATTTGGTAAAGCGAAGCTAAAGGAACTCACTTCGATAAATATTACAGCACGTATACTCGCAAATTTGATGGAAATTGCGCGCTTGCTGGTAAAACAAACATGTCAGGGTTAACGGTTATATGAAAGTGTGCTATTAATCGTAATGCCATCTCCATTAAACGTATCGCGAATTTAATCTGCCAAGTAGAATGACGTATGTACTTAGTACTGTAAATTTTTACTATGTTTCCTTAATGGACGCTACATTTAGATATTCCGACGCTACACATTTACAAGATATCTTTTCATTTTAATTAGAAAATCCCGCTTGTTATATTAACAATGTTTACAGTTACATTTCAACATCCGCTTATACCGACCGAGAATAGGATCTTACACTACTATTGAGATCCAAATATCGATCGCTTGATAGAAGGACAACCGATTACAATTCATCCATGGAATAGAATCAAACTTTAAGGAAACTCATCCCCTGGTAATGTAGCTAGTTTGCTTGTTAATCGCGCCCCAAATTGCACAAAACAGATCATTATACACGAATCAGTCAGTGTTCCCTTTCTTCCTCTATCCGGTAGATAGTTCATCTTCTAATCCATCCACTCCGGAATTCCAGTTTCATTTAAGAGGATAGCAGTTTCCATCCATTCTTCACCGATTACTAGCTCGACTGCTTCTCAAGGAGAGGGTGAATTAAGCTTGAAAGATGACGTTGGGACGCTCGTCGGATATTTTCCTTTACGATCAAATTCCACGAATTCGTCGGCGGTTCAACAGCCTGTGCATGGTCTTATCGCTGTTTATGACATCGAACATATAACGTTTCGAAGGAGGAGCAATCTCTGTCTAAGACCTTCTACGCTCGATACATTAAAGGGAACTTTACGATCAGGCCGAGTTCCCCGCCAAGATTGATTGAAAATGCCCGACTCGAAATACGAAACCATCTCAGGATAAGTTGATTTCCGCTAGTCGAACCTTTATCCTTTCCATCCAGTGTACTTAGGGCCTCTGGGAAGATTGGTAGGGCTCAAAATCAGTCGGAAAATCAGCTTTTAATCGAACCGTTTTATCGCGCGTTCGTTTCGATGTACGAGAGCTAACCCGGGCTACGCCCTCGAAGCAAAATCGAGTAGTACGTAGTTAAATCTGACAGCGACTGATGAACGAGTCGAGCCCGAACCGGTGTTAGATAATCTTTGTAACGTTAACGATCGCTATAACTGTAACAAGCTGGATCGACGAAAAACCCGATTCCGCTTCGATTTCAATCCACTTTTCCAATTTATCTTCTCTCTTCCTCTGTCGCCTGTTTTCTCTCGGCTTATCGTTCATTTTCCATCTCCTCTCATTTTCTCGCTGATATATGCAACGACAGGAACCCACTTGCAACAGAACGTTTCCCTCGTTTTCATATCGCTGCATCTTTCTTAAATACCCGATAATATCATCTTTTTATGAACATAAAGTATTCCGAGAAAATTGGATGAAAACACCGTTATTCCGTTATACGGTGAATGGATCGCGGTAAATGTCGCGCTGGAGAATGATCGTGGTGTCTCCGAAAATTTAATTAATCAGTAAATGCAATTTTTGTAGGTCCATAAAGGGGAAGAGGAGCAGTGACAGAGATTACAAGCATCTTCGCATTTAAATTCCCTCCCTCCTTTCCTTAGAATTAACGACACAGGATCTGACCTCAGAGTTAAAGCTCAAATGGAATCACGATAATTTATGGTCGAGGTCAAACTTGATCGGTTAACCAGAAGCGCGCAGGTCAATCGACGAATCTCGCTGAAGGAACAGGGACCTCCTAGAATTTATCTTTTACGCTGAATGCTCCAACTTCGGGACTGCATGATTTATATATGTATATTCGCGATTTCCAAAAATTACACCTTCCTGGAACACCTTCATCCACGAGTCACGTAGGTAGGGGGATTTAATGAAACGTAAATTCGTTCTCGTTTGATCGTTCAATCCAATCTTCTTTTATGGAAATTTCTCGTCCTTTTTGCCAAACCGTCAATTTTAGAAACGTTACCGAGAGCCATTAGCACGTAAGTTGGTGGAAGAAATGGACGCTGAGAACTAATTGTTCCTCCTTGGAATCTCTGTCTGGTTCAACCTGTTTCTTTCTATCATTTGTACGAAGCCGAAAACCTTTACCGCGAAAGCAAGCCAAGGCAGCTTATACAGAGAATTTTATTTAAAATGAGAAATGAAGGTTCTTCCCGTTTCTCACTGAGAACAATACTTTCCCAGGAAAAAAATTCTGTTTTTCTATCCACGAGATCGATGTTTTTCGAAGTGTTTCACTCTTGTTGTTCATCTTTGTCAGGGTGCAGCGCAAGAAAACGAAAAACAGGAAGCAGAATGAATGGAACGGAAATTCACGTAGATCGATATCCCACGGAATCACACGTTTCTTACTTTTAATTCAACTATCAAATTTAACTGCTGTACGTCTATATGATAGACCATCGAGCGACTAAATTGCTAAAGTTTATCACTTAAAAGGCTTGGAAAGTTTCCAATGGATCTGCGATCTTTTTACACGCCCTTCCATAAACATACGCAAGAAAGCTTCGCGATAACTTCGACGTAATATCATTCGCAAAGAAGAAGAAATATCTGGCCGATAAAACGATAAAACGTGGTCTCGCTGGAAACTGTATAAAGCACGAAAGAATCGTCGTAAACAACTCCCAAATTGTACAACGGTGTATGGAATCGCTACAGGTCGTGTAAGTTAGAAACGTAGCTTATTCGTTGCTCAAAATTAAGGTGGTAGTCGCGTCGACTACCATACGCTCGCGTCCGTTGGTCTTATTACGTTGGAACCGAAATAGCGAATATAGCGATGTCGGCGCGACTTTATTGCGCGAAAGAAGCCTCGAAGTTCCGGGCTTTCCCTGGAGATAACTCGGTTGCACCGCTACTACATCGGGATTACAATGTTTTACGCTTCGCGGAGCCATTTCTATTCCGGCAACTGCGCGGAACGGTGTATTAGCCGGTCGTTGTGGCGTTTATTCGGGTCGTAGGGAAGCTTCTTAATACGCGCTAGCTCTTGCCACACCGGCCACGCTTTTAATAGCATTCGCCTGGCCAGGACTTGCTCCTTGTCGTTGCGTGTTCGAGACAGAACTTCGGTCGGCTTTAGCCTCTTCGACTGGTCGTGTACAAAGCAACGATGCCTGAATACCCTCGGGGAACGGACGAGAATTCCGAATAGACGGTAGACAGACCCGATTACGTGCTTCTTGTTGTCTAATTCCGCCAGCAATCGCAAAGTACTAGCTCCGCCGGATTTATGAAAGTTTCATTAAAGAAAGCGCAGCTGCGTGAAAGAATATCGAGCGACCAGGCATTGTCGAGGCCTGTTTCCGGCTGCACGAAGAGGTGTCTTGATTATGGGAAAAATGTCTCGTGCCTTTTCGATGCTGTCGTGCTTTATCATCACAGCTGAGAGTTTCAAAATCGCTTTATTTAGTATCGACAAAGACTTATTCTTCGCTTGCTTGAAATTATCGTGAGATTACTTTGCCTACAGAACACACAACGAGGTACAACGAGGAATAATAAGGAAGAGACATTGAATTCGGCGGCCTTCTTTTTATACTTGTTTATTATTTAAATCTGGTATCTGATATCCTCGTTACGTTATATTTCGCGAAGGATTGTTCCCTCGGTTTTATCGCCGCGTAAAAGTTTCGCATCGGCTCGTCCATTCCTGATTCGCGAACGACGGAGAAAAATTCCATTGAAATTGAACGCATTCAGTCTTAACGGGTAACGTTCTTCTAACAGCGAATTGTGTAACATTACAAAAAATATTGGAAATTCTTTCTGAGGCGAGGCAGCAACCGAATCTCATGGCCGATATCCATGTAGAAAGAAAAAAAAAAAAAAATTGCCCCACGTACGTTCGAGTTCTGCAGAAAATGGAAATTCTCGGTGCTTTTTATCTCGAATAGTTTTTGCATATCTCGTTCTCCCATATTCTCGTTCGTATCCTTTGTACATAATCATCAATTTCCCAGTAGAATTGATGGATAGACCACGACATCTTTTATAAAAGCTATCGACCCAAAAATAGCGGAGAAGAATTATGGTCCTGGCCCTCGAACGTTCTACCCGCAACAATAGCGTTGGCTTGACTGGTGTTTAAAAATCCTCGAAGAAATAAATAACGCATCGCAAATTAACTTCGCCTGACTGCCCCTCCGTTTTTGCGGCAACTTTTTAGCGTATCAGACGTTCTTCCGCGAATCCTATTTCTCAATTTTCGTCTGTCAGAAGCAGACCAGTTCGTTCAATTACCCGCTGCAATTTGATAAGAACAAGTAACCTTCCATCCCGGCAATATTCGTTTCTTTACCTCTCTCGCAAACAGAAAGCTTTATTGCTTAGCTTGACGTAATGCTACTCGTCGACAGATGGATGGATCGCTTATTGGTCTTGTTGCCGTATCTCGAAAAGACGCTGGTGAAACGTGATTTTACAAAGAGATTATTTCGCGTGTTACGGACTTTTATGTTCCACATAACGTTACTTTCTATCTGGCCTTCCGAATTCATCGGTTTCTCTCTCCTTATCGGCACACCATCGTTTCCAGCCGACCACGTTCGATCCGCATTCACTTCGCTCGCAATCTTGCCTGCGCCTTCAGGAACCACGGAGAAATTCGAGTCACGTGAACGAATACTCGCACGGGTGCTTCTTCGTACAAAGGGGAGAACAAGATCGTAAACATAATTTGCAATTAGCTAATTTTGCTGCTCCGATCGGCCGTGGCATCGACGGGGCAATTGCTGGTCCTTTCAAAACAACCGTTTAACCGAGAATAGTATCGATCCCGCCGTTTGCATTTTAACATGGAATCTGTTTCAGCCGGGGTTCGTTTGTAGTTCTCGTTAAAGTAATTCAAAGGGGAGACCCGTTTATCGCGGCTCCAACTTAGAAACGCGGGGATCCGAGTTCGAAACTCTTTAACAAACGCGATTATGATACCGCGTTATTCCCACTTTGTCGATTGTTTCGCGCGTCTTAAAGTGGCAAATAAAGTTCCGTTAACAAATTGTGTAAATCGCGTTGCCGATATGAAATGCAGGCTGAATGGGACTGGCAAGGGCGACGCGAGGACAGATGCTAAAGTTTTCCGTTGCTTCGTCGCGGCACGTCCATGTTCCCATTAAATATTTCTTTGTCAGATACGGGCGAAACTTCCTGTGGGAGGGTCGGAATATTTCATCACTATTCTCTCGTTGCCAGGCACAACTGCAACTCGTAATTATAATCTGGAAACCCGATCCTTATTTCAATATTCCCACACGTAGGCACGCCTTTCTCAAAATTCATTTCATCTTACACCAACGGCACAAGGAGCAATTACTTTCGTAATATTATGCGAGATTACGTTGTTTAATCTGGCGAAACGGCGAAAGTGTCTAAGCAACAACGCCGTTTTAATAGCGCCTCTTTTATACATGAAACGCAAGTAGAAGCAGACCGCTCTAGTCAGACGTCGGGCCGGAATCAACTTGCTACAGTACTTACTACTTACTTACAGTACAGTACAGTAGTATACCGTACGATATCAAACTATACGAAGTTTTCAAACAATGGCAAGAAAGAAAGGATATAATTTTGGAAGAATAGTGAGGACAAAGATAGCTTACGTGACGCGATAGTTTCGCGTCAGCAAATTGACGTTAATAATCGAACGTTAATAATAATTGAATAACTGTTTGAGGAAACAGTTCTTCGTGTATCTGGTAATTTCGCTACTCGAACGAAGTTATAGTCGTGTCTGCATGTATCACAAGTTTCCACACGAGAAGAAAATTGTTCCGAGCTTGCAAGATATATGCCTGCTTTATTTGACCCATTCAGGAAATGTATACATTTAATTTAACTGCGTACACCTTCATTGTAGGATATAAATTATGTTTTCAAGTACACCAGTAATAACGTTTATCATCGTGCAGCTTCTAAGGTACAAACATATTTCTATTCATTTGTACGCGCGACAAGTGCGGCATATTGATGTATCGCGGCCGTAAAAGTTGAAAACGGATTACGAAACGGAGTAAAAGGGGATGAAACGTTGAACTTAATGAAGTGAATTTATCCTCGGCAGTAATCGGTTTACGGAAAAATATTTAACCGCGATGATACTTAACTCGAATATTCCGTTAATAGACAATTTTTTGGCCTACGGTACGTTTTAATACGCGAACGCACTTTAAGCTGGATTTTATCCGGAAGCCTGAATGATTCAGTATTTACGTTGTATTATCCGTTTCTCAAGCAGAGTTTCTTTCGAGATTTCGCGTAGCAAGGATCGGCTTTCCGATTCCTTTGGTTAAATAATAGAAACTTGCAGAGAGAGAGAGAGAGAGAGCCTACTTTTCGCGAGATTTTTTGCGAATTTGTAATACGACGACTCTGTAAATTCTCTCGGTCGAAAGAGAAACGTTTGGACCCGGAGTTGCTGGGTAATTGACGATATTTCGCCACGACCCTACGTGTTTCCATTACGATATAAAAACGAAATTGAAACAAGAACGTCAGCGAGGCGGATCAATAATCGAGATAATCCCCGGGCGAAGTGATAGCTAGAAAACTCTCTGTTCGATCAACTTTTCTAGGAACCAGTTAAACGTTTCACGAATGATTTCGAACGAGGGGTAGAAATACCTGGAACGAACGTATGGACCGTCGTGAATGATACTATCTCTCCTTTGTTAAATCCAATTGCAAATCGCTTGCGCATAATGACCTCTCTTGCAAAGGCGATGTCGTGGCGGCGGTCTATCGATTAGCATCGGTTTACAGTCACCATTAGATTCGATTATGCAGTTCTACGGACGAGTTGCAGCCATTGGCAACAGCAGGAGCCACTGCTGACTGAAACGTTTCACCGCGTCGCGTCGCGTCGCGTCGCGCCGTCTCGTCGATATGTAACCGATCTGTCCTTCTAATTAGCCGACACCGCAATGCCAACCATTCGATGTATACTAATGCTCTCTCGACCACGTGTGGCCCACTTTTCTCTTCTATGGCCTATTTCGCACTCTCGCAAATTTCTCTTCGTCCCGCAAATAGCCTTTCAATACGCCTGATCCGCATTTGGGCCGCGTGTTGCGTCAATTGTGGCTGCCTGATGATCGAACGGCTCGCGATTCTTTACCTCGCCGGTTGTATTACTCGTACACAGACGTGGGTTGAATAATGCCAAGAGTATAGAGATTCCTTTTAAACTCGAGTCGTTCAACGACGCGGAACTTAACCCACGAGATTTCGGCAATGGTTGATCCAACGGGGATCGAGAGCTTTTAACCCTCGAACGTTCTCCGTATTCCTCCGGTTCACTTTGCGTACCTTAACTACGTCGAACCTTTTCCACGGTTAGAACCGCGTATGGACCCTCGTGGCTTAGATCGACCGAAATTCCCGGGTAAATGGCACGGTCTTATCCTGATAGCGTTTTACTGTTTCATCCCTCGACGAATGGATCGTTACTCGGTGATAGGCTGGCAAACACCGAAATGACACAATGAGCTCGCCATCGTGAATGACGTTCATCCGAATGAACGACTGTCTTCCTCCAAGTATGCTGTGACCGTTGATGTGTCGAATGGACCACTCGTAAACAACAACGATCCTGTCAGAGGGAGCGAAAGTATCATTCGATAGTGTGGTATCGCGTTAAGGCAAAGATGTTGTTCGAGAGTTACAGGGAACGTCACTTACTATAATTAAGTCTCGCTCTTGGCTCATAAGTAACAGGATACTTATTCGTTTCGTAGAAACTTTAATAATTCGCGTAGACTGTCGGAGAAACAGTTAATTCGTTAGTATTTTCTACTTGAATATTCATTACGATATCGAAAATGCTCGGTGATCTCGAGCGAGTAATGATTCTTCAAATTCTTACCAATTTCCAAGCAATTCGTTAGGTTCACCTCGCTTCTCCTTAAAGACCACTTGCGCTTTGCTCGAGGAAACCTACCGATGTTCAAGCATCGTTCGTTGAAAGTGCGTAAAATGAAGTCGCCAGCCTCGAAGAAACGCGTCGAACGTATCGGGGCGAGGGAGTATGGACAAATTCGTAAACAACGAGTTCGCGCGTGTGTTATATTAAACAGAAGCGTCGAACGGAAGAGAGCGTGTGCGACGTATATTTACAGAAAGTACGAACGACGAGCTTTTGATTTATCCGCAACCGGTTAAAAGCGACGAATGGAACACGGCCCACTTTGCCCGCAGTCTATATCGGCGCTGCCGTCGATTTCATCATGTGCGTTTCATTGTAAAATCCCCTTTGGAAATACGTCAAACCGGCTGAATTCTCAGTTCTTGTGGATAGAGTCAAGGAGAGATAGGTCGACACATGCTCTTGGAAGGCGATCGATCGTCGGTCAGAGAACGGTGAATAGAGGAGCCGTACGCGTCGAAAGGATGAGTCGAGAGATACCAGGACGCACCCTCGGGATCGGCTTTGGCTGAAATACATTGACCAGCTTTTGTTCCCGTTTAGCTATCGTTCCTTGATAAAACACGTTCGCGGCGAGTGCCACAAATACACGAGCGAGTTCGTGTGTTTCTCTGCGAATTAATGTCGCCTCTTGGGCTGAAGATTACGATCGAGTTGAACAAACTTTTCACGTGTTTCGCTTCTTTCCGATCGATCAAACGTGAAACTTTTAATCTAAATCAGACGTAATTGCGACGAGATGAACAGAGTGATATGCAAATTGACAAAACAACGACTTTCTCTGTCTAATTATAATTGAAGACCACAGAGAAAGCATATAACGAGCAGTTTTAATATCATTGCACAAGAAGAGGGTCCAGGTGTGATAAAGAAAAAATCAACAGAAACGAATTTTTATATCTTTTCCGTGTGTTCTTCAATTATGATGGTCATAAAGGAGATTTAGCGCTTCGTTACACTTTTTCTCAACTGCTAGCCAGCTAATAATTAAAGAACGTACAGGAGAGAGTTTGTGGGAGGTTTTTTTTCTTTCGTGTTCGCCTTAAATTTATCCGTCCGAGCATTGGCATGCAATTAAGGGTCATTGTATATATTAGGAGAAGCAGCGGCTATAATGGACGAAGTCGCTAGAGTTCATAGCAAAGGGTCGGCCGTAAATCTGGCAGCAAACAAGCGATGTGTAAGGTATGCAAATCCTTAATAGGAAGTACTCGTGGCAGGCTGAGGGTTGAATAACATTCCAACCCCACGAAGGTGGAAAAACATTCTCCTTCGTACGACTGGACATTTGAATACATAAAAACGAATAATTTTACTTTAATCCTGAGACTCGCTGTTCTCTCAAGTTCCTGTCTGTATTTACGTTGTCTTTAAGTTACGTCGGACTGGGAATGTAGCATAGAAGAGATCCAGGCGGATATAGCGCTTAAATAAATCCTCACTGTGACAGTCGGTTAAGTCGTAAAATAAGGTTAGTAAAATGAGATAGTTTTGAGTCAGCTAAGAGAGAGAGAGAGAGAGTTTTAACATCTTAAAGTTCAATCGTAAATTGTCTAAAGAATAATCAGACTTGTATATGAACCAGAAACCAAACGAAGTTTTAGAAAATTAAGACGCAACGTATACTACTACGATAGCAGAGGGTGACTTAATATAACAACGAGAATCGAAAAAGTGTTATCTCCAGCAAGAAAAATATTCTGGTCAGGACTAAGGAAAACTTAGGTCCAAACGTAGGTCGGCCAAAAATTACTTGGAACCGAATTGAACAAGGCAAATTTCTTAGTTTCAATTAAATATCCAACCGACTCAAATGGTCCTATCTTATCCCAAAGTATATTTTTTGCAAGAGAAACGAACAACATGGGAAAGCATTTATTCCAGATGATTTATCTCATCGAGGCGATGTAATTGATCTTCGGACAAGATAAACAAGGCGATGTCAAATGGTAGCGATATGTTTGAGGGAAGAAGATATCAGTCCATCTCTCGATGGAAGGTAAATGTTTAAATGTCCGCAAGAGCGGACATCGTCGATTGAAATCGATCATTAAATAATGCAGGTGCTCCGTGTTTATCACGATTCAAATTACTTCCGCACGAACTAAATATCCATAATTGAGAGAACGCTAAATACCGGGTTGCAAATACCGATTTGCGAGTGGAGTTTAAAAGTAATTAATAAATTTGGAACGTACCAACGATGAAACATTCGAGAGCACTTTCAACAAGATTTCCTTGAACAAGACCAGCAGCGTCGTTAATTAATTTCCACCGATCCTACTTAGTCGGTCTGTCGATAATTGAAATTTTATCATTTTTCCTCTTTTCCTCTTTCCTTTGTGATACCATGAGTTTGCAATTGTTTTGTAGAGGGGAGAAGATCGTTAGCCGAAGACGATCTGTCCATTCATTCGCAACTTCCATCGTTAACTAATTCACGAAAGAAGTAAGAGTCAGGTAACCATTTTTGATGCGTGGCGAGCATAATTGATCGAAGCTCGATTAGCGTCGGAACAGCTCTCGCAGATTAATGGCACGCTCTCGCTGATGGCGAGGCTAACTTGGGCGGTGTCTCTTCCATCACCGGATCGTTCCGGTTGTAATTTGTAGCTTTAAAAGTTATGGTTATCCAACGGGCGCGATGGTCTGAGAAAATTGCTGCTGCCCTTAATTCGAAGGTTCGAGATCGTTATGCCCGGATTTATGATCTTCGCGCGACTTCTTTTTACCAAAATATCGAAACACGCGGACGACTGTAATTTTCTTGAGAAGTCGTTATAAATTCGTGAAACAAACGATCCTCGTAAAGATATGGAACGAGGGAAACTTCCTTTCTTCCTGTTCCCATTTTCAGAGAAGAAAAATTCGGCCTTTCGGATGCTACGTTAAATTACCGAGGCAGCCGGCGACATTGAACGACTGTATTACTGGGGGCAAGCCGCAAAATTAGGTAAAAGTTGAGTGTACGTGATACCACGTACCGACCGGCGCAAAAGGTTTCCCTGAAAAAATGTTTCCGTCGCGTGACTTCCGGTTGCATACCTCGTACCGGGCATTTGTATTTTCTGTCAAAATTCCAGCTTGAAAATACCGGCGCCCCTCGTTACCTGTCCATTTTCAACTTTCTACCGTTACATTTTCTCGATGAAATTACGACAAGAACGCATACGCGGGCCATGATATCTCCTTTTCATAGCGGTGAATAATTGACGGGCGGGGGTTAAGGAGGTCGTGGAAACGTTTCATGAAAGAGGAAATATACTCATTATTACTCGCCGTTTCAATTACACTAGTGTTTTTCACAATACAACAAACTCCGCTCGAAGGATCTCGTTGTTAGCGCATAAAAAACGTAAAAAATAGCATCCGCAAAAACGTTCCATGCGTGTCTACCTATGTCCAAGTGTATGATGCGTTTCGCATTTTGCCTACGAATGTGACGTATTTGTTTTTTTGTAGGTGTTATCGTTGCATATCCTACCGTTCTCTTCTTTATTCTTTTTCAATGGCTGACACTGTCAACCACGAAGAGAAAAGAGAAAAAGAGAAAGAAAATGAAGAGTTTTTGCATTCTGAAAAATTGCAGTTCATCGTCGTGACCGATCGTGAATAAAATCGGTTAATTCGGTTTGATTAATTTCGATCATTTCCATTCGACCGATTCTATTAAATTCCCTATTAGAGAAATTACTCGGCAACTAATCGGCACGTGTTTGTTTCTAATTTCGTTTGCACCTAGCCGCGCGTCGTTTTTATTCGACACGCGTCGATCCTGTCGAAGGAAAATATTCGTTATTCGATATTTCGAGGGAAAACGATTCGCGCTGCTGTGACCCGGGGCATAAAAGCGCCGAAGCGAACGAGTACGAGGATTAACTTTTTGGATATTAACTCTCGGTTTACAGGCATTGTGCATTAGTCAACGATGTATTGAAAGTTGTGCTTGCGTTTCGGTTTCCTCTCTGGCGTTCGCGAATTTCCGATTATTATAATGCGCGCAAGTTTACCTCTGGCAACGTTTATTGGCGAACGTATGAAAGAAACAAACCGCAAAGCTTTTACGAGTTGCGTATAAAATATGAAAAAAGGAGGAGAGTATTACGTTTTTAATGTTTCCTTTTTCTTTCTTTCTTTCTTTTTTTTTTTTTTCATTTAATCGACACGAAGCTGGTCGAGAGTTAGCGCAACGTTTAAACAGTTAGCTATCTCTCTTTCGAGGCCAGCATGGACGTAGGGCAAAGTATTTGCAGAGTGACGTTTACAAGAGTAACGAAAAGGATGATAAAAGAGAAGTGTGCGCGACACAAGGACATTAATTAATTGCTCAATCGCGACACAAACGTTCTGCGACGTACATTGTCCTGGCGAAAAGTCCCTCGGTGAGGAAAGTGCAAATAACTCTTGCAATTTCACAAAGCCTTTTCTCTGGCCACGGATAAGCGACTGGAATAGAGACAGCGAAGGGGGAATGTAGACGGGGAGAAATAGAGAAAGAAGAGAGAAACGAGCGTGGAATCGCGCGAAAAAGCGTAGAGCTGTCCTGCACAGTTCGCTCGTTAAGGGACTCCGAGCCAAAATGGATCCGGTAAAGCAACAAGCGAGGCACGTATCCTGGCCTCATCGTCGTACACAGAGATACACCGCCGATAAAATAATGAGAGAATGGCTAAATTCAATTCTCCGAAACCCACTCGTTCCAATCCACTTCGCGTCCCCGGACGCCTGCAATAACATTTGCAACGACGATCCTTATATTTCTCTCGATGGAAACGTGTATTGCATACACGCTGGCCGTGTTTCTCTGCCGAACAATTCTTTCGATTCGAGAATAAAGAAAAGAGGAAACAGAAGAGAGGAGTCTCGCCCCATCTCGTTTCGAGCGACGAGACGGTTTGCGGCTTGGAAAATGAAACGAGATTGTTCTTTTTCTGTCCGTGCCTGTGAAACGATACGTCGAACCTTCTCAACTATAATCAAGAGGGAACAATCGAGAAAGAAAAATCAACGTCTGTTACGTTAACAAACTTCAAGACCAAACTGATACACGCTGTAACCTGTTTCGTTCGCGTCATTTGGCCATGTATAAGAAGATACGGAGGAGGATTTGTATAGCGTTGGACAGGTCTAAGCAGAAGGGAAACGTATCGAAGCAGAAACAAGCAGACGATGCATAAATAAAAATCCCTTTCGCTCGAACCGACGGGGTAGAAGCGCAACGGGGATAAATAAGGAGGGCCCAAGGACGGAGGCGTTGAATTAGTGGAGTGAAAGATTGCCGGGATGCCCTTTCTGTGACACGATGTACGGTTGGCACTTTCCTTTGCTGCATCTCGATGACTCGAGAGGCATTTCTTATTTGACAGCTATCTCGTTGCCTACAAAGCATACTCACGCTACTTTGCCAAAGTATTTTTCAGTTTCGTATAAATATTCATGAAACCTTGGAATTCAAATCCCACGTTAATTAAAGCCCAGTCTATGATCTCTTGGAAATTTACAGATCATTCTTTGGAACGTTTATTCTCTTTTTTGGTAATCCCTTTCTTCTTCTTCTTCTTCTTCTTCTTCTTTTTTTTAATAGCATTGTTTCATTTTCTTTTTTATGGCTGTTTACCTTACTTTTCTTGTCCGTAATTATTTTTACCATGAAAACTTATTTCTTTCCTTCTTTTCTAATTAAATTTAAGCAACGAGTGCACATTTCTCAGTAAATGTCCTTTAAAATATATTCAAGTTTTTACTCGTCTTTCAGCATTCAAGTCTTAATCCTTCTGTCGATCAATTTTACGTCGCTTATAATTACATTTACAACGATATCGTATCACGCCAAACGTTTTCCATTGTGAACAATAATTAATCGTGACACGACTTTCGACGCTCGCTGTTGGTCGGTCAATGATAAATTCCGCGAGACGCGACATAAATTTTCTAACATCTGCGTATACCCGTTAGCTCGTAATTAGTACGCCGATCGAATTAATTGGCCGCCGATATCGCGTATCCCGCCGCGAACTATGCCCGGAACTACACGCGCCATCGTAATCGATACCATAGCACGAATTGCTTTTCTAGCCGGTTGGAAACTGATTCTAGAGATCAGGCGGCGCGCGTGCTGCTTAATTTCGCCGATTAAGCAGCCCGGCCGAGAAATTCAATTTTGTTTGAATAACATACGATTGAATCAGAGCTAGCTGGGCGGACCGAAGCACGTACGTGTATATACGCGAAGCAAAATTCGTGTTACGACCCAAGCGATTTTGCTCCGTGAACGTGATAACCCGTACGGTTCGGTGTCCATGAAGCGCAGATAAACGAGGAGTCTCCGTTGCAGATTAGTCTTGGTCTCGATTCGTCGAAAAGGGCTCGAACACAGTGGTAGGTAGAAGAGACAGGGGAGCACAGGTTATGAATCTCTAATCCGGCGTACATTTGGTTTACGTAGGAGCAACTGCATGCAATTTCGTACGATCCGCACCTACACACGCCCACGCATGAGAACAGGTGTACGGGACACAACGACGAATCACTGGTTCATACGAACAACCCTGCCACTGATGCCTCGAACACCGTCTATCTACAGAGAAATTATTGTCCACTTTAGATGGACGATGTTTCGAGTTAAGTCATGACAATAGTTACGCATCTAGCCTCGAGCTAACGTGCCACCGTAACATGTCAGAGCCAGGTCCGATTGCCGCTACAAGCCAGGGATTACGAATGCTCCCAAGGATTCGTTTCCCTCCGCGTCCTACTAAACCTTGACTCGTCGTAAACCTGCTCGTTTTACCCTTTCTCCCTTCGTTTTCTTGCCTCTACGAGTGGGACCATAACCGAACCGAATACCCGCTAGATTCGGTAAACCTCTTCATATTTGTCGATGCAACCGATGCACGGTGGAACGAGAGAAGAGAATCTGTTGCAGCACGCGCCACTGGTTAAGATGTAGCATCGGATGGGTGGCTTGTTTCTTGCTGTTCAAAACCGAGGCAAGAAGGCACGAGCCTTGTTTTCTAGCGGCAACTTGTCGGTTTTAGTACTTGCTTCTTGTCTGGATTATCCTCGTTACTTCGGTTCATCTTCGGGCTGATAATGGCCGATTAGAAACATGGAATATTCCTAGAAGAAATGGGCGTGCTTGCTCGGATCGAGAAGCTTGGAAAAACTATTAGATGCATGTGAAATTTCGTTTACCCAGAGTCTGAATTTGACGGTCTAGCGCTACTTATTAAATATTCTTCTATGGTCAATCATTAAAGACGAAGAAGCTCGTTAAAAGGCTATTTCCTATGCGCCAGCCGAACGCGATCAGAGACAAGAAAGCACCAGAGAGAACGGCTTATCGTCGTTGCGTGTAAAAGGCAACGAACGGTTAACAGCGGCTAAAAATTCGTGCGCCTGCAAAGAGAAATCAAACAGGGAAATCAAACAGGGGAATCAAACAGGGATCTGATTTGCGTATGTAACAGCGTTGTCAACGACGAAGAGCGATAATTTTACGCGATCGCAGATCAGAATAGTCGGGCAGCTCGGTTCTCTTCTTCGTTTTGCCCTAGGTTCCATTTTTCTCGCTGGTCTTACTCTTTCCACCGACGTCCACGGAAATTGCATCGACTAACCGTTGAATCGAGCCCGCCGCACGCCACCTTAACCGCGATAAACTCACCCTTCGAGAAACGCCACCAGAGAGAGAGAGAGAGAGAGAGGGAGGGAGGGAGGGAGAGTTAGAAGAAAATCAGGAATCACGTTGACCTCCTTCGTCTGTTCTTTCTTCTACAATTGTATTTCCCAGAGTGTCGGCGCGTTGCTTCGTTTCCTCGTCAGCGGTCAGATTTATTTTTCGGAAACACGGATCATCTGCGGTACAACGAAGCGTGCTGCTTCGAGCCTCTGTTCGTTGATTGGTTCGTTTCTTGGCGAGATAGGAACATCCCGGTGCATTTCAGAGGCTGAAGGAAAAATTGGTGTGATGGAATTTGGAAAAATCGTATTGTGGATTTGAGATATAAATGCGTGTCAAATAGGAGGATATATATATATATCCTACCGTATACACATATGTATATACACGCATATATATGCACGCTATTGGGCAAAAGCTAAAATCGCTATGTGTTTCATAGAATGTACGAATTCAAAAAATATCGATTGAAACTTTTATTATCGTAGAAAATTGTTTTATAAAAATCTATCGAAGTAAAGGAATTTATCAGTGATATCTGCAATATTAATTTTAAATTAATGAGAATGAAATTAGGAAGAGATAGAGTTTAGGTTTTAGTTAGAATTTAATTACTACGTGTATAGGAATCACTTAGGGTTCAATTAAACTAAGCTAGAACTCGATCAGTTATTGTATAGACCCTTGTACATGTATTCCAATATATTGCAAATATTCCTCCAGCTATACTGCTCGATTACATTACAAACTACCTTGGATACCTCCACTGCCAATATTAATTTATTATTGTTACCTAACGTATCATCGCTTTACTTCGCAACAGATCGTAAGAAACTTACGATTCTCCTATATTTTCCAATAATTTTCTCCGAAGATCAAAACTTGTAATAATAATCTAGCAGAAAACTTTTTCCATACCAAAATTCCTTCGACGAGGTGGATTAAACATTATCGATATCCAATATCCTTATTCGAAGTTTAATTTTTCAACTACCACTACGCGTGCTTCGAGAATTATTCGTTATAACGATGCTAAGCAAGAATCCAATCTCTATCGTTTACGTTCTACTCTCTGTTCCACAACATTTTACCAGTTTCTAAAACGTAGAACAAATGCATAGTTTTATAAAGATACCCGAAGAAATAATATCCGAACGGAAACTTATTTCGGCCCCTAAATAATACGATAAATATTTCATCTGTTTGTAATTCGTGCATTTTCACATACTATATGTGTACATTATTGCATCTATAAATTTCATATACGTGCATAAACGTCCGCCGCTTAATTATAATAACAATGTTAATAATAATAATAAGCGTTGTGCCGAAAAGCGAACGCCGTTACGAAGCATTTCTCCCTCATTTACATTCGCGAATCGATTTACCTTTCTTCCGACGTCAGCTCGTAATTTCTGGCGAACGTATCGTACGCAAGTTCGTTGATTAGTGCGCACGCGAGACACAAAAGCGACGATGCGGCGTTGCTGCGTCGCGAACTTTCCACAAACCGAGACCACGCG
The DNA here is from genome assembly GCA_014825975.1 of Bombus haemorrhoidalis. Taxonomy (NCBI): domain Eukaryota; kingdom Metazoa; phylum Arthropoda; class Insecta; order Hymenoptera; family Apidae; genus Bombus; species Bombus haemorrhoidalis. The sequence goes on along the minus strand of CM026175.1, from coordinate 6,417,609 downwards.
TCCGTGATCGGGGAAAGCTCGCGTGAACCCTACGTTGATTCGAGCAACAACCTCGCGAGAATTAATTGCCGGAGGACTTTCAACCGCCTCGAGGTCTTCCAGATGTGATTTCGTGCAGAACTAGGCGCGATGTATCGTTTCGATCGAAAATATCGACGAACAGTCACGTACTGGGTACACTTGCGCCTGCTCAAACTTCCGCGGTAAGTAGACGATTCGAAAATTAATTCAACAGGAAGCTACCGCGATTTAACCTTTAAGAGAATTGGCCAAGTTCCTCCGAGTTTGTCGGAGACGATAATTAATTTTATTATCTACTATACCGTACTATACCGTACGAGTTTCTCTAACGATAGTTTTCACGGAGTATTATCTATAGCGGCACATGAGTCAGCGAAAGATTTGAATCGGGAGAGACTCGTATTATCGTGCCTTGGAATACCAATGTTGTTTTGGTTTGCTAGGTTCAAACGAGCTCCGGACAAAATATTATCGTCGTTATTTGTAATCGTCAGCCGGAGTTACATTTGAGCTTTTTTATAATAACACCGGTCGATACAGATAGACGAACGTGGTCTCTAGGACAGTCGTTATAACGAGTCATTCAGTCGAATAGCGAGCGTAGAGTTGAACGGTAGCATCGGGCGAGAGACGATTACGACCGCCGTATCTCTGTACTTGTACTTAAAGTGATTTTAATCTATCACAATTTTATCATTCGTCTCTGTAATAGATTAACCAACACGTTTAATAATAAATCCATCTCATATCTAAGAATCTTGACTATAATATCCTTGGAAGAGATAGAAATACTAGAAGATGAAAATCGTATTATTTACGTTCGATATCAAAATAAAATTACAGCTTAACATATGGAAAATAATTGTAAAATGTATAATATAAAATATAACGTATTAACTGGCAATAGTAAGTAAAAGTAAAAAATTGTATCGAAGATTAATCAGGAAAAGAACGTTCTCGTTGGATTGAAATATTGTTGATAGCCTTTCGAGATATTAGCGTTAGATACCATTTTCTCTGAAACCTGTCAACGATGCGTCCTATGCCCAAGGAGCACAATATTCCAGAATAACGTTCGATTAGCGTTTCGCTAGCCTGTGAATCGTGAATCACGATTGAACGAGCGTACCTGCCGATTCAAGCCTGATGCGGAACAGCAGAGAGAACCATTCTGCTGGCTTGTACGAGAGAACCTTCATCAGCTTATCGCGAGAGAACATTATACGTGATCATTCATACGAGATGAACCGCAATTGCTGCTAGTATTTACAAGGTACAAGATAGAATTTTATCTCGTAGGTATAACCCACAGGAAAATATTTCACGATGATTAATGATTTCTGTCAACAACACGCGCCTCTTCCCGTCCATTTTTCTTCATTACGTACGCGATACTTGAGAACAAGGAAATAGATACAAGGCAAGCCAACTAACGTTTTTCAGAAATTTCGCTCATCTTCGTGTCTCAAGACCGTCATGAGCGTCACGCTAATGAATCTTAATCGTTGACTTTCATTACCGTTCCTCGTTTAAATCTGAAATCTCAAACAATCGTGACACTTGCCAGGGATAAATCGACCATGACGTCTGCCTCTATTATATCATATTTCGTATAGGAGATTCATTAATGGAAGATTATAGCGTGATTATCGATCCAATGATCGATGTCGATGCCTTTCATTAATTACAAAAAATAACATAAAAAACAGGCCTATTAATAAGCGTAAAGCAAGTTTTATCTGGTTACGCTGTGCGATATATTTTTGAAAACTCTTCTTTTTCGAAATGAATTTTTAAACGCATTACGTAACTCTACACAATTTGCGATATTCCCATATTTGTGAAAACTCCGTGACAACGTTGCAAAGCTCGGTAACGCAATACGCAAACTTCGTCACACGTTGCAATAAAAATAGGAAAACAGTGATGAATCGATAGGAAAGTTTGATATCTCTGCGAAAATAAACCCGGCCATAATAGCACGTGTTGGTAAACGGTCAGTCTTATCGAGATATCCAAAAATACACCAGAGCAGATCCCGGTGGCACGATAATAAACACGAATCGTTGATCAGGATTCCTAACGTGTAATCGTACTACGTAATATGAGTATTTCACGGTGGCAGGCATCGCGGATGGGGTAGTCTGCGGCGTGCAATCGAATCGCGCGATAAAAGGAAGGCTGTGACGGGCGAGAGGGGCAAGATTAAAAGGTAGATAAACCGTAAAACGAGAGATGGATGGATGAAGTAAGGGAAAGGAGTCGGAGCGGCCTTTACAGTCAGACCAAAAGGAAGAAGAAAAAAAAATATATAGAACACGGATTAGAAGGGGTGGAAGACCGAAGGTTGGCGTTGGCTAGGGACAAGGAAGAGAAGTCGCACAAAAGGAAGCCGAGAAACGGAGAAGGTGAAAAGGGGAAAAAGCAGGCAAAAGAGTTCGACTGGTTGGCGTAGGCAATAGCAAGCTTTTATCGGCAATCGCTGCCAGCAATTTCCGCCTTTATCGCCTATCAAACTGAAGGTATCCGGCTGTGCGAGTCCGGCTACGTCTCTGAGGCAGAACACCCTCGTTCTAGAATTGCGATAGCCTAATAGAGCGGCGAGCGTTGAGAGTAATTTATGCCAGTTGGTGCGTCGTGAATCCTCGCACGAGTGGCTCGGTATACGCGACTTTTAAAAATAACAAAGTAGAGACTGTGCGGTTACAACGATCGGTGAGTACAACGCGAGGCTACGCGATATTGCTATGAAAGTCTAGAACACTGAAAAATAGCAAGAAAATCGCGTCACGAACCCAACTTCAAATTTACTATTGCTAACGACTTAACACCGGAAAGGAGACAGCGGAAAGGAGAGTTACTCCCTTCGAGTGAGCTTTCTCGACCCCCTTTTCTCGACCCCACGTGTTCTACGGTATGCAACGTACGCCAGACGCGTAGCTTCTCTGGAAAAATTGAATTATTGGAAAACGTGCCGCGTTTCGCGTCGGGTCTCCACGGAAACTCGGGGAGAAAAACGAGAGTCGGGCGACGGCAAGTTATGTCACCGGTTAACACCCGTACATTTATTATTCCGTTCGAATCGATAGGGCAATTACATCGCGGTCGATACAACCGGCTAGATTAATTTGCATCTCATTGAAAATTGCGATTCGTTAAAAAAAGAAAGACAAAATATATAACCGATATGCTGGTATCCGTAATCAATCGTTTAAAGCATTCAGTTACACGTACGTTTCATACATCAATCGAGATTTTACTCAAGAGCTTCCGATTTTCAAGGTGCGTAGCTTCTTTTCATTCGCAGAGTCGAAACGAGGAAAGATTGGCAAGCAGCGCGATTTTCTTCGTTCTTGTCGCGCAGAAATTGCTTTTGACGACGAACGATGATCGATTCGAAGTTCGGGTTATAAGCCTTTGGAGGATTGTAATTCCGGGAAGCTTCGAGCGCATCCACTGTCCTCCCCTCGACGACGATGGCACGAAGTTCGCGTGCACCAACCATTTGCGAGATTGCCAGCGAGAATTCCTCTCTATCTTCCGGAATGCTCGCGGATAACTCTTCGGCGAGTTTTCTCTTGTGTACTTAGGCAAAAGGTTAGAGATGTGGCGCGGGCGACTGCGCGAACAATGGATTTTTCCAGCTGCATTATTCATTCTTCGCCCTTTCCTCGCTATCCTACGACACGCCGAGTCGAGTGTAGCTGAATTCGTAGTAATTTAAAGTAACCTTCGCCGTCGATTACGCTCCCTTTGTGTCGCCAAGGGCTTCGTTCGCGCCCATTGCGCTCTATTTCGTGACTGAATGCACAGCCCTCGCATTACGTTTCCACCATCTCTGACAGAATCCTCCGATTTTTTTCGCTTGCCCTTGTTTAATTATTAATTGCCGATGAAATAAACGTTATCTAATGGCGTTGGTTATTATCTATATCGTGAATGTCATTGAGCGCATTTAGACGTTCGTAAAATCATTCATTTCATATACGATAATCTAATACTTGCTTATTCCTCTTTCCACTCCATCCGTGCAATAAGTCGGCGTAAAATTTGTGTTTCAACGATGTGGAATTGTTTGTCAGTTACACGAGTTATTTAATCTTAGGGCATTTTGCTGTCATATTTGATGCACGGATCTGGCTTTTAATTTCTCATTTCGTGTTTTCCGACTGGAAACCCGATTTACGTGATAAAAATGAATATTGAATGCGCGCGAGAGCTTTCCCGTGATCGAAACGCGGCGCTGCTTTTTCAAACAAATCTAAAAGGCCGGCGTATGTGCGCGTGCAAATAAATAACCAACCACGCAAGCAATAACCAACGATGTATGATTAAATCTGTATTTTCCTGACGGTTATCGTACATTTACAACGTCAAATACAAATTTCATCGAAACCGCCGGAACCTTCGTCGCGTGGAACTTATTCCGAGTTAAAGCAAGAAAAACAAGAAGTTGGTTGGAAGCGTCGAGGCGGGGATCATGTCGTTTTAAAACCTGACGCGGATAACCTTAAGGATAAGTTTCCTCGATAGATTCGCCGTGGAAGTTTGGCCGTGAATGAAAATGCTACAAGAAAAATGCATTTTTCGAAGTACATTATTCACCTTTAAACCCATCTGCCTCAACGTCGAAGTGCACGCGACGGCACACGTCCCGTTTTCATCGTAAATTTTTGAGAAAATTTTCGAACTCGACGCTCTCGCGTTCGCGGCAGACGTATAATATTTGACGAAAAGATGAAACGTTCGATTCGTTTGGGGAGATTGAGCGAGAATGATAAATTGCATCACGAGAAGCGAACAATCTTCGAGTTCGAATGAAAACCGAATCGAAGAGGAAAGGGGTATGCGATTATATCGTCGTAGAGTCTTCGTAATTTCATTAAATCGCGTCTTAATAGTTTCCTGAAAGAATTTGCCCGTTTCTCACCACGCTGTAACGATATATATGATCCGAGCGACAATAACTCTTCATCGAGACTTTATCGTGGGACACGATTTCTAATAAAAAACAGACGATCGTCTTTCTTTCCTCGAGAATAGTGGAAAACATCCAACGAAATCCTTTTCAGCCCCGTCTAAGGCCGTCGAACAAGATATTTGTTCGACACGCGCTTTATTCGTCAATTAATCCGAAGAAACTTTATTATTATGTACCCGAGTGAATTGCAGAACTTGCTCCTACCTCGGCTAACAATAAGTACGCCACTTAGTTAAGCCAAACGTATTCAAACTGCGGATATAAAAGCTGATTTGCTTATTCACCCGGAATATCGTTTCTTCGTTTTTATACTCGTGCTCCCCCGATGATGTTATCTTTTACTATCAGGGTATTTTCTCTTCCGTAGATATCAGGTACGATGTTACGATCTTTTAACGTTCAAGCTCAATTGCAGCCAATTACGTTATGTTGACTTTAACGAGAAATATCGTTAATCGCGCCTTATGACAGCCCATTCATCGGAACGAAGTTCAGACAAGAGCAGCTTAATCACCAGCAGCTTACCAGAAGGCATTATCGAAATGTCAAGCTTAATATCTCGAGATTAAGCTGAAGTTTAAACGCAACATCGGTAAACGTTCGAGGATTGTTAGATCAGATCATCCCGTAAGTACAATTTTATTGATTTTCTGATTTTTCACGTTATCTTGTGGTTAAATGGGTATATTTTAATATCACGTGATTAAAGTGAGGAACATTCGATCGGAAGATGTAAGTTTTTCGGCGATAAATGACGAATTTATCTCTCTCTCTCTCTCTCTCTCTCTCTCTCTTTCGTTCAATTTTTCTGCACTGTACAAATTTATCGACCAGCCTGCTACGAACCAGTATGATCCCTTTAAAGCCATTTACTCTGTAAAAACCATCGTTTGTGGAATTAGGAAAAATTATTTCGATTCCCATAGAAATTCCCGATTCTATCGCGAATGAAAAACAGCCAGGAATCCAATACAGGGGCCGTTGGGTGCACATTCAACTACCACACTGATTTATCTGCAATTGCCAATATCAAATACTACTAAATTATATCCATATCGCTGCATTCGTGCATCCCTCTTGCATTCTACTTTCGATTATTATGATTAACTTGAAATACAATAAAACGATTCTCTTGCCGATTGTTAATAATTCGAGGTACGGTAAAAAACGAGGAATCACGTATTGATCGATATTATAATTGCGCGCAATAATCTTAATGAAGATCGACCACGTTTTTATGAAATATCTTCACATAGCGTTGCGTAGAGATTAATCTTCGGATGATTTCTTCGCAGCGCTATTTCCTCCCACTTTTACTTAGCTCGCAGCGAATGAAATGAATTTTTTGTCGAAATACGTCGTCCGAACGAACTCGAGAAATTAGCTTCATTTTCGATTATGTCGTATTAAAATTCTTCCGTCTAATCATGAGATATCATGAAAATCATAAGATGAAGAAAAATGTTGTGCTTGTCACGTTTCTCTCTTCTGATATTCGCATAGTGTTGTATATGTTGCGTACATCAGCGAGGAGAAAGAAAAATTTCAGAAGATACATCGGCGCGAACTTTTACCTTAACGTTGATGCAGGAAATTCATAGGGAAAGTTTCGAACAAGGCTCACGGAAGCGTCCTGTATTGGATTATCGATCGACAGGAGCGCAGGTACACGCGATGCTTCCGCGGCGTCATTAGCAGTATCGACGTTGCGAGTCATCTCCGATAATGTACAATGCGGGTGATATTCGCACTGACAACCGGAGCTCAGGATTATCTTCTTGTCACGATTAAACCTGTCTCTCGTTCTGGCCTTATCCTTTGATGATTGGAATAGGCGAGCGCGCGAGAACGTGGCCGATAGATCTTGAATTTATTGGCTGCGAACTAATTACTAGTTAATTACAAATTCTAACTGATGCGAACGAGTCGCTAACTAGACACTTCACTGATCTGGCTGCCGTTAGCCAAAGTATCTTTCCCATGGAAAAAAAAAAAAAAATGTTCGGTCGGATGGCGCAAACCTTTCAAAAAATACTATTAATCGGACTGGTTCATTTTCTGACTCGCGGCGATGCTCGATCGTTACGTTAGGACCGATACGACTGTTCGTGACAAGTTAGTTTCCACCGGTGCTAGACATGAAAATGTTTTATGCTTGTAAACGCAATGCAACCGCGTCAAAGTGCGTTTGTATGTTGCACGGTATAAAACTTTCGTGCGAACAGTCTGAAATTGATTTTACTCATAAATGAAATGACGTGGCTTATGGAATAGCATATATACGCGAAGAAAAAGGCGAACGAGCTTATTATATTTAACTCGATACAAAATAATGGTTTCTGTTGGCTAATTGGTTATGACGACAGCAGATGGAAAATACGTTGAAAATATACGACTCGCTTAAGAGTTCTTTCTTTAGTTAGGATCGTACTTGATATTAATAAATCTTTTTACGAAATTGTCCCATCAACCATTCATCAGTTTGACGGACCTCCCCTCCGCTTGACAACAGCGTTTTAACTGCAACGATAGTTTAACTTTCCCCTAAATGAACTTTCATGTGCGTGCACGCTGTTAAGGGACGAGTGAGCACGTAAATTCGGCGAAAAGGTCACTTGAGATCGACTCGCGTAGCGGAAGACTGGAACCACTTGACCTGTAAGATGCACTCGCGTGTACCACAAAAGATTATAAAAGACCAAGGTCCGAGTTACCGATATATTTAATGTTTGCAACTATGCCACGGATCGCTGGTGCATCGGGAAAGTCCGAAATCGTTTTGGAAAATGTTTCCTCGTCGGTGGCAGCTCATGAATCCCGATGCTCTGTGGCTGCATGAATGCCACTCGCGTTCGACGTTCGACGCTGTTAGAAACCACGAAGGAGAATATGGCCATTCGATGCACTCTCGTCGCTCGAGTAGCGGAAGTTGGCCCGAAAACCGGGACAAGCAAAACGAACAGCATGCCAGAGCTTTCGATTCCCTAAATCTTCTTAAGTTGTAGATAAGCGTCGCAGCGCATCTGCACGATGCTAAACTTTCTTAAGCTTCGGATGCTTACATGGCAAAGTTTTTCCATAAAGCCGATCGCTCGTCGTTTCGTTAGTCGGTGAATGCTGGTAAAAGAAAACAGAGCGTGACCAATGGAGAAACGACGAACCGCTCTTTACCGGACCATTTTATCCGTTTATTCCGTCCCGACGTCCAACGTACGGCAATCTGACTGGAAAATAACCCGATCGTTTGATTTCTTTTTTTTTTTTTTTTTTCATACTTTTTTTCTTCCATCTATGTATGATTACACGTGTATATCCGTACGTCTGTACACGTATTTCTTCTTTTTCTCTTTTTACAATTTTTATCCCCCTCGTACCGACCAGCGTCGTGTCCATCGGTTGTAAATCATTGGCGAATCGTCGCGTCGCATCGACGAATTCGCCTCCGCGGAAAACGAAATTGTTATCTCCATTAAATGCACATCGACGCGCTGTGCTAATCGAGTCGCGCGCTGTTTACACAACGGCCCGATATTCCCTTTTAATTATTATTTACCGTACGAGACGATGCTGACGCGATCTTTTTCATTAGCCGCTCTTTTGTATGTATAACGAGCAATGAATTTGCCGATTACCTACATCCGTCCCCTACCCACCTTACCACGTAAAAACACGGCCCGTATATTCACAACAGTTGACGCCACGTCGTAAAAAAATACCCTGACCTGCGTACCGTGTCCGTTAACCTCTGCTCGATAATTTATTAGAAAAAACACGAAGCGACAGGTTTAACGATGATCGAGATACAAGGATTACGAGGCGTAATCCCACGAAGGAGATAAACGCTGCCCATTATTTATAACGCCAGTTGCGCTGCCGACTGAATAATCGATTTTACATAATAATAAAGCGCCGTGGACGCACCTATATATCATAGAAGTTGTCAACCGGCGAGACTAGGATAACCCATAGATCACATACTCATTCGTGAACATAAATTACACGCAGAAACAACGGCGTCGCTCACCAACGTCTTCGATTTCGAGTTTCTCCATAGCATGCGATAGTCGTCGCGTAGGGGTTTTCTTTCATCTCTGTCAACTATATCCGTCGTAATATTACGTGAAATCAATTCTTCAGGCTTACTTCAACTTCGTACGCTACATTCCGACCGTTTAAATATCAATAGACAATCGATTTTGCAATATTCGATACTTTAGACACCTCTTGGATCTCGGACACGTTGCTTCGTGAGGTTATTAAGGTGTATGTAATGTCGATACAAAGAAATGCGTGGCTAAAGTGTAAAGGTAGAAAATACATTTTAAACACTCTAAAGCGTAAACACAAGTCGCGATACTATCGAGCTGGTCCAGATCCGCAGGCTGGCAGTGTTACCTTACGACCGAAAACCCCAAAACCATCGTCGCCTTTCCGGTTTACCTTCGACCCCTATCTTTCGTCTATACGCTGTCGATGGCTTCGGTGCTTGGCAAAACTAAAAGACCAGATGTAGAGTTTTCATAGAAGTGGTGACCATTTCAACGCATCTATATCAAACGAAGCTACATTTCGAATTCAGCACGAGATGCGCGTGATTTTTTTTAATAATAACACTAATGAGCTTCCGATGATGATGAAAAATAACCGCGACATCAAACAAATAACCGCGGACAGTTGTATACTAAATTCTGCGCAAATTACGAAACCGCAGACGTGACCGCCGCTCGTATGTTTACGCATAATTGTCCAGAATTTAATTAGTATTTCCGTGGAGGAGTATTCGAGGTTTCGCGCGACCATAACGGTGACACGGAAATGCGTTAATACATCCGCGGGGTGCAAAACTTCCGTGGCTGAATTTCGAAGGTCCGAGTTTGAAGATCGGAACCATCGAAATCTGATTAACAGCTAGGTCACGGGAAGAAAGAAGGATCCGAGGCTGTGCAGCCGGCGAACAAAACACATTTAAGTTCGGTTCGGAAGTTTGCTTCGATGGGCAGGCGATATCGCCAGCCGATTCGAGAAACGAACATCGGATGTAATTGTATCTTGTGTAACGTTGTTTTTCGCTTGCTTTGCTCCGTGTACTGAATTTTACTTTTTTCCTCTTCCTCCCTCTCTCTCTCTCTCTCTCTCTCTCTCTCTCTCTCTCTTTCTTGTTTAAATTTCCACAGAAAACACCTTGGATAAAGTGTTACGGCAAAACAAAGCGGAGCGAAAATATGTCCTCCGGCTGAATAAAATGAAAATACGCCAGGGTTCCATGAAAACTGCGATGTTATTGTATTATTCTTTCATAACTCTCTACAGTGGTCGGACCACGAGGAATGCAATAACCGAACGAAGTTCGATAAGAAGCATGCTCGAACATTCTCTTCTCCGCTCGGCGTACTAGGTTTGCAAGGCTTCGTTTCCCGTGTATCGGATTAATATTTCTACTTTCTTCTCCTTCCACTTCTTCCTCTTCTTTCACTTCCAATCTTTTCCTTCTGTTGGTTTTTAATATTAGTTAACTTGGAATGAAACGAAATTACGTGAAATTTTAATTGTTCGTTTCATACTGCCTGTCGTTTTTAAGCAATTAATTCTGGTAGATTAATTCGACTCTGGAAACTGCTATTCAAATTTCGTCGTTATACCTTTAATGATCTTTGCATTTTAATATTCCCTTTATGCCGATGACTTTTAATAATAATAAAAGAAAAAAGAGAGTTTAATATACAATTACTTAAAACCCGTATTGCCCGGCGCTGTAACGTAACGAGCGTTCATTATTCAGCGATGTCCGACCAGGCGCCGACCCATTCTACTTCCACCAGCTCGTCTCTTCGCAGCGACGCGCAACTTAAAAACTTTTCCCCACCTGAGCTCATCGATCAGTTATTTCCAACTATTCGTTTCGTTCACACTTCCAGGCGATTAAACACCTTAAAGGGTAACGATTCGTCTCGTCGCTGCTGCAACTAATGTACGTGACGTCACTGGAATCGGAGTCGAGCATCGATAAGCGACGAGTATATTACACGCGAAAATTTCAACGTTTGTAATCAAGGTTTATTTTTGCCAGCTGGATGAAAATGTTTAATATTATGATACGGTCAAGCTGACCGCTTAATTAACCTTTCTTTGGCGCGCGGCTATTAAAAGTCCGACACGTCTCGCGGTAATTGAAATCTCGCGAGCGAATTTCGACGCTGACCAGGACTGTCTCGCTCGTGGCAATGTTCGGCGGCAGCGAATTCGAAAATTTCATCCGGCCTCGTTCGTTATACGTTGCTGCCGACGAGAGAGGGTCACAGTCACTTGTTATATTAATGGGGGAAACGTTTAATTGCGTGATATGTTTTGCGGCGACCGCTTAATTAACCTTTCGTCCCATGAACCTCGAAACGCGCCCGTAAATTCTCTCTGATTTTCCTAGCCCGAATTCAGCTTCCAGTTTACTGTGTCTAGTCACGCCCGATCTCATCGTTCTTTCCCCTTTCTCTTCTCTTCTCTTTCTTTCTTTTTTTCGTACATTTTCATCGAGCCAACAATGAAAATCGTTCGACGAGGTATCGCGAAATTATCCGACAAGAAACCGTCCACCGGGGTCAATTAATTTTAATGAACGCCGCAGTGCAGCTCGTTATACGGGGCCCAGAGCATGTTTTATCGGGCAAATGAACCGTCATCCGGCTACAAAGCTATCCGATTCGCGACACCACGTTGTTATTACTTTTAAGATTCGTTTTCGTTCGATCTATCGAATCATCGACCAACGGTCCGACGCTTGTCGCTGTTCCGATTGCTTTCGAGTAGTTACAAGAAGCGTCAGATATCTGGAGAAGATATCGTGAAGTTGCAACATTCGCGAAACTTTTAGTCGCGCCAACAAAGTCGTTCGATAGGTCTACGCTCTCGCTGTCGGATAGGATTCGGAAAATGTAGATCATTCCAATATAATAAAGCGAAAAGTAACGAAGGAAGCTACGTAGGAATGCCGCTACCCGGCTCTCTAAACGTTTTCGCCAATAAAAACTGTCCACGAGCATGAGACACGAACGACAAACTTGGATAAGAATCAACAAAGTCTAGGGATTCGTTGCCTCAACGTGTAAATCCAACGTTGGTGACATTAGCTTACTGGAATCTAGAGGCGCCAGTGCTCCGCTCGTACGTTGAAACAGTGTCGCGCGTGTAGTTATCGATTGCAGGTGCTCGTTTCCTTCGCGTCTTTCTCCACGTCCGTCCTATTGGTATTCCTCTGACGTTTTTCTCGAACTGTTTACGACGAGATGCTCGAAGCCACGAAAGAAGTTGTACGAATGGGTGGTGTAAAAAATTTGCCCAGAACTCGCACGTATGGTTGTTCTTTCTTTTTTTTTTTTTTTTTTTTTTTTTTCGGAAATAATGGCGCACGAGAGCGAGGAACACGTACCGCGGCGTATACCTGATCTGTGAGATTGCTTTCTTACTTGTTTCTTGCTTCTCAAAGTAATCTTAGGGCCGCGTGCCATCCTCTCGAGAACTCGACCACGTGCAAACGGACTCGCGCTGGGAAATCTACTCCGAGTAAATTTTTCCACCAATTAAATTCCCACGACAGGTTCAAGCTGCCCCGGATAATTAAGAGAAACGTTTTGAAATATGGTCGCAACAAATTAGCAACGGTATCGTGGTCGAACGTATGAATAACGACAGTAATTATGATAGCGCGTAATTTAGCATCGTAATATCTTTTGCAATGTTTCCCGAGCCGACTCCGTGGCAATACGCGAAACAAATTGCTTCGTGTCGTTTAACATCGTTCGATAATTTATTCACCGTTGACGGTGCCCGTTTTCGAAACGTGTAAATTGTTAGAAGTACAGCTTGGTGAGCTGTTGTCGAGAAAACTTTCGCGGGTATTCGTTCGTTAGGGGAGGAAAACGGGGGTGGATTTCGTCCAAGTCCCGGGATCGTTAAGTCCCATGTGTTGATTATTTATCACGACTTTCGCGTGTAATTTACGAAATAACCAAGTAAATCTGAAATAACGCTTTTAGGTAAATAGCGCGGCGCAGTTCGAAGCACCTGTGTCGGTGCACTTGGGCCCAGCGTTAAAGTCGTTTGTCTTTCGACCGGTAGAATTTTGTTGGAGAAAGAGGAACCGATTGCCGTACGACCGTCAGGTCTATCGGGAGATAAAGAACAAATGATTTTCACCGTACGATATCGATCTTCCCTTTCTGGCCTCTGGTTATGAAATAAATTTGATATATCGTTCTGAAGATGTTATGCTCTGGCAATGTTCTAGACTCTAAACTTTATGTTAATTGAACGTAAACTTAGATCGAAGTGGAGTTTTGGTTTCGGTTATATCTATCGCAACGTACTAGACGTCTTTATGGGGTCTTTCGTTGCTGTTTTATAGACGCATCTTGTATGCACGTCATTATCGTAGTATACAAGGTGGTATTAAACCGGCATGGCGAGAGAATTTGTTTTTACGCTGGCAAGAGCGGAGTCTGGAAATTACGTTATAACCATTAATACGCAAGAGGTAAAAGGGGAAATTAATTCGATGACGTTTCTAATTAACGCAAGCATAATATTCAACATTTGAGTGTTCTCGATTTGCTTGCGAACCTATACTCGGTTATAACTCGGTAGTCGGTAGCTCTGCATTTTCCATAACACGATCCATGTTTTCAAGCTAACAATGTCTCTTCTTCGCTTTATCAACTTTATCGCAACATTGTTTCAAAATATCTGATCCTCGGATGATCGCGCGACGATCTTGTCTACAAAGATAACATTACATCGTCACGTTTAGGTTACAATGTTCACGGTCTCTCGAGTATTTCGATTTTTTACGACAATATTACGAAACATATCCTTTCGAGAGCATAAATATTTCTCGATACGGTAACAAATTGCGCCTGTGTAGCAAAGAAAACATCGTAGGAATGATTAACAAAAAGAAAACTTATTTTTTCTATCGCAAAAAATCTATTGCTATAAACGTCATATGCCCTTGCATGTAATATCCTGATATTTGTTAATACCTTTATCTTGTAAAACTTCGCCAAAGACGGTGCAGTTGCGCGATCCAACGTACCACAGATTCTGCGACGATGTCTCGAAACCTCAGATATAACGTAAAATGACTCTAACTCTTCGAACGTCGATTTAAACTATCGAAAATCATTCTAAAGTCCGCGTAAGACGATCCATCGCGCATAAAACCATCGCGTTCTATCGTATCTTTTCGCGTAATGTATCGTGAACGTCGAAAGCTACCGATTGTTGAGTCGTTCCTTGCTACGACGAGGCTTCCATCTCCGTGTTGGAGTGTCGAAAATTGAACAATCTCCTACGCGCCGTTCACGTCGACCGCACTGTTTCACGCGCATACATTACGTGCACACTCTCCGCTGCACATCAGAGGTGCGATGCCGTTCTAGCTGTTCAGAGCGAGAGTTGCGAGCGTGTATCAGGGCTGAGAATCTGCCTCTTCCCTCCAAAGAGGCTTTTAGCGCTTTGCACCGCACCACGCGTACACAAGCGCCTGTATACGCGCAACCCGAACTTCTCTGCGGCCAGCGTGTTGCTCGCTCGACTACCTGCTACTTGTAATCAATGTAATTCACGGGATTACACAGCCGGATGTAGGTCGTGCTACCATCGTCGCCGGTTACTTGCCGGCAATAGAGTTATCCCGACGACTTTTCTCGCCGATGCCAGACGGCTGTCGTTTACGTCGTCACGAAAGCATTAAGACCGATCATAAGTACAGCTACAGAGTTCCATACACTTACAATTGTCATTGACTACGCTGTTATTGGCAGATACGACTGTCTGCGTGATACGTGCTACCTGCGATTGCAATAAAAGAATGGAATTTATTATATTTTTATTAACAGATGCAATTGCGTTACGAAAGCGTTCCAACACCTTTTGCAGATGCCTTTCATAAACGTGTTCTGTTATACGAAACATTTTAAAATTTCTTTAGCACTCTTAGCGCGAGGCTCTATACATGTATACATATATATATATATATATATACATTCTCAGATTTGTTTCAAATTTTACCAATATTAAAATAAACTTTACAAAATTCTTCAGGCGCGGTTAGATGTTAGAAGAAGAGGAAGCTTGGTTTTCCCGTTGGACTTGAACGACCGTGTTTAATGTTCAACATTAACATAATGCCAGATACGACGATTTGTCATCGATGGTAGGAAAACAAGAGAGCAAAATGAAAATATATCGGGGCCGCCTGTTCCGATGAATTGGCCATCATCCGCGCGGCTACGCTTTAAGGAGCGCGCAAACACCATTTATTCGTTTAATTTCGCGCTACGATAAGGTAGCTGGATTTAATGTCAAGGAACAAAGTGGCAATTAGGTGATAATGCATTCACGGCTTCGGTGAATTCTCGTTCGATAAGCCTTTTCAGACTTTCGCGTACCTTCTATTATGCCAGCCACGTATTCAGCGCCTGTATACAAATACGTACATGAATTAACGGTCAAACGTCATATAATCTTTACGCGGAAACAAGCATTTAAATGGTTTGTTAAAAATCTCATCAATGATACGTTAAAATTAAAGGGACGATTTATATTAATTATGCTTCTCTTCTTGCCTCTGTGTGTATTACCTACACTGAGAATTATATTTTTAGTTTTCAAAGCAAGTTCTCATTTTCGAGCGAAGAATAACCTCATCTTCTCTTCTGTTTTACTTTTATACGAAATTAGATTTAGTCAAAAATAAGCAGGTGTTCAGAAACGTTCGAGGAACAACGTATATCACGCTACTTTAGTAGACCAAGTTGCGAACGATACTCTTTCAGGTTTCTCTTCGACGCGAACTTCAACTGCATGGAAATGGGCTTGAATTTTGATTTATCAAGCCCGGTTAGTCGACGAAAAGGGTAGAAAATGTCGGACACGATGGAAGGCATGGGGTGTTTTCGATTGGCAACAAACGGAACCGCCCTAATAGCACGGTACCCGTTCGTGTCAGTCCAATAATGCGAGATAGACGTACTGGGAAAGCTTTCGACAGCTTTCAACTCCGCCGAGTTTATATAAATAACTGCGGCCTCTGCAACACCCTCTGCCATCACAAGAACGTGCAGCTTTCGACCAACGAATTTCCAGGGCGAATATGCCGGGCACACGTACCGCGAGTGTACGTTACTGCCACATATTTGTCAATGATATCGAGTTTTGCTCGAATGATACAACAATGATACGAACTAGCTGGAACAATTTCAGAGCAACGTGGTATAAAGTTGAATGGCGTTTCGTACCCTACGCCACAGCACGAATTGAAAACTTACACGACCGGATACCAATTTCGACGGGCCGAGCTATAAACGTTTGTTATTGTTTTACAACGCGCTATTCGCACCTGTCGATGCGCCGATGCTGCTGTGGAAATAATAAAATAATCGGTTTCTGTTCTCATTTCATCGCGTATCCATGTTTCTCCCTTTTGTCTCCCTTTTATTAGCCGAATAAAGAAACATAATATCTCGCACAATGAGAAACACGATTGTTTCGTTTAAATTCAACAATTCGTGCACTATATACAACATAATCAACTTCCACGACGAGAAACGATCTATATATTTCGTTCGAATCGACATGCCAATTACGAACAATTTGCTAGTTTGGGTCTTTTAGCCCCTGTTCGTCGACAAAATCATTACCGGTTAGAGACGAGACAAATTAACAAGGAAGAACCTGGCTCGGTTTACTGCCATGGCGGAATAATCAAGCTTACGACATTAAACTGTTTAACGACGTTCGCGCTCCTTTGCACGACCCCTTTCGTGCAGCAGGTTGCAGCAAACAATTTGCGCCTGTTTTCTACCTGGCATTTTCAAACGGAACGTTTCTTCCGCGTAACTCTCATCGCTTCCCGGAAATATATCGCGTGCATTGGCGACGATGTACTTTAAAAATCAATGCGGTCAGTTAGCCGCGCTGTTCAATTTTGTGTCTTCGGTTAAGTTACTTAGCAACGTTTTATTTGTACGATACTGCGGTCGCTAATCAAAATTTTTAACACGCGATTTCAAAAGCGTCGGAATTTCAACTGTTCCGGATGTTTCTTGCAAGAAAAAAAAAAAAAAAAAGAAAGAGAAAAAGAAAAAAAAGAGAAGATATTCAGAATTCATTAACTCGCGGAAGGAAATCGGTCTAAAAATTTTGGCCAGTTTAACGCTTGCTGGCGTTGCTAAGTACAAAAACGCTTTTCACTTTCGTATCCGTAGTTTTGGGCGTACGCCAGGCAACGCGAGCGGTTACGCGGAGAGACACGGCCACTGCCAACGCAAGGCCAAATTAACCAACCGGTAGACCAACGAAATTGACCTCACGTGCTTGAATCCGCCTCGCCAGGATAATCTGGATTCTCTCGTCGGGGCAAATTAAGCGCTGCTTTCGAAATAACTGCTCGTGTTTGCTGGTTTCACGGCAACGTACGAAATTAGTAAACAGGTTGATCGATCAAAAATCATCTTGTCCAGTCACTCGTTAAGATATATATTCGTGTTACCGCATTTTCCAAATATTAACGAATAAAAGATGGTACATACTTTCCCACGAGAATCGTACGATACGTCTAAGTGAATTCTAACTGAAACTTCCAACACGGTTTATTCAACGTACCATTTTGATCTACGCGTCTTTCTCCCATAGACTTTCGATTCTAATAATTCAAAAGGGGATTATCGCGTTAATTTAGACATCAGTTATATACGATAGAATACTGGACCGATTTAGTAGCGATGGGATTTCACACGTGGCCGAGCAAGATTGCTGTAAACGTAACTTAATCGCATGGAAGTTTAATAAACACACCTAATTCCCCATCAACGCCGGATATTCTTTATTCAATGGCAGTAGGAAAATCGTTCATCCGCTACTGGTTTATGTTATCGCTGTGCGTTAATCCTCAATCTGTAATAGAGTTGAACAATGCGGGTTGCGACATTTGAAGCGGAATATACTACGTGTAAGAGAACGTGAAAATCCAGGTGATGTCCATTGAAACTAAACGGTGCGTATGACGATTCGAAGATAAACACGTTACGCGAAAGCGATGGAAAATAAGAATTCCGATAGTTGATCTGTTTTAAACGAAAGAGAAGAATGAAAAAAGACCGAATACAGAAAGTAAACGATAAAAATAGCGGACGAAAACACTCAAAAAAAAGAAAAAAGAAAGAAGAAAAAGAATGATATAGACGCTCTGTTCATCGCGTCTATTTTCAGGGTTTTACAAGCTTTCATCGTATACCGGTGGAGTAAAGAAAGCGCAATGGTACAAAAAAGAGGAGAAATCTAATGGCTGGAAGATCGAGGGTAATTATGCGTTTTCACCGTCTAACGTCGCTCCTCTACTCGCGTAATACCATCCTTTGTTATTCTTTCCTCCGGCCTTTGCTAAGGCCAGCTCGGCGTCAACGTACCAAAACTTTGTTTCAACTACCTCTTAGCTCGAGTACCGGGTCTAAAGTGGGTCGACTAATTAGTTGGATACTCGAGCCATTCGCGTGTTACATTTTGCGCCAAAAGGAGTGCTGCCTTTCTTCGAGGAATTGATGATAACGATTATTTTTGACGTTGCAACAGGAATGCGGACACGACGTTGTTGCGGAAACTTGGTGAAATACGCCAACGTACGTATAACGTACGTGGAAGTTGAAGTGCGTGGCCCATTATGAAAAGAAACAATTTTTCTCGCCAAATTGTCTCTCCATTGTATTCGAGTATACAGTGTACGTAGGTGTGTACGTGTGTACGCGTAACAGAGGTTGGTAATTCCAACGTTCGAATTCTTTGGTTGATCGTATCTTTGGATCTGCTTCAAGAATCTAGCAGCTCTTTCGCTAGAGTAAGTTTTGCATGCACGGCCACGCCTGTGCATACCAAAGACGATAGAAACAAACATACGTGCTCATCCATTTTGTGTCCGTTTAAAGCAATTTGCTCTGACTTATTACGATCTTAAATAGTTGTAAATCTTAATATCCACTGGAATAAGCGATCGCGATGCTTTCGCGAATCACTGTACGTTTCGCTTTACCGTACCTCGAAATTATCGGAGTCCTTCGTTTGGAGAAACACTTTATTCCCTATAACCGTTGCCTTAGCAATTTACATTCGTCGCGTACTGTCGTCATGTTTGCTCAAACAGTTTGCAAGACAAACGATGCTTCCGGCAGACGAAGTCGCAGACAAACGTTTAACAGGATCCACTCGACGTTCTTGAAGGAATGACGTTGTTGTTCGATCCTGGCTTCGTCTTGTTGCGCCGATAGATCAGAATCGAGCGCGAAGCGTACTCGAACGTTACGTACCTGTTATGGAGATGGATGCAGTCAGCCACCTACAATTTCGATGGCGAACACTACTCCGCCTTCTTCGAGTTCGTGCTGCTAAAAGCACGAAAACTGAAGTACGTGCCATTGTTTTCCGTATCTGTCAATGGTATCTGCTAACAACCGACGCGTCGCGACGACGTTTCGTCGCGTCTAAGAGTTGTGTTACAGCAGGCGTCATGACGCCGTAAAAGACGCAGTCGAGAGCCAAAACGACGATTGTTTTTGCCTGTAAACTACCAGCGAAAATGATAAGCTGCGAGTAATCGAGCTTCCATCGATATTAAGCATTTCCTGCACTACTTCGGCGACGAAATTAAAAAATCTGAATTAATCCCGTTAACAATCCTGACAATTATATCGACAATTCAATAATTGACCTGTTCGCTTTCAGTTTATAACAGATAGCTTAAAGCCAATGTATTTATAGATAATTATCGCGTCACTCGATCCACCATATCGTTTGATATAAAATGATCAAAAGCAGCACGGCGTTTAATCTGTCGATTTGACACGTTCGTAACTGATAATTTTATTACAGTCTTATAATACAAAAACCACACGATTTTCTAATTTAGGTCAACGATAACCCTTTTACATTCGATTATCCGATGTTCCGCCACTTTGCGATAAATACAAGAGATTTTCGTTTCATTAGAGTCCGAATAACCGTCAACTCCAATCACGCGAATGCGTAGCGACATTGGCAGTGATTTTTAATGCGACTTCATTCCCCAAGAATATCGTTCCAACATGGTCCCATGGTAAATCTCCGTTGGAGAGCGTTAAGCGTCGCCGCGATATCATCACGGCAAACGGATTTCAATAAGACGGGCTTAAATTTCCTTTGCTAGGTTTTTGTAAACCTTTAAAGAGGTCTGCCAACGGGTCAACCATCAATTTCTACCCTTCCACCACATATGACGTATCGTCTCGGGAAAAAAAGTGTTCGTCTCTTCGTTCGAGAGCGTTCAAGCTGCCAGGAGGTAGAGTCGAGGGTAGAGTATGCGACATCTATGCCACTCAGCCCGAACAGAGCCACGTCCGGTCAATAATTGGTATATACTACTAGCTGGGAAACTTACCTCGACGAGAGGGACTCGAGTGTCGCGACAAACAAGCAGCTCTTTATTTCGTAGCAACGGACGTTCAAGCCCTCTTCAACCGGAACCTCTGTTTCGATAAAACATTCAATAGAATATTTTCTTCCAACCCTCGGCACAGTCCTTCAGCCTTTTCTCGACGAGGAAAAAAAAGAAAAACTATTTTACATTCGCTCCCAGCAAATCTAGATCTGTCCGATTCCTTCGGCTTGGAAAATTTTTCATGAATATTGGTTAAGCATGCGGAGCAGCTTCGTTTAAAAATCGTCTCTCCGAGGCGAGTTATTAAAAAGGGCTGGTTTACGAGATTCCGCGAGCGTCTCGGCGTCCACGGAAACGCGTCCATCCGGCCTGCTTTTGTACGCGTGTGTGTGTGTGTGTGTGTGTGTGTGTATGTGTGTGCCATTAAATTCATAAGGTTTAATTAAAAACTCGTTTCTGCTCGGCGCGCAGGTAACGCGGCATTCCTGCGTGGTCCAATTCCGTTGCTGGAAAAAATGCGTCTGAAAGGAGTTGGTGGGGTAGGAAGGGTGAAAAAGGTGGACAGGAAAAGGCAGAGGAATTACTTAGAACGTGTTCGGGAACCGCGCCAAATTTTTAATCCGTTGTTCGAGAGGCATCGGGGCCACGTGTCGCGTATTTCACCGAGCACCGTCAAAAAATTGCATCTTCCGTCGGTCGCCGTTCCGATTATTGATTTATCGAACTACCAACGACGCCGCGCTTCGTTACTGCATTAACGATAATACGCGTTCGATCTCGCGCGTGACTATTACACGGAATTTGTTGTATCGGATACTTGGCTTGGATTTCGCGCCGCGACGTTGATAAATCGACGATGCCTGGTGCCAGGCGTGAGTGCGTGAGTTCGCGTGTCGTACAAGCGGGCCAGCGTTTCCGACAGAACGTTAGATTCTGATCGGTGATCGGTGGCTTTTTTTTTTTTCGTCGACTCGTGGGTGATCTTCGAATCGAGCTAACGCACGTTGCCATTTGTAAGTTAAGGTCGAGACGGACGAGAACGAGCTTTCTTTCTAAAGATTCAAGAGAAGACGCGAATCAGACCTTTAAAATAAAAGTATTGCTTACGAAGCGACGTATTAACTTAACAATAGCATTTTCGATATGCACGATAATAACCGCGCAACGAACGCTTTGGTAATTTAGCGTTTCCGCTTAATCGGATCAGCTATAAAATTGTTCGCCAGGGGAAATACGTCAAATAGCGATTGTCGTTTATTTGTACAAATATTTAATAAGATTACACTGGATCGGGGACGTTAATCGAAGGTAATTATCGTTCTTAATTATGAACGAGAACGTTCGGTCGAAAGCATCGTCCCACGCGATCTCGCTTCGTACGAGCGTCGATATGCACTCGGAGCCTCGCGTTTTCATTCGTACAGTCGCGACTATCGTCCAGTTTCGTTCGAACGAAACGTCGTTCCTTTCGTCGATCGTCTGAAAACTGTACGCGTTTCTCGAATTTGGAAAATCTTTAATACACTATTTGCCAGATGTATAAATACAATAAAATAGTATTTCGTCTATGAAAAACTGATCGATTCCGTTTGACTTGGTCCCTCTGACGACGATCGTTTAGCGAGTCCGAGCCAGACGATTGCGTTGCTCGTCTAAAAGCAAGGACGCTTCGCCCATAATTTTCGCACTGGTTCGAACCAAGAATAGCAATTGGTATTCGTCGGTGACGGTGAGCGGCGCCCTTGTCCTCACTAACGCGTGAAGAACGTTCGCTCTTTCCAGATCCAGCCATCTTTGGAGGGTAACTTCCCTTTCTCGTGAACCACCGAAAGTCACGTCCGCGGGACCCCACAGAGAAAATTCCAGGATGGATTTCACCTACGTTGAGAATATAGATTTTCGTTCAGTTCTCAATTCTTGCAGATTCTAACACAGACAAATATTTTTTGTCGTCACTGTATATCGCCGTGAGAATATTTGACATTCGCGCGACGGCAGCGTGTAGCGTCGCTAGTCGTCGTAGCGTTCATCTTTGAAATTATTCGTTTCATCGCGAGAACGGACGACCGACGACGTTCCAGTTAATTTTACCTGAGACAAGGTGACTGCCTTCTCCCTTACGAGCAGCTCCTGAATCAGTGGCAGTCTACTGGCCAAGTTGAGCTGTTGAAGCGCCACGAGCGCGCACTGACACAACGAAACCCTCTTCTCGTCGCGTTCCTCGTTCGTCTCCACGTTCAATCTGTCAAACGTTATCGAGCAATGAGCGAACCAATTTCGAGCTGGCGTCGAGCAAGCTCCTTCGACGCGTTTACCGACCCTTGAAGAAGATAGAGCCTGTAATAGGCGTCCTTGTCTTCTCTACATAGAACCACGTTGTTCAAGCTTCTCGCCGATTCTTCGATTCCTCGCGCTTGAAGGCTCTTTAACGCTGTGACGAATTGAAGGAGCACGAACGATGCTTCTCTAATTGTTCCTTCGTCGTGCAAATCCTTGATCGTCGCACCGTATAATTGTATCGTGTTCACTTGTAAACGCGGCAGTACAGAAATGGTCGCTGAAATAATAAAAACGATTTTACGCTATGGCGAACTCTGATCTTCGTAATTTTACGGAATTTAAAGAAATTGCAGCGTTTATAACCGTTCGTTTGGCCCTTAATGAGTTAACGCTGTTATCGCGGTAGCGCGTAATTCAAGGAGTTAAGAAAGGTTAAGCAGATCGATAAAATACCTTCGAGCTTCTTGTTCCCGCGTAGACACGTCTTGTCGGTAATTTCTCTCGGTGGGCTGTCTATAAACTCGATTATAGGTGCCAAATAAAATTCCTTCCGCGACACATGCGTAGCCAGATCGAAGGCGATGCACAAGGTGACGTTCAGCTCGTTCCACGTCGCCGAGCAAAATATTCTTCTACCGACTGTGATCGACGTATTGGCGTCGATGCCGAAGTGGCTTACACGCGGATTCGTATTTTTCAACGCTCGCAGCCCCGCCAGCATTTGAGGCGTTTGGTTCAGCTGCAACAGTAAACGTACGTCCCATGCATATTCTATGAAACGCGTTGTTGAACCACGTCGTACGAGTAAAATACACATCTAAATACAATCTAAATAGAACGATCCAATTAGAGCACAATACTCCATTTATTTTAGTTGTATTTATTGCAACGAAATGAAACGTTACGCGACTCTGACGAAACAAGAAAGTTGAATATCGCGAATACGCATTTTTACATAGTTTGCTGGATCTTGAGATCTGTTTAGACGGTGAAGTTTTGCGAAAAGATCGCAGGTCAACGAGATAAATATTGGTTAGATAGGGGAACAATGCCGCTTCGTTAATCGTAAATCACACCGCGACTTGAACAACTAATAATAAAATATCCTATTGTACTGTATGTAAAGAACATTCGAGATTTTATCGAAGATTTCACGAATACAGGATTTGGATCTCGGAATAAGTAGTTGGAAGATTTTTCTTAGAAGCAAGCGGAAAGTGAGAAAGTACCTGGTCGAGAAACTGGGCGAGAGCTTCGTGATTTGCAACGACCACGGCGCCGTAATTATCCTCGAGGCTTCGATGAACTATGCTGCGACCTCTGCGTTGCCTCAATCGGCTTATCCTTAATTCGTCGTCCTTATTCTTCCAGTCTTGATCCTCTTCGGGACCCTGCGTTTTAAAAATTCCATTATAAATTCCGCGCGGTTGCGCCACTGATAAAACTATCTCAAAGTAAAATTGTTTCCCGGGATCTTTATTAAATAAGAAAAGTCCAGGATGCGCGCGCGGACCACGAAACTTCGCCGTCGTGTAATAAAGTTCCGCAAATACCGCGGGATCGAGTTGCATGGTAATAAAATCGCTGGGCCCGCTAAACAGTTGTGAAACCGATCCACCTTTGAAAAAGCAACGAGGGAAGCTCGCTCCGACGGAAGCGTGAAAAACCTAGTCTCTGCGGGCTTTCGTTTAATTTCAAACCTTTTCTATCTGCTTAGCGTTCGATCGATCGCTCCGTGTTCGTATCGCTTCTTTTCTAAAAAGCATAAATTCCGTAATATATATATATATAATATATATATATATAATATAATATATATATATAATATATATATATATATATACACACACACACCGATTCACAAAAGTATTCCAACTCTTGCAGACACTCTTCACGAATATGTTACATCGAGTCCGTTGTACGAAACATTTTAAAGTTTCGTCGACATCGCTACGAGACCAGAATATTCGACACCGAACCGTGTGTAGCATGAAATTTGTTCGTTTCGATAGCGTTTCGCGCTAGTCGCCATAATTTTAAAACTAGCACATACGTTCGTTGGTTGTACAGTTTCCGATATCTTACGCGACCACCCACGCGGTCACGTCCAGTTCGGAAAATAGCACGAGATCGTACCTCGTCACCGGTGTAAAAACCATACGGGGCATACAACTCGCTCTCGGTCTCGCTGCCGCAATATGGAAGCGAAGTCGATCTGACGAACGTCTGATGATGAAATTTGAATTCCGAAGCGGGTTCCATCGCGTTGCTGTCGGATTTCCTCTTGCAGCTGAGATGAGATACGCCAGCGTGGCGCAGCTCGAGATTCGAATCGCACTCCGGCGAGCTAGAAAGGCACTCGTAAACATGACTGTCGTTAGACGTCTGGAAAAATCGTGTAAAACAACGCTGGAATTAGTAACTCGTTGGATATGGTGACTCCGTGTAACGAAATTGTGGTACAAATGAAACGAGGAGATTCTACGAGCGAAAATGAGACAGAAATCAACAATGACAACATCGTGTTAGAGTCGTCGTAGGGGAAGGAAGTTTTGGAAAAACGCATTGAAATTAGCGCTACTCGTGAAAAATATGCATTTCCAAAGCATAATAAAACTCTGTTTCGTTATCTCTGTTACTTTTCAACTTGTTTCGACTTGCAGATTCCCTCTCACCTTACCTGTACCATCGTTCTCACAGATCGTGTAAACGGATCGACGAAGGAAGATGTTTCAAGAACCGATCAAACACAATCCGGCAATGTATTAACGCCGAACGCTACGAATACACTGTACGTACTATGTACTAACCTAGCCGAACGTGCCGTAAATGTTACTTCGAGAGCACACTGACTAATGTCTAATAGGTGAGACATTACGATAATGTCTTAAATTCTTGAACACCTTTCTTCCCACTTCCTGCGTACACTTCCGCGGTCAACCATAAAAATCGTTAAAAGCCCATTAATTGTAGCATTACCAGAGAATCGGACGTGGGTGGCGCAGTAACCGCGACAGTCTCGTAATCCTGATTAAGGGCCGGGCTCGAAGAACCGTGTTTCTTGAGGATTGGCTGCGAGGTCGCTTGGTCCCTCATGCTGGCGGTTCTTTGCGGTTTCGAGGGTGCCAACGAGCTGCGCACCTCACCTGTAACATCCTCCGCTGCTGCAGGCACGTCCGCCATCGTCAAGCGCCATGGGTTAGTACCACAAGACACAAGGCATGTCACAAAACAGGCTAGCTAGCGTACTAGCGTGCTAGGAGAGACGGAATTATCGTTCCCGGCTAAAACACTAGAGACGCGCTAGCACGTACATACGTATGTGTATATCTATGCAGAAATGGACTGTTGTTGCGAGAGGACGAGGGCAAAGCGACAAATCAGACGCGTCGATGAATCACTCGAGGTCGTCGTATCGACGATTTCGGATCGCTCTTCCGCTCGTCGGTGTTTCAATCGTGAATCATTTTTTCGATAAAACTCTTACGAATACTACTACGGCGTAAGTACGATAATGATAATCATAGTCATATTCGATCGTTCGATAAGTTTGTATGGATTTTCAAATGGTTCGTAACATTGTTTCCTCCAAACACGTTTATCTTTAATATGATATATACGTACAGTTTCGTTCGACGATCTTTTTCAACTCTCCCAACTCTCGTTTTACGACTCCATTTCCCTACAGTTGTTTTATATTCGAAAGATTCGTCCATCTTCGAGGTTTAAATCAACTTTCTACCTGGCAGATCCATTCTCGCGGCTCTATTATGAACAGCATGTTCTTGGCGAATGGAGAATCGAGAAGATAGGAACACGAGAGATATCGATGTTCCCATCTAGGCGTGCGTAATACCGATGACGCGTACTAATTGACGAATTAGACACTGTGCTAGGAAAATCAGCAACCAGCTTATCGAACGATCCGATATCTCTATACGATGATCGAATAACGAGAATCGTGTCCATTTAACCCTTCAACTTTCCTCCGTTAACGTTAAATCGACTACGAATAACAACCGTTCGTATCAACTGGAAAGGTAATTGCCGTGGAAGGGGAGACACGTCACTCTCGGTATCCTAATTCCTTGGAGAAGTTCCGGCGGAGCTAAAGGGTTCGATAGAGTTCTAGAAATTCCAGGGCGAAACACAGTGAATTAAGTGGCGTTTAGAGTTCCTGCGCGAATCATCGGGAATCCTGGAATTGGCAGGCATTCGTTATGAAGGTTTGACCGAAGGGGAAGGGGGAGAGAACACGATGCTAATATGCAATCAATACATGCGGCGTTAGTTGCACCCTGGGACGGTTAAGGATACCTTGCGCAACAATCCTACCACCGTTGTCACGTCGCCGCCGACATGTTCACTATTTACAGCGGACTAGGAATGAGACGAGCACCTCTCTACCCTATAGCTGTTCGATTCTCGTCTAACCGAAGCAAATTCGACTCGACGTTCGCGAGAGAAGGAAGGTGTCGAGCGGATCGATGCTTGGCACGCGAATGAAATTGTCTTTTTGAATCGAAATGAAGGAATACCGCTATCGCGTGATATTCGCTAATTTTGCGCGTAAAGTATGTTACGCAGAGATGGAAACCGCGGGCAAAACGTCGCGTCCTCTGCCTTCCATAGAAGAACAATTTCAAAGCCTAAGGAAACCGAGAAGTTTAGAAAAGATGGACTTTAACAACGTGGCTTAAGAGGGTCGTTTGACAAGGATGTTCCTACTCGGTAAATGGTAGCGAACGTATTAAGGGAAGAAAGGAAATAATGGAACGAGCGAAATGGCGGATGAAAAAGGGAACGTATGCAAGTTTCGCGCGGTCTTCGAACACAGTCGTATCCGGTGCATGCGGTTAACGGATGAAGCAGCCCCAAATCGAACCGCGCAAACGTCAAACGATCGCAATCCAATAACGATTACGAATGGGAACGATCGTGGTTCCTTTTTTCGCTTCGTCGTTTCACATCGTCGAGGCCTTCGTTCCGTTCGTCATGAAAGAACAAAAAGAAAGGAGAAAGCACACGCAACGGATAGAGAGATACTGGGATCACGACGGGTGCAACGAACCAAAAATCTAAAAGACAAGAAAAAGAAAGAAAGAAAAAATTGCGAGAATATTACGTGACCAAGAAAACAAGGCTCTCTGGTTTTTCAGGCAACAAACGTTTATTTCAGACACAGAAATTCGAGGTTACAGCATCTTTCGTACTCCATTTCTATCGTTTTATTTACAAAAAAAAAAAAAAAACAACGTGTAATCATCGGTTCATACAACTGGTTTCGCACTTTTTCCAGTTTCAAGTTCTTTCTTAAATTCGGCCAGCCATTCTCAAACTCTTGATCGCACTCTGGTCCGTTGGTGGCAACTTTAGCTCGTTCGATAGAGAAATTTCTGTATGAGAACGACGGCGATTCGCGCGGTACAAAAAACACAATCACACGACTACCGTGTTTCGTCGACAAACGTAGTTGTTGAAAACACGCAAAGCGCGAAACGTCATCGCGCGTTGTTTTATCTAACAAAACGGTAATAAGATATATCACAGAGAATCGTGAATCGTTCGGTATAATGTCCCTAAATAGAGCGATTAGTCGAGAAAGTACACGAGCATAGTAGAGTATAGTCGTTCGAAGGGATTAGTCGTATAGAGTGTAAGAGACGATAATTAGAATACGAAACGCGTATGGCATATAGCAAAAGTTTAAAAGAGAACGTAACTTCGTGAAGAATATTGATCCGACTGATTCACGGGAATCCCGATATAAGCAGGGATCGCGCGACTCTTCGTCTTCATCGATCGTCTAAGTCTTCGTTCGTGTCCAGAGGGCTATCGACGAACGAGCGCTATCGAAATTGAGAAAAAAAAAAAGGGGGGGGTTGGGGGGCGGGGGCAGACGAGACGTAAAGAAACGGCAATTTCACGACGATCGTACGTCGACCCGGCGAAACGAGGAACGAAGAAAAAAACCCGTGAGGGAAAGGTAAGAGTTAACCACCGTTATCCAGCGTTACAGGATTGTATTCCCCCGATCGGACGTACTCTCGCAAAGAAAACTGTAAATTCGTCAAGGAAGCAGCTGGCGCGAGGATTCGTGTGAGTATGGCTGTTACAACATCGAGATTTTTGCCGTGAATAATCATTAGTTACATTGGATGGGCCTGAACTTACCCAGATTCGCGTAAATCGAGTCTGAGGTGGTCGAGGCTGCTGGCTGCCAGGACGACGTCGAGGACGACGACGTGGACGACGAGGATGATGTCGAAGATGCGGACGAAGAGGGCGAGGATTTCGTGGATGACTTTTCGTTCCTCGACGGTAGTTGTTTGTTCTCGACGCGTGGCGGTGGTGGTCTGACCGGTTTGCTAGCTGGATCCAGTCTCGACCAATCCTCCAAAGACTGGTTCCTTGGTGGTGGCGGCGGTTTCCCTGGTCTCGCTACATACAACATAGTAACGCGTATTTTTATTTCAACCGGCATACGGTCCTCGCGAATTTACTATCTTCGGAGAATTCGCTCTCGACGGTGGGGAACCATCGCGGTACGCGCTTGAATATTAAACGTTCTCTTTGAGGAGACTGCGAAATGAACGTGACACGATCATGTCCGTACCGCTAATATACATGCTAATCAATTGACAAAGGGAGAGCAGGTAAATATCGATGAGCCAAAATTATGGACGAAATTCTAAAAGAACCGCTTCTCCATGCCTCACCGACATAGATCGCTATCGGATAGAGCGATCGTGTGTCAAAAGGAAAACTTACCGGCGGCGTGCGATCCGGCGGACAACGGCGATCGAGTTGCTCTTCCCGCGTCGTTCCTAGAACCGCAGGAATCTGGTTGATCTTCGCTTATCCTGCTAATCCGATCGTTTCCCACCACTTCAACGGCAGCGCCATCCAGCTCCAACGGATGAATAATTTCTAATCGTGGTTTAGGTTGCGGCGTCGATGGTATTTCGTCGATCCTCGAGTTGGACGCGTGACCGCTAACCATATCCACGTCTTTCCTCGAACCCATCCTGAGAAATCTCTTCAAAGAGAAACGCGGTCTACCTCTCTTCTTTTCTTCTCTAACTTCTGGCCCACTTGCCAGGCTATCCTGCGACAGAGATATCGTTCTTCTGGACGCTGGATCGCAGGTTTGCGCGCTCGTAGGATCTGGAAGATCCGAGACAGCTTTTCGAAACTTGGGGCTGCACGACGAGGCCCTTTCTCTCTTCTCTTTTTCCCTGACCACCGGAGAGTCTGATTTGAAATTCGCCCCGGGATTCCTGGCGAACAAGCTACAACTGGGAGCCAGTTCTTCCGTAGAATCGATCGCTGGAGGTTTTGGCGCCATTCTTCTTTTATTCGGCGACCGTATCGACTCTACCGTCGAAAATTGGGTATCTGAAATTTCTTCGTCCACCTCCGGATTCTCCGTACTATCTGCTGAATCTGTGGTCTGACTTCTGACTACGCCCGACGACGCCTTTGACTTGCTTCCTGGCGACGCTTTCCATGCAGACGTCTCAACGGTCGGTAACTTCGACTCGATACCGTGACACACAGAGTTTGAGTTGACTTGGGATCGAGAAGTTTCGTTCTCTCGCTGTTCCGAGTCTTTTGGCGTATCCGCGTTCAAAGATCCACGATTTTGATCTACCAGCGAAGCGACAACTTGCTCCTCCGACCTGTCTTTGGTAGCTGTTAGACGAGACGAAGTTATTTGTTCCGGCGGTGGAACGTTGTTGGCGCCTGTAAATCAGTTGAAAATGCAAACGTCGTTAATTAGAACGGAGAGTGTTGTACCGTGGACGACGTAATCGTGGATCTACGTGGTCGTTTCAACTAATCAGAAGGATGACTCTGCGCGAATCGTCTACCGAATCCCTAAGTAATCCTGGTATCGTAGCGACAGTGATCTAATCGTTACGCCCTTGTCGCGCGAACGACTTTGTCGCCGATCATTAGGTTCTTGGAGGATTTGAACGTTGGAAAATCGAGAATTTATTGGAAAGTTATTTCGAAAGAAGGGAATATTCAAAAGTTGAAAAATCCAGATGTTCGAACATTTGGATATTGGAAAACTTGGAAACTCGAAAGTTTCGAAATATTTACATGAAAATATTTGAAAGTTTAAGTATTCACAGGGATTTTATATAAGAACCTTAAGAGCTGAAGAAACATGAAAGACGTATTTTTCGAGAAAGAGAAAGATTCTCACCTGTGCTCGAAGCTGGCTTGCCTGCGGCGTTTTGAACCGAAGGAGACGCCAGTGCGTAACTTTTCTTTCCATTCGTATCAGGCGACGCGGAACTACTCTTGGTCAAGAAATTGGTCGGCTTCTGAGGCACCACGGGTTTCATCTTCGACTCCGAGTGAACTGTCCCATGTAGGAAAGACGGTCTCGGTTCGGTCGTGATGATCGGTGTCTTACACGTTTCTGCCTGAACAGGATGCTTAGCTTCAATAGGCGGAGGACTCTTTGGAAGAGCTGGCGGTTCCGTCACTTCCTCTTCGTCCGCCTTTCCATCCGGTTCACCAGCCGATTCTCGACTTTCTTCGAAACTGAACTTCTTCTCCACGGCTGTTGCTTCGCCTTCCACTCTTCGCGCTTCAAGTAACGATGCATCGTCTTTAACGATTTTCCTACCGTCGTTTAACGTTGCGTTGATCTTATCGACGTCTTTTCCTCGAACGACCATGGATCTATCGCTCTCGGCAGCGTCTTCAGCCTCGTTCTTCAAAGGTGTCAGAGTCAACTCGATACCCTTGTCGAAGGATTCGTTCTCTATTCTCGATACGTCGCGTGCTTTCTTCGTGATTTTCCCGGTAAAGTCATATTCGATCTTGACACCATTTTGCGAAGCTTGCGCAGCAATCTTGGATTTCTCGTTGTCGAACTTTTTAATTGCTTGGCTTCGAGGAATATTGGCAGCCTTCTTATCCGATTTGCTGCTCTCTAAATTCCTCTCGACGTTGATCATGTTAGATTCGGACGTTCTGTCCTTGGTGTCATCGGAATCCCCCGATTCGTTTCTTTGCACGACAGAAATTAAATTATTCGACGCGATCAGTGGCATGTCCACGATCTTCTCCATACCGGATGAGAACTTTTGATCCTTTTTCTCTTCCTTTCTCGCATCGACGTCGGTCTTTTTCGTGCTCCTCGATATCGTCTGTAGGAATATTAAAAGTCGATAAAAAAAAGAAAGAAACTTTTCACCAAGTATAGAATATTTCTTTAACGCGCTTTACGATACGAATTCGACGGAAAGTTTCAATAAAGTTTCGCTACAAAAGGGAAGATCTCTTTAATGCGTTTACCGCGCGTGACGTGAATCCGAATCGGCAAACGTTTATCTTCTAAAGCGCTTCTAAAGACGTGAAATAAAAATCAGAAAATCGTGGCTAAAAGTTCTTGCTTAAAGTATCGTAAATTCACAGGATAATAATTCGCGCGCCTAGTGTTTCGCGATATAAAGACGTCTATTGTACGAAGGTTATCTGTTCGTTTGGCCGTTAACCTGGACGGAAAGACCTGTTTCGTTATACGTCTACGTCCGCAAGACAGTGACGCTAAAGTCTTACGGTAACGATAGAATCGTTAATTCTACGATCATTCTGCGACCATGCTAATCGAGGGATGACGAAGATCGAACGCAACGCAACGAACGTAATACAAAATACCAACCTCTGACTTGTCAGTTTCCATTATCTTAGATTTGGTAAAGTTCGTTAAGCCATTGACGAATCCATTCACCTTCTTATCGCTAGGCCTCTTTGCTGTTG
This sequence comes from Bombus haemorrhoidalis, assembly GCA_014825975.1. NCBI lineage: Eukaryota > Metazoa > Arthropoda > Insecta > Hymenoptera > Apidae > Bombus > Bombus haemorrhoidalis. Next base: position 6,385,090 of record CM026175.1, on the reverse strand, counting down.
GCAAAGATTCGTCACCGCCAAACGGCGTGACAGAGACCAACAACGTAGTCTTCTTGCCTTCCGAATCCTTCTGTATCCTTCCCAACATAAGGGACGCGAAGGATCTCGTCGTCGTAGACGACTTACTCGTCTCGTTCGTGGAGACGATCTCCGTCAAGTTTGCGGTGATCGTGTTAAAGTTGGTATTGGCACGCGTCAAATTGCCCAAAGCCCTTTCCTCCTCGCTGTCTGGCAACGTGTCATCGTCCCCGTTGAACGACTCCGCCAAGTCCTGCTCATCTTCCTCTTCGCCTTCGGAGACGAAGTCGTCGCCTCCGTAACCGATGATCTCCGTCAGCCGCTCCGTAAATGCCACGCTCTTCTTTTTCTGATCCTTTTGAGACACCGCCTTCCCACGCAGAATACTCTGAAAATGATCGAAACAATAATTTAATATTATAAAATTTGAACGTTTAAAGCGTCAACCGAGACACCGATTCTTCCTGTGCAATTGTTCGTGCTGTAAGATAAATCGGTTCTCGAATAATTTACGAATATCGTAGTTAATTTGGACACGGGCTTTACGTTAGCCTCTATCGAGATTGAAATATAATTGTATATTCGTATTTCTAATTATGTCTGTTTATACATAGTAGACGATTTAGACAATTAAATATACAATACGTTTGTACAATTAAATAGACAACAATTAGGTACTCGTCATTCTAGCGCCAACGTTTCTATGAATTTCTATGATTTCTATACGAATTTCTCCAATTCATTACGTATTCAATGAACGTGAAACGAAACGTTGTTGCGTAGAGCGAAGGAACGGCGGAAGTTTCACGCGGATCGAAACGTTCGAAGGATGCATTATGTACCACGATTCTCCAAGCGATCGGCATGAATCGTAATCTTCGTGGACGGCGATCAAGTATCTGCTCTATGGACAAGTTTCCGGGCCAGTTCCGCAGATTCACGATCCAATCCTCTTCGACAGGAATTAAATATTATTGTTTGGCAGCAGCGTCGACGGATAAGAGCAATCCCGAGCCAGCTTAAGTAAGTTATAATCGTCCATACCACTCTATCCTCTAGTAATCCGTCCAATAATTCACCAGTACTCGGAAGAAATAGTATTCTGGATCTGGTTAAAGGGTCTCCTCGTACACCCGAACGTCTTATCACCGTCTGCCAGGAAATGAAAGTTGCCGGCTCAAGTTGGATCGATGCAGCCGGCGCAAAAACGTTATTTTTCGCTCGAAACTCTCGGGTGGTCAGCTGGCGTTAATGAAACCGTTGATGAATTATTCAACGTGGATCCGAGCTGTTCGCGAATTTCACACGTTTCGGTCTGTTTTAGAATTTTCGTTTATCAGCTACGACAAGGAACTATCGACTAGCTGGAATATTCGTCGCAGATTCGTCGACGTTGTCCCTGTTTCATAACACGAGTCAGCGAATAGAAGAGGGTGGTGGGATCATCGAAATGACACTGCGAATTCTTTCGAAAACGACGACTCGACAAAAGCTATGGCAAGCTTCTGCTTCTACGTCGTTCCATAGTCTCGTGCGAACACCTTGGCAATTTTCTCCATCGACTTTTCATCCCGTTCCCTCTCGTCGCTGCGAACATCATTTTTTCGCGAGTTGCCACTTTTCACGCGTTCCTTTCGCCGGATGTTATCGACACACTTGAACACGTATCCCCTCTACGATCCAGCGGAACGAAAAAAGATCGCTCTCGGATGCGTTATTTTACATCTCACCGGATGTTGAAAAGTCTCGAGATTAATCAGCTGGAGAAAGTAATCGTAGATGCCTGTTTTCTCGTTTTCTCATTCCCTCCCCCCCCCTCTCTCTCTCTCTCTCCCTCCCATCCGCCTGCCGTTTTATCTTTCCCTCCAATTTCCTGCATGTAAACGAGAAAACACGCGAAACGATCTTAAAAGCGTCGTGAGTACGTGGGCGAAAGATGATTTCCTTCGATGGAACGCGCCCACACGCGGCATTAAACCCTCGTAGAATAACGCCTACCCTCTCGAGCGTGGACAGAGGCGCGCGCGTGTCGCGCGATTAAACGTTCACCCTTGTCACTGGCTGACGCGCACGTATGCTTCATGTAAATTTAGAATTCCACGACAATGAGGACGTCACAGGACTGCGATTCAGCCGGTCTTCTCAATTGGATATTAACGGAAACGAGATGGAGCCACGAGGTGCTTGTCTTCTCGTGCTGATTCTTTGAAAGAAATACGATAAGAACTGGCGTTATCCGCGGTCTCGCTTTAACCGGCTTTAACATTTTTTATCCAAGTGAAAACAATTAACCAGCAGACCAAATAAACTCGCTTAATTGGAATCGACGGTCTATACGTGGCAGCGGAACACTTATCAGCCGGTGTTCTCGGAGATTTTTCCTCCATTACGTGGCGTGTTTGAACATCTTATAACGCTCTTCGATCAAATTTCTTCCTCCATTACCATCCACTGCCGCGGATCTCGAGGAACGTGAATTCCAACGTGCCTTGGCGAGAATAAGAAAACGCGAGTACAAAACCGAGCAGAAGTTGGCAGAAATTATAGATGGAGGAACGCGAATGCGATCCGCGGGTAAAAAGCTCGTTGGACATCGCCACGTATTATGATCCGCATGGTTACACATAAATTCCCTCTTCTTCTTACCAGCGGCAGCCAGGAATTCCCGACGAACGACAGTGCACGACGGTCCTTTGCTCGAACGACCCAGTTTTACGAACTTGATGCCGCTGCCATAATGCCGCCGCGATTCGTGGCCGGAACTTCGTAACAATTTTCCGAGCGTGGAACGGTTTAGCTCGTCGCCTGCTCGATCCCAACGTCACGCGTGAAAACGATAGCGGGACCCTGCCACGCTAGTTTACCCCAATCGATTTTGTCGTTTGCTCGCCGGTTCCTACGCTCCTATAACCTGCTTTGCAAAATGCTAATTCCACGCGGCTGGTCCGTTGATCTTGTCCGTGTCTCGAGAAAGCCAATTTCGCGGTCCCCATTTAACGCGCCATCGAAGCTGCTTTTTCACGTGTATCAGAGATCGTTAATTAATTACTAGTCCCATTCCAGAAGCATTCTAGTTATTCGATTAGAATCAATAGAATCCGAGGAATAGCCAAGTTACGCTGCGCGACTGCCTCGCTCAGGCACAGAAAATTAGCGATATCTTCTAGAGGCTTGTATGTATTGCGATATCATTTAGCCTAACGATAATATAATGAACCACATGATATTCTAGTTTTACGATGTTGCTGCTGTATGATATTTTTACTTGCCACTTAAGAGGTCGTTAACTGTAACAGTCTTATGTAAAATATTGGACATCGTACACACACACAGCGTATGTAATTTATATTCCGTTACTCACAGTATGAAGAAACTTTAGCTAAGGTTCGTAGTAAATTTTGCACAAATCGGATTTGTCTTCGTGGAATCGAAACCGCAGTATACCATACAAAGTGTACCGTATACGTCGACGTACTGTATACGTATAATATTCTACTACCGGTTTGCTTCTCAAGCGGCCAGAAGTAAAATCGTTCACATTCCTTTAAATTATATCATCGGTGATGGAAGTACTTTTGCTTCGATAAAAGAAGAAGGATCTTTATTCGACGGCGAAGACGATAGGGGAAACAATTTTCACGCTATCAGTGTCCCTGTAACGGGGTCGATAGAATGCAAAAGACAGATTGAAATTCCAAAGTAATTAGGTAACTCGCTAGGAAATAGAAGAATACCTGTATCTTAACATTATCAGTCTTCGCATAGTTCAGAGCCTTGCCAATGTTCAACCTGAACGTCTCTTCCGGCAAAGTGTGTTCCTCTCTCGGTTTGAAGCAATTCGAACAGAGTTCCTTCTTCCAGGCGTTCTGCACGAAGCGGTTGCATTGTGTGGACATCGTTGCTTCACTGCAGCGACAGCGAAAGTCCCGTTACATCATCACCCTGAAAGGAAAGAGGCGAAATAGTAATCGTCCAATTCTTAACCCGTCGCTATAGCATAGCCGGTGAACGGTGAGTTTCGTGCTGCACGTGTGCAACATCGCGCACGAGAGAACCGCTCCTCCTACACGACTGCGCGTCGTGCTCTCCTCTAGGGAGACATTACTCCAGATATACGCGGTGTCCCTGCTAGAAGACTGATTTAACTGTCGGAAGCGAGTCAGGCTTGGTTTCGCGAGCGAGAGATACCGAGTCGTCCGTTGGAAAATTAAGGAAAGGGACCCCGATAAAGAGGTCTGAAATTAACGGTCGATACCCAGGACTTGCGTCTCGTGAACTCAACAATCCCTTCCAAGTGAATTCTATACTACACAAGTTGTTAAAATATCGTTAAAATATTTGTCGCAAATTCGTTAGAAATATTCTACGGGAGAAAGAGGAGGAACGATAACGAATTGGCAGAGTGCAATTTTGAACGAGGTCTCGAGCATCTTATTTCCCCTTGCGGCGTATAGATCTGTACATCTGAACTATTTTATAGCCTCGCTATACCGCTACCAACGACGTCACGTCGAAGAGTCTATTCACAACAGGATGGTTGTAATTTGCTCGTGAACTGCTCACCAACCGCGCTACGTACACGCGGCATTTTGTCGTATTTCCCTACTCTATACGTTTATACGATAATTCTGTAAAAATTGGCAACTTGCAATTTATCTTCTCGTTATGCTCCTAACAAATTACACAAAAATGATAATGGATAATCGGGATAATTGATACGACGTTGAAATTTGATTATTCCTAGAAAACGCGGCACGGCGCGCAGTACGATATAGCGGAGTTAGTAAATTTTGCGAGAGCACGAGCAGTCGAAACGCAATCTCGCGATGAACCTCGAGGGTGGGATAAAAAGATAATTAAACGTCTCCTTCTTTTTGCCGCATACGTTTACGGGAAAACTGTCCGTGGCGTTCGGTGAAGTTTAATGAAGGACGTGGCTATAAATTGCCCGATAAAACGATGCTTTATTGTTAACGCCGGGCCCGTTGCAACAAAGTTTGATCAGGGAATGAGTTGAATAAATTATTCGGTCTTCGGGAGCACGGGGGTAATAGGAGTTTAATTCTGAATATTCCACGAGCTTCTTACACGCGATGCTTTATTTTACAGGAGATATAGCCCACCGGCTCTCGTTAACCATCCCTTCCGCAACCTCCGAAGCTTTTTCACAGCCTTTGTTTTTCTATCGAGCGAGATTGAAACGAGTTCAACACATACTGCGTTAAATAGCTGTCCGATAGCGAAATAATCGTCGCTTTCCGTGTAGAGTCACATCCTCCGGTCTTTAACTCGTCGTGTTACTATACATATTTATTCTTTAAAATTACCCTCCTATGGGATACGAGGCATTTTGATATTTCATTAACGTTATAACAAGACAGGACCAACGCGACGATATTGGTGAAACTGATACGTAATTGAAAATGAGATCTCTATCATTATATTTAGTAGAAATATGTACATCGCAGAGATCGCGGAAATATTTAAACATTGTATCGATGAATCCCGATATTCGTTGGGACAATCCTTAACGTTTATTATACGCTTAATAAGAGAGCTTGATCAAAGTGTCTATTGGAACTAGCAGGTTCGTAGGGAGCGACGGTATCGTTGAAATCTCCAGTGAATAAAATCTATCGACTTCGTTAATATCGCACGTTCCTAGCATCCGAGAGAACGATTCCCACCGTGGACCTTAAAACGATAAGAAGTTTCCGTGGGAGGATAGTTTATCGTCTCAGCGAGAAAGCGTCGGAAGCTATGGTGTTGGTTAGTTTTCAAAAATTTCTCTAGCCATGGTCACGTCTTGCAATTTCTTTGGCCGGCCTTCGAACGAGAGCCGTTTGAAATTCACCAGATCCTACCAACTTCTTCGCGATTTTTATCCTTTCGCGCCAACTTCCGTCTCGAAACTTTTTCAGGCGAATAACAAGTTCTTCTCTCGTGGGGAAACCATAGCAAAAATGGAAAGACCTAAAAAGCCATGTGCGAATGCAGACGGAGCGGCTGTTGCGTGAACTCTTTTGATTTAAAAATCTATTATTTATATAAAAGAGAAACGTTTCGTAATTCCAAGCGATCGGAAGAATATGAAATTGTTTTATCGTCTATAATATTACGATGCTACAGCGAATAGATTTCACAGGCGTTTAAGAATAATTAATTTCTTTTCCCTGTCCTTTAAATAAATAAATTTTTGCAAGAATCCGGATAAACGCGATAGCGAGATGAACATTTCAACGAATAGTATCCCGAATTTGCAACAGATGAATTTTTATGACATATACCGACTCATCTTTTATGTTATCCTGTATTTCCTACGATGTGGCTGTGGGCCAAGTTCTATACATCGTTTCGTTGCTTTCGATCTTCACCGTGTTTAATCAGCAAGGTGAATCGTTGGTCACGTTCGAAGCAATGGGAAAAGGTGGAGAGAAGGAAACTTAATCGATGTTCACGCCGACCACGGATCGCATGGTCGTTTGTCGTCGACCATTGTGGTGCAACCAGGATACACCGACTCGCGGAACTTGCATTTAACGAACGAATAAATTCGTTCATCCTCGTTCGATAGAAATTTCTTACCGAATATTCTCGTTTTACGACCCTGCCCGTTTATTATTTCGCCTGGAATCGAGACACGTTGGTCCGCGTTGGTCGCACAAATCGAGCGTACCGTGTTTCTTCGTTTTTCCTTCGATTCGTTCGAACGATTCCATCGACGGGGAGGATTCGACGACAACGATTCCTTTCCTCGAGAACATCTTCCCAGGCGATGGAGCGTCGTCACGATCGTGCGAGTCTCGAGGTATCGCTGGCAAATGTCGAGGGTCGACCGATACGATAGCAACGGATAAAAGCGGGACCGGAAGCGGGGCAATTATTCAGTCGAGCGACCAGCTCGGGTCAATTGTCCTGATTGCGTTCACGGTGGCCGTTGTCGACAGGAAAGCATACTCTCGCCCGGATTAACCTTGTCGATGCTATATTTCCTCGCGTACAGTGTCGTTCATAATTAATGCGACTGCAACGTAGCCTCGTATAACATTGTAACGTGACGATTTGTATAGCGCGACGAAAAATTGGCGGCCGTGTGCATAGATAAATCTGTCTGTAAAGCGTTCGGTAAAGCAAGCACGATTTTTATCCTTCATTTCGCGAAAGAGAGATTCGTGAAATTATAGGTGAGGAAAAATCGCATACTAGCTAAATCAACTGTTAATCTCTCGATTTATCCACTATATTTATCCACCGGCGTCCATTTCAAAGAACAACGACTCCTCGTAGTTGCAGATTCTCTTCGATCCTGAACGCTCGTCCGAATCCCGTCCCGACGATCTTAGCCTTCTCGACGTTCATCGATCCGAAAGTAACTGCGACTACCGCTACTAACCGCTACTCTAATGGCAGAGACCACTTCGTTGGCAGAAAAAGAGAAATCAAGGTCGATCTTTCTATGATCGACCAACTATCGTTACGTCACGGATTTCGTGGTACAGCGTGTTTTACCGGGACGAGTTCTCGGGCGCCGGAATCCGCCGTGAATTCCTCAAACAGGTTCCCACGACCAGCCTAATCCCGAAGGATGAACGATCGAGCGCGTATACGCGCGCGACACGACCCGTCAAGGACAAAGAACCGTAGTGACACCGCGGTGCCGCATTAACATGCACGAGAGCTGCAAGCAGACCCAGGCCAGGAATAAAGTACCGTTTCCAATCTCGATGATCCGTTACATCCCCTGCGTTCCATCCGCGCGCTGGAATCCCGTCCATCGAGGACTTGTTCGCGTGGAGAGGACGTTCCAACGAACGTCTTCGTTGAACTTCGTTTCCGGACCGATGCGACCACCTGAGAACTTTAACGGCTTTGCCACTTCAGCGACAGATAATCTGCGGATTAATCTTTCGTTGTTTGGTAGGTACTGGCACGAAGTAGCTTAATTGTTTTAACTAAATTCGAAATTGCCTTTGCGTTATTAAATTTCGTAAAGTTTGCGACCGCTGATTTCCTGAGGATCGGCCGAACAACTGTCCTCGATCAGATCGATCAAATTTCAAAAATTTGACGACCGTTTGATAAAAATCGACAATCGGAACGTAGTTCCTTGTCTCCGTTTCCTTGTCTTCGTTAAATTGTAGGAAATGTTTGTTTTATAACAACCTATATAATTATCCGAGTACACGCGGAGACGGCAGATGTATTATTAATGTGGCAATTAATTAAAGAAAGTGAGACACGACGTTTTGATGCGAGATACAGGTGAAATCCTATTTAATTTATACTTTTAAGCGTACACGTTGAGCACGAATAACGATCGTAACTGGTACGATAAAATATTCTATCTGCGTTTCAACTGTTAATTCAGGAATATCTGTCATGGTCGATGATACATAGGATGTTATAAACTGGTAAAGCCACGTGAATATCGTTCGAGACAAATAAACTAGAGCGTTTCTACGTTCTTAAAAATCACGTAGGACGTTACAGCATCGTTTAAAAGGAAAGAAACGTATCGGTCTCGAAATATTTCAAAATATCACGAGAAATGAGAAAAGCGGTAGATAAATCGTTTCACCTGAACGGAATACCGTAAGGGGAATATTTTCAGAAGAAATTTTATTTCAAAATATCTCGGAAAAAATTGTAGACAGGAGATTTTACCGGGGCGGGGGGGAGGGAGGGAAAGAAAAAAAAATGTAATATACGAAAGATATTTCAAGAAGAATTTTTATTCGAGAAAGAATGAACACCAGTGATTTATATCGACAGTTTCTGTTAAATATTCCAAAGCCATTCGTTTCATCGTGGGCTCGGTTTCGAAAACGCCCCATCGGCTGCAGATTAAATCAAGCTCAAAAATAGAATGTAAACGAAGAAAAGAGCCGAGATATAACAACCTTAGGCACCTAAATCCCCGGGAAATATTTAGCGACGGTAGAAATATCGACGCTGAAACCGACGACGATAACTTATCCACGACACGGAGGCTGCGGTATGCCTGGCGTGCTCGGAAAGTCGTAACAACCTCGCTCAATCAATTTCAAGGAAATTTTTGCTCCATTTCTCCGTAGCAGTCTCGTGGACGCCGTCGCATCTGCCGAGGCCTCGAAGAAAAATTAAAGGTGACGGGGACAGGTTACGCGTTCCCGACCAACACCACCAGGATTATCTTCCTGCTGAACGATCAGCTAGAACGGTTCCGTTGCCGCGAAACAGGCCTGTCAATTGCAGCGAATTAATGACGCATGCACGAGCCTGCGTTCGACCGTGCTTCTCTCAAGATCACGTTCAAGACCGAGACGCGTTCCATCGGCGTTCTTGGGCCCAATGTCTTGGCGACCCAATCGCTCGAATCGCATGGACGCGCGAACAACGATCCGCTTTTTCTACTTGATGGGAATAACACGGATTTTTACGATATCGTGGCCGACGTTGCTTCTCGCTAGAGATCGCTGCGGTTCGGAGTACTTTTGATTTAACAGCGAGATCAGGTTTAAGAAAGCATAGAGCGAATTTCAAAATCCCGTAATTTATAGCTCGATTAATTAAGAACGTATAATTTAATTGTGCAGCTGTTTTCGAATTTTTGGTGTCTCTGTCTCGCGTTAGTTTCGAGTTTCAAGTAGTAAGTTTCAGGTAATAAATCAAATAATCTTGCAGACTTCCTCCGGAAAGAGGAGGAAGAGGTAAAATGGAAACTCGTAGAGTAGGATGACGAATAAGAGAAAGTAGAGAGAACGGATGACGGGACCTTTGGAACGTAGGAAACCGAAGGAATCTTTCACGGGGCCTCGTATAACGAGACCTCTCACGGCGTGGCCCGTAAACAGGTTCGTGAATCGATCTCTTCGCGGACTCTATCCTCGCCAGTTGGACGACGGGTCGTCGACCCTCTCGTGCCAAAATCATTTCAAATTCTTGGCGCGCTACATGCGCCTCGATGAAACGCGGTCTCGTTCATTGCCACGCTGCCAACTATAGAACAATGACAGACAGAGACGAAGCACGAATTTGCAAACAAAAACCTCTATCGTCATCCTCGCCTCGTCTATCTATTATGCATGAAGAACAGCGAATTCTTTCGATCAGTTTCGCGATTGGTCGCCTTTCACTCTAACACCCTCTTCGACTCACGGCGCGCTCGACGTTGATCGGATTATACGAAAGTATTATTCAAAACCTCTGTTTTGTTTCCACTTGGCCGTTGTATCTGAGTTAATATCGCGTTACACGGTAGTGTCTATCGTACAGCGAGTGGGACGAAATCGACGAAGGAGATTAAAGCGGTTCTTCTCGAACACGATCGAACACGGACGAGCTTCTTATTGTTAACGAATGATAATGACACGCTGAATGATAATCTGTATTGGCAAAGAACATCTTTCTCTAACCACGGCAATCTTCCATCAAAAATTTGTGTTCAACGGCCTCGTATCTCGACGCTATTCAGGGAAATCGCGGAAAGGAGCGACTGCAACGAGGGCAAAATGTTAAATACCACGGGTGGATCGAGTCGGATACACGTCAATACGCAGATACAGCTATCTCTCGTTTGTAAAACTTCACGCTTCCGTACTTTGACCGGAGCATGATTTACGAAGCAGTCCCTCTCTTTGATGTCTAGGGACGACGCTGTTCGTTCGTTGCACGACCGCTCCACGGGCCAACCACGACGCGGCCACCGGACTCTCTTTTCTTCGTCGCGGCCACAAAGTCAGAAAGGCAGACCTTGCCGAGACATTCCATAAAGATGACGCGGCCCAAGAACAGCCGAGGAAACAAACTCGATCCACGTCGTCGTCGTATTGTTTCCAACCACGTTTTCCGTTCTGTATCCAACAAAAATGATCAGTCCTGTAATCAACGTAATAAGCAGCTTCTCTGCCCGACAACTTATTAATGGGACAACGTATCGTTAACGCAACGTTTTATTTACGATTTTGCCTCCGGTTAATTTAATTTTTCGAATGCTGCGTTTGTACGTTGTAATTATGAAAGGAAATTCCAAGGTTTAATACGTTCTACCTCGTTATTTCCGATAATGACGAAACGAACCAGCATCCAACAGGTTGTTTCCAGTCTACGCTGTATGATCGTCGATTTTGTTCTGCAAACAATACGTATATTCGTGGAAAACGCGCGATGGTAAGCTTGATTTTCGAGGAGAGCGGCGAACTTTCATGAAATTCGCGTAAGGGAAGAAACATTGAAAATTCGGTTGCGAAGCAAGCTAGGCGATCAATTTTGCGGAACGACGAAACAGGCGTCGAGTATCCATGGTTCGTGGGTGTCGCACCCGAACAGTGTTTCCCTTCTCACGACAATAAGGGAACGCACGGCGGCACACCGAGACAAAACAAATCATTATTCGCGCCATCGACTAACAACCGCCAACGTTAATGCGTGACGATTGAGGATAAATCGACATCATAAACCGTTAGAAAGAGCTTTCGATTCGCCTACGAATGGATTAATGGTGAAAACGTGGTTTATAGATCTATCGTTGGAACTGTAAGCTACCCGAGCTGTTAATTTAAAAGCGTGAATTCCTATCCTCCTTAAGGTTTCGGATCGCGCGTCTCGCCGTAAGAGTGGAAACAGTGACCCGAATAATATATCAAAGTTACGAGAAGCATCTCGCTTAAGTTAATGGAAAACAGCGTACGACGTTTTACGATGATACATATTTGTTAAGCGTTCGAGCGCGAGAGGAATAGACCGCGAGTACAGTTACCTGTGCGAGTCGTCATTAGCACGAAAGGATCGAGTGTTAACGTTCCATTAATTACGAAGCGCTCCGGAAAGAAACTTTCGAGTTAGTACGAGTCTGGAAATTCTCCTCGCCGTAATTATTACGAGCCTGCCCCGTCGGTTAATATTAAATTCGCTGGTGTTTAACTCCGCCATTCTCTCTACCATGCACGAATCGTTAACGAAACAAAAGCGATCATTTCCTAATATACCCCGAGAGCAACGGTCGAGTGTCGTGTATTAAAAAGCTGACAAAAACTTTACCTTGACCCGGTCGATAATTCGTATTAATTTTTTTACAACGCCGGAAGAAGCAACTTCTCAAAGTCCGCGCGTGACACCAAAATTCATTGAAAGTTCGTTTATCCTCGTAGTATCCTCGAGACGGTCGAAATTCTACGAATGGCCAGATCGATTCTTCTGTCGATTTGCTCGATCCCGGACATAAATATTGTCAGACTATAATGTCGCAACGTTTGGGAATTGGTGAGCGATACATGCAGCAGCCGAGAGAACACAGAGAGAAGCAGATTCTTGGGCAAAAGCCACCGAGACTGGTGCCTGGTGGCGCGCAGGCCGATTAAAAGAGCGAGATACCCGTGTTTCCCGCGAACCAGTCCCCTCTGGAAACTTATTAGCCATTTCGGATTGGCCGCGGTTCCACGAGATCAGCCGGTGATCTCGAAGCTCGAACGGATTTATCGCGCGGCTGTGGCGCCGTTCCTACGGGAATAAGAAACGACGAAGATTTATTCGGCCCCGGGTCGAGACGGAAAAAAACATTCCAGCGTTCCTCGAATCGAGGCGGACCAAAGAGTTCCCTCGTGGAACGTCGAACGTTACCTGTTTAGAATCGCAGATTCCAGAGTCTACGAGCGAGAGTATCTGCCATCTTTTAGAGCTTCGATATTTAGTTTATCCGGCACTCGACTATTGTACAAGCCTCGACATGCCGAATATGTCGAAGACTTGACTCTTGAAACTAGCAGTTGAATTAGACCTGGAGCACCATAGAGCTTTCCATAGCACGACTTTCGGACGTCGTATTTATACGGAAGCGTTGCGTTTATCAAAGATTTAACATTAAGAAACGAGTTCCTATCAATTCGCTATATACCCGGCGGCACGAATTACGCGAAAGCCTTAAAACACTGGCAGCTGTGCTCGATGAAGGATATTCGGCCCGGCGATACCCTTTTGTCGTGCCGCGAATAAAAACCGCGAAACGTTGGCACGCTTGGATGGTCGATTAATCGCGGAATTAAAACGTCGTTTGGTGTTTCGTCGGTGAAATCGAATCTGAGATGACGAAGAAAGGGAAAAAATAGCTTGGAGGAATAACGCGTCGAGCCGGAACAAAAGGTTCGCTCGTTTGTGCCAGTTTGCAACCGGAAATCGCCCAAAATTTGCAGAAACGTGAAATCAACGGTGGAATGCGGTAAAAATACGACAAGAGGAGAGGTTACCTGTATGCGAACGAGGAGGGCGGGGGGGGGGGGATTATATGGACGATCAATTGGTTTCCATGTATTCGAACTCGTACCCGATAAAATTAAAATACAAACGCGTGGAACTTTCGTCCGGGCTCGATTGATTACGTCCGATTAATTACCGGATACGTGCAGCGCTGGCCCCGAGTTTTTAGTTAAAAAATATCCGGCGACGAGAACGAAAGAGCGGATCGACGCAAAACACAGAGAATTATCTTCCATCGTAACCAATTAACGAGGTTGCTTCCCTTATCGAGCTGTCCAACGCGATCTCACCTCGTCGTCGTAGAAACGAAGAACGTCGCGATGCGTTTCATTCTATATTCACGATACCACACGCGGCTTAGAAACACGGGTCCGAATACGCATAAAGTTTCCGCAATCATATTTAAATCGACGAACTGCGTCGCATCGATATACGATTGATTCAATATTTCCTATGACTCTTGGAAAATATATTTTGCAAATATTATCTGCACATTCAGAATCGTTATTTTGCACGGATACGCAATTCTGGCCAATTAATCGTTTCCCTGATATTCCGGATCAAATATCACACCTGCACGAAATTATCGGGTGTTCTAACAATTATAGACGAGAGAGTGTATCCGTAGAAACGATGGAATTCACGTGGATGACGAACGGACGATGAACGTAACAGATTTTTATGACGGGATATCTATAGGGAGTAATTCGAAGAATTCACGTGGATATTCGGTATGCGTGGCGCTACGTGGAAATTAGATTGCACGTGGCAAGAACGTGTAACGTATGTGCGAGACCCGTGACCCTTTACCTTTACACAATTTGTATCATATTCAACGCACTTCTGCGATTCGAATGAAAAATCTTCGAATTTAGTAGCCGGTATATTTAAATCTTACGCTATTCGTGAATATATAATATATTGAAAAATATAAGAGGAAGGTATGTGTAAAATATAAAGGCGAAGAAAAAACGAGTGGATCAGAAAGCTTAATTATATCCGCAAGAGTATGAATTTTGCATAAACGTTGTTAATCCAGCGATTCGAATTAAAGCGAGGTACTCTAATTACAAGAAACTGCACGAACGTACCGTGTATCTATTTAAGCGTGACAATCCTCTCTCGCTGCGAAACGAGGTGGAAACAGCTTGGAGGATCGAAAGTGGCCTTTGTTGGCTTTCAGACTCTCAACGATCCATGAACGAGTCGCGCGGCTCGCGATCGTTCCCGCAGCTGGCTGCTTTCAAGGAAAGCGCTGCTCGCGCTGCAGCATCGCGATACACGATCTAGGGAACAGATAGGTAGTCGCACGCGCGTAAGAGGATTCGCCGTTCGCAATTCGCTGCTATGTGTCGCTGGCTACGTTTGACTTTCGTTAGTAACCGCGCGTTACGACGACGAGATAACGTACGCGCTTAAACAAACGCGCGACACTGCTCCGTCGCGGTGTTACAGGCTCTACGTTTTCGCGATAGGGCACGTAAAACTTTCTCGGGATGAAAAATGGACCCAAGTTCGAGAGCCAGACACCCGCGCCCTTCCCGGAAATCAACTCGTATATTGTGTACATAGAGAAAGAGCCACTTTCAGCTTGCGCAAGTTAAATGTATTTAAGTGGCTCGAGCTTCTCAAACGTTAGATCAAGCTCGGGACCGTTTAAATTCGAGTAATTTTATCGGTTTTAACAGCTTATCGGTCGCCGTACGAAACATACACGAGTATATTTAATTGAAATTATAGAATTATATGCAGTGACTGCTATAAGAAAGTATTACAATCATTTCGATAACAAAATCGTAATGAAGTTGGCGATCGTTCGAATACAAGCAGCTTGAAGTCGGATTGATCGGATTGACGTAAACGAGTGTTACAAAGTTTCAAGGATATTTCAAGTAAGTAACAGGTTGAAGCTTGTAAAATGCGAACTGTTCGAATTCCTGTAACTTGACTAATCTAGACGAGAGGTTGTAGAACCTGACTTCCTACTACTTGAAACGCGCGACGCAACTTTTCAACCGGTTAACGCGATGGGGAGTTGTTATCCGAATTACGGGTTGACCGATATCGTCATTCGTAATTGCACGGACATGCCGCCGCTTGTCCGCTGATTACAGAATCACCGAAAGCCCCTAATTCGAAATAACAATTAAGCAATAACGCGGTGATTCGCAATTTGCAGCGGGTATCCCGTGGCAATTTATTCCGTTGCTTCGGGCGAGCGTAATCGGCCCCGGTGTTCCTCGTGGCTCGTCAACCGTGTATCGTGAAACAACTTCGCGCGTCTTCTTTATAACGATGTATACAGTGTGATAACTAACCGCGTTAACTTTCTAATTGCCGCTTTTCGTGGATAAAGAACTCTCTGACACGGAACGGACAATAGAATCCTCGTTGCACAACAGCCTCGAGAAGCTGACACACTTCGCGACGCGTTATTCCATTTACCGAAGAACTTATTTTTCGAAATTGAAAGTTTACGAGTAATGGGAAGCTCGATGTGTGCGACTATCGGCGTTTCAACTATCCGACCGCTTACAAATCACGAATTCGAAAGGACGACGAATCTAAATCTTGAAAATTGCCTACGAACGACCATAATCGACGGAGCCTTTCAAGCATCGAAACCGAATAATCGGCTGAATCGGCGCCAAGCGTTGACCGCGGCTGCACACTTTGCATCGCAGACGAGGCTCTTGTACTACCGTGGTGCGGCCTGCGACCGGCTAAATTCCTTCGGGACGCTTCAAGGTGACACTTAGTATGCCGGTATCGTTAACGATGCTTTTATTTAAGAAGATCGATGCAGCGAACGAAGAATTCAAAGGCGCGAATCGCAAGCAATCGCCAGCCAACTATTCCGTGTAACGTTCGAGATTGAATTTCAAAATGTCGAAGTTTAGGTGACACTCCTATCTTAACATATTTATTGCCAGATTCGTTGGAACTGGCATTCTTTCGGTCAATGTTATTCTCTGGGTCGAATTTACACGCAATAAACTCGATTACCGTTCGCGGCTATTTCGTTGCGATTGAACCTTTGCTCGTCCTGCCACAGGGGATTCAACATAATTAGTAAAAACAAAGAGCTTTTGAGCGGAACACGCCGCGATGCCATCGCTGCGAACGAAGTTACGTTCGATCGCGGTGTGTTGCGTAAATATTTATCCGTTTAACAACACCGTGGATGCGATGCGATTTTTAATCGTGCTACATAAATTACATACGCTCGCTAATTTAAGACGTGGTAACGGTGGTATCGATACAACTTCTAGAAAAAAAAAAGAAAAAAAAAAGAAAAGAAAAGAAATTACGCGTGCACGAAGAATCGCGTACACGGTCGTCGTGGAATATTACTTTCCGCGCGCGCGCGCGCGCGATAATTTTCTCCATTTCCTTTTCGAAAACAGTTCGACACCGGTTCGACAGAGTGAATCACGGTCGCGATGTTTATCGAGCGTTCGCCTTTATGGAATTTACATTTCTACCGGGAAATTAAAACGACATTTCGTTGGAACGGGAAGTTGTTTCTTCTTTCCAGCTGGCAATCAACGTCGCATAGTCTCGCGGTTTGCCTAATGCCTAACAGTAATTCACGCGTTGGAAACCGTTGTTAAACCGTGTACAGTTTTTTGCGGCCGCAAACTTCAGTCACGTAGTCTCCTCGTAAACCGTTTAACGTAAATCTGCGGTCGAGCACTCTTCATTCTTCTCGTTATCGATTATTTTCTCTAAAGCAATTTGCTAGCGCTTTGCCAACCGATCGCGAGTCAGAAAGAGTTTCCTGAACAGTTATCGGGGGAAATAAATTTCTAAAACAATTACGCATTTATCGTTAATCACGATAATCGAGTCTCGTTACAGTTCTAACGAAGTTTCAAATACATTTACATAATACGCGTAATATATTCATAAAAGTCTTCTATAATAGACTTATAGGTACTCTCTGTACATATATTTCTATATTATACTTTCATGAGTTACGTATGTATAACACGTAACACCGGATTCTTTCTGCGCGAAACTCTTTCACCGAAAACACGTATGGATAATTAACAGAGAAGGATACGTTGCTGTATAACGTTCTCTTAACGATTTCAAACGTCCGTCTGTCTTCGATTTTACCGCGCGAAAGGACACGCTTGTTATATCAAACAACGGCGAACAAAGAGCCCGCGGCATCAAAACCGCGAAGTAAACGAAGCAGAATTTCCTGCTATGCAAATGAATTCCCGCGACTGCTCGAAATGTCAGTCAATCACGCATCGAAGGTCGCGGCGTTCCGGGCAAGGTGGCACGAACGAAAGCGTGTTCTTTTCCATCGTTGAACGTTCCATCTCTTCTCTTCCGCGACTACCGGAGCTTTCCGTTTGTCGTCCCAATCTGGTAGTGCAACTATCCTATCGGGCGTCTCCGACCAAGCTTCGCGTTCGATTCGAGCGTATTTCTCACAATGGCCGTTCTCTTGCGTTACGAACGGCGGAGAAACCGCGCGCGAAGCGCGTGTTCTAAGGTTGAAACGCGTCGAGGCAGCCGCCGGTCGATTTGTAGTTGTACTTGCGTGCGTCGGTCCGTTAGTGTATTCGTGTTATGCCTTTACCGGTCCTAAACGAGGTCGACCAGCTTCGACCATAACCACACCTCCTTTTACCAGAGTCCGCGTCCGTGTATCTTATCCCGCGATGTCGGGCGCGAGATTCGACGGCAGATAGGCCGTGCCGACCGACAAAAGCATCCCGAACCCTGGAATCTCTGTCTCGTTTTCTCCCCTCGTGGTTGTGACGTTCAACGAAAGCCGAACGACACAAACCCTCTGGGGTATGCTCGCCCCACCCCTCATTTACATAACACGGACGAACCGCTTCGGCTAAACGTATATTACGATAGAAGTCCGTTTATATGAACTTATACGAGGACAAATGTATAGTACGTCTACGGTATACAGGCGGTATATAGTAATCGCGGCACGATCATCGCGGCAAGTTGATTCTACGTGAAATAGTAAGTCGAAAATATAAAGCGACGTTTATTTTTTTTTCTTTTTTTTTTTTTTTTTTGAATTGAAGAAAAGCGAGCGATCGGTTATTCTACGTGTGGAAGTAAGTCGAAAGTGCGAGATACGTTTCCCTCGTATCGCGCTTCGTCTCTGGGAAAATGAAGTTTCAAGTAGATTGAACCAGCTGGAGTTCATTTAAGCAGTGATTAAAATTTCGTTGAAATAAATGAAGTTCTACCGTACATGTAAAGTCATGATAGCATTGCTTTACGTTAGTTCGCTTTAATCGAATAGAACTGGAAAGGATAGGGCGAACGTCTTGAAGAATTACTTTGATGCTCAACGTTTGAAATGCCACGCGATGAGATCATCTGGGAGAAAGCGTCCGATCGTGAGTTACTCTTGCCAGCTAGTCCCTCCTGTGCTCCAGAGATTGTTGCTCTAGGTATCGGCATTGATTTCTAAAAATCTCTATCGATTCCAGTTTACTCTTCCCGTTATACCATGCTTTTCGCAAGGTTCGTTCGCGTTTCGAAGGCTTTGATCATTTCGCTGTTTGGACAGATATTATATGAATATTTTCGCGTTTCGTTGTACGTGCATTTTTCCACGCGATTAGGTTCTTTGACGCATGTTTTTTTCTATTCTCTTTAGACTCTTTGTGTGCAGTAATTTTTACGACGATGAGTTTGTATTTTATAAAAAGCAAGGTGAAGTGGAGGTTCGATACAGTACGATGAAAAACCAACCTGAGGCGAAATTTTAAAATTATAGAGAACCTTTTATCGAGAAGATACTTTGATAGACAAGAGAGAGGCACGTGTTAAAAATCCAGCAACTTTGAGATGTCCGCAAAAGTTCATCCCGAAAGCTATTTCAATTCCCCACGATGCTTACGTCGAGTATCGGAAATGACTATCACATTGTCCTGCAGCATATCGTTCGAAGAACGAAGAGAATCGTCCATCGTGTCCATCAACTTCGCTCGAACCATTCTCCAAAAAGTCTACGATCTGCTTCATCTCGCAGCCACGTTCTTACGAAACGATCGATAATTCGTCTTAGCCATCGATCACAAACGCGATTATTATTATGATGTATGATACGTGATCCGGAACGAAGGTTGACAAAATAGCAACGCAATTTGACCGATCGATGGCGCGTCGAGGAAAGGAAAATTATCGGAAACTGTAATTGACTAGAGAATCAACCAATGATCGTGGTTTTTTGCTTTTGCGCCACGTCGTGGAAAGAACGGTTTGTTTTATTATTCGCCGATTGGATCGTTGGTATCGAAATGAAAATGGTTCCGTGGCGGTGGCAGATCGGCGATACGACTACGCTCGATTGCCCGCGCCTTGTCGGCCAGGAAGAGTTACATAATTTCGTGGCCAGGTTGTGACCGTTCCCCTCGGCCGTGCCTCGTAATCGAACGGCAGTAAAAATCGTCGCCTAGTTGTTCGAGTTTCTCCGGGTAGAGAACCACCCACCGTTAAGCTTCGTAGAACGAAATTTTCTTCGTGGCCGACAATAGAGGAAACTAGAGGTTCGTGAAAGCCGAAAGAGGACGGGCTCTTGTTTCATTGTTCATTTACTGGATAACGTCGGAACCTTACAATCCCATTTTTATTATTTCATTCGTTCGTTTATTATTTCATGTTCGTTGCGAAGGCATTTAATGGATACAATTTCAATTAGAGAATTTAATTCATAAATCGAAATACTATAAAGCTAGAAAGTCGAGTATCCGGTTTTATACGAGTTTTCTATATGTGTTTCATTGTTTTAACGGGGCACCGCAAAATGGCCGACAACGTGATGGATTTCTTCGTACGTGGATATACGCGGAGGCGAGGCAGCCACGATCAAACGAATGGACAGTCGTAAAATTGCGATGGTGGAGGGTGAAGGCCGAGTGATGACGATAACCGTGGCTCGTAAAACTGGAGAATGGCTACCTCGTTTCTAGGATGAGGTGCCAAACTTTAAAGACACATCGTAGTAGATATACGATTCTTCGTATAATACGGATATGGTAAATCGTAAGAACAATTTCTCCACAACAACCACGTTTTGCGGGCAAATAAAATAAAATGATAGAAGGATTACCGACGCGTAAAAATACGGAAACGTTCGAAATATTTATATAACGTATCGGCGAATGCGTGGATTTGATTTGACCGTGTGCCGGTGATTTTTACGACCACGCGTTTCTCATAAGCGATGCGCGATCGGATGCGTAAATTGAAGCATCCATGGAGCGTGTAAGTAGCTTCAGATAGTAAAATAATTATTCATCACTTGGATAAAACGCGCGAATGGTAACGTTCAAAGGAAATGGATGTATGTATGGAATGGTACGCTACAAATTCAATTGATACGATCAATATCGCATATATCCGTCCTGTTTATTGGAAAAGCATACTTTTGTTTGAAAATTGGAACAGGATTGTGATTCGACTTCAATCGGTCGTAGAATTATATACAGCGAGAAGTCGGAGATAAAAGAAGAAAAAAAAGTTGTTTCGTTGGACTAAGAAGATTCGTAAAAGTTCGAGGGTAATTCGGTTTTAAATCAATCAAACGTAGTGAAACCAGGGAGGGGGGGAGGGCATTCAATGAAATATGCGAGCTGTACATTAAAAGTTCAGGCGAAGTCGTATCCTCCTGGAATGCGCCCGATGGTCCTGAAATTCTCCGCCTCTTATTACGAATTTTTCTTGTTAACCGAGGCGGAGCGACGAGCGTGCTGCCGAGAAGAGAGAGAGAGAGAGAGAGAGTCCGAGCGTTTCTTCAACTCTGGCCCGAAATTAATGCGATAACTTGAGAGGAAGTTTTTCAAGAATGAAAACTGCGCTCTCGGAGAATCTCGTCCTCCTTCCTTGTTCAAATAAACTTAAAACCCAGAGTACATTTCTCTTGGAAGCCGTTTGCATCGGTCGTATATTTTCACGGAAGACCGGTCTGTTGCTTCGGTGGAACACGGTCAATGTGACCAATAAAATATATATAACAATAAAATATGCTGCCCATCGAATTAGGCCTCCGTGCGAATATTTCACTTTTCTTGACTACAACGTTGCGCGACAAAAAACAACTAGTTCGACTGTTCGACGTTAGAATACGGTATAGGACCTTGATCAACCGGCTTAATCGAGGAACAGACGACCCGGATAAATCGAGACCCGAGGTGAGATAAGTTAAAACGTGTTTTCTACGTCAGAATAATATCTTTCCTTTAGAAAATCTGTTTCTTCTTGTTACGTAGTCATTTTCTCGTTTATAGAACACAGCGATGCACTAAAGTATTCCTACACTCCATAAAACAGGATAAACTTTTCTAAACGTGGATCGAACTATTCGAATGTTTTAAGAATTTAGAAGGATTGGTTTACTAGTTGACGCGTTAAATATCTTTTGATAAAATTGCAATTGGTTGGAATCGCGAGGAGAGAAGTAAGATTCTTTTCGCAAGTCGGTTGTTTAAGCCTGCAATGAAAATCTAAACGACACAGTTTGAAGATTTATGTCTGTTACATACACGCTGAAACGTCTACTGTGTCTACAGATCGAATGCTTGCCATTGTTTTTATTCACCAGTCGCGTATTTTATATTAGCAGAAACGCTGCTTCAAAAGTACCCTCGCAATGTGAATCGTTGATCTCTAATTCAAACGCAATTTCCCATAAGTATCGATGTATCTAATCACGCCACGTTGCGATAGTTCAAACAAACGGTTCACGCGTCGTTTGCTCGTCCGCGTTTTTAATGGCGGCTCTTTCACTTTGAGAGCCAGAATGCGCGAAGGCAACACGTAGTTGATACGTGCCATGGACTTTCCCTCGTAACCCTGCGATCTTACGTGTCTGGTACCGTTCCACACCATGGTCGCCATTATAAGACGATCAATGCCAGAAAACAAACGAATTAATGTTTTTTCCTGTTAACAAGAATGCTACTTCCTGCGGCAGGCTTGCGTGCACCACGAAACGAGAGATCCGTTAAGATAAAAAAGAAAACGGGATGCTCGTTCAACGTGCAAAGAAATTAATTATCGACGAGGCTGTAAATCTCTGTGTAATCGCGCGTAGGCAATCGGGGTGTGTCACCTGTTTGTTCCATTATTATTCTCGGTCATCGTTCTTTCTTTTCTTTTTCTTTTTTTTTTAATTTTTTTATCTTTCAGAATTCTACGCATCGTTACACCTAGCTAGGCATACGCGACTCTCTATTTCCCAACCGTGTTATCAGTATCAGCTTCGAGCGATTAAATATTCCACATATAGGTGCAATTGCTCTTGGAATGTCCGACATTGGGTAAAAACGTTACAGCCAGATTCAACCGAGAACAGCTTGGCATCGATGTATGTATTTGGAAAGCGGTTCTTTCACCGGCGAGCTTTTGCGGTATCACCTCGAGGAATATGAGCCGTTGCAAATAAAGAAACTTTCGTGCTGGGACTCGTAAAAATGTGAAACGCGCCTCCATCCAGACTTTTATTCCTATGCACGTGCCGTCTCTCGAGAGGGAAAAGAAACGAACGTATACACATACTTCTAACGCGTTTACTATACTATTGTACTTGCTTCGAAACTTCCTGCTTCGCGCCATTAATCTTCTAAATATACATACGGTAGCTACATTTTCATAAATCGTTCGTTCCCTTTTACCGTAAAAAAAAAAAGGGAAAAGAAAATGACGTTCAACGCGCAAATATAAATATTTATTTTGCGGCGACGAGTAGGGCAGAGGCGCGAAACTAGCAACAGCTTTGCAATAATTAGTTTCAAATATTCGGCGAAACTTTTTCAACGCGAGTAGATGTTCGGCGTTTGCCTCGTTATCCGGAACGGTCCCGCGAAAGCGCGATCCATCCATAGGGAATAAAGATGAGAAGAGCGTGGCCGCGAAACAAAGCGGCCGACACGTCGAGAGACAATAGAGAGGTGCTAGACTGCACAATGGGTTTTTATTTCCTTTCCCGTAACATCCAGGCGACCGCGTGACGCGGTTCAATCGTAGAAATGACAGAAAGAAATGACGTTTCTCGTGTCGAGGATTCTGAACATCCTGGATATATGCGAACGTTTTACATGTATTTGAAGTTACTAAGCTTTTCAACGACCGCAACGAAATCCATAGTTATCGTTAAAATTTCCAACAAGAATAGCCGGTCGCTAATGAAAGTTTCACTCGGAGCTAGTCAAAGTGTTAAAATTAATGAAAACGTCGACTATCTGCTGCGCGTTCTCCAAAATGGCGAAACGTTTCCTCGGGACAAACCGAGCGTAGAGATTTCGTTTTCCTACTTTTACGGAAGTTCGCCGTCCTGATTTTCGTTCCTTCTTCCGACTTCGAATAAGTTCGTAGTTTAAGGAGATACGAAGCCAACGGTTAATAAAGCGGCCGGTTAAACTCCCATTTCCACCGGAAACTTCTTACACTCGTTCTCGATTGTATGTATATGCTTCCCGCTCATAAGCGTTAGAACACTCGTTTGAAAAGGAAAAGTAAACCTTAAAAATGATTTAAAGAATTATGAAGATCTGTAGGAATTGTTTGCTAGATTAGAACTTTAACTTACGCAGAGTTCGCGTATGTAATACCATAATCAACGTTTTATTGATTATATAGAGAGTCGAGTATCTGACAATTTCATCGGCGTTATTCCTTCACCATACGTTTCACATAAATACTTGCGTAAAATGCCATGTATTTTATGAATACCCACTTCGATTCAGTGAACATTCCACTCCACGGCATGACAATATTTAATTAGAAATACATATTTCACGCGAGTTATCTCGCCACGCTATAATAAAATCAAACGTTTCTCTCGTGATTTACGTCTATCTCGGAATATCGCTTTGATTAATTTTGACACATATACTATTCATTTTTCTATTATGCTTGGCGTTATTTAGTTTCATGTATATTATATAAGGTGCTTCGTGAATCACGTTCTAATTTTAACCATGCTCTAAGTCATTTAATTTATCGCAAACTCTTTTCCAATGAAGCTTCGCGTTCGAAAATTATGGAAACGCGTGGAACATAAAACGTAGAGACATCAAATTTTTTAGCAGAGAGAAAAGACTTGTCTGACATTAAATTATTTTCGAAATTCGTTTCCATTATTATACGATCCTAAGTGTACGATAATGCAAATGCATCACGAAATTTTTTATTTTTTCCACTAATACGGTCAAAATTCGTCGGGAAAGGGCTATTTAGCATTTTGGATACTAAATATTATACTATTTCTAGAGTACGCGTGATCTCTAGGCACATTCGTTTAAGTTTGCAAACACTGTAGCTACCAATCCTGTTTGCCCTTAGATAACTTTAATTAAAAAAGCGAAAACCTATAACAACAAAAATTATATATTTTCAGGGTGTTCTTTTTACGTTTATTATATGTTCCGAGTAAGAATTGTCACAGGATTGATAATAAAAAAAAAAATAAACCAGAGTCAATCGCTTTTTAACGCTAACAATTAATCATTATTTACAAATGGAAATTGCTCTTAAATTCTATACTAATGTATGTTCTCATTGGCACGTAGCACGTTATACGAAAAGAGAACAATATTTTTTAATTCTTATACTCATAGCGTCGTGTACAAGAAATCTTCAATTATTAATACATTATTTTCCTCTCAACTGTTGCAAACAGACTTTCTTCGTTTCTGTCGTGCATTTCGAATCGTTATCTTGCACGAATATGCTATTCTAACTGATTATTCGTTCCACGCGAGACCAGCAGGTGTCCTAATACTCGTGAATGGATGTATACTACACAAATACGTAGAGCAGAGACGAACGTTGAATCGATCGCACGGAATTAATTATCGTTCGTCCATTCGTTCGACTTCGTCCACTTGCTTTATCTAGTACGAACAGCGAGTCCACGTGATTCGATAACAATAGCGCGTATTCCTCAAACAAAACAGCAGATACGTTCCTCGTTTATCTGACGATTGGTCGCGCCGTGCTTCTTGTGTCTTCTCTAGACTCACGTTCGCCTACAACCGATGACGAACGATCTATTTTCATTTCTCGTGTTATTTATTTTATCCGCCCAACAAAACTACTTCTTTTTTTTTCTTTCTTTCTTTTCGTTCGAAAAGAACGTCAGCATTAATCTTTTTAAGTTCCCGCTGGTGATTTAATCGACCAACTCGAGTCGATTAAAACGATCTGGAGAATTCATCGATCGACTACGAGATCTCACTAGTAGCTATATATAGCTACTATTCCGATAAACAGTAGGGAGGCTGAAATTCTCAACGGAATTTAGTCGGTTGCAGCGTCGCGCCGGTTGCGCGATACCAAGGCAACCGAATGACGTCAAAGTTTTCTACGTACACAGCGCAGCGTTGGACAGGAAGAGATCGATGACCGCGATAGATCTCGCGGCCATTGTGACGACGAAACGTTGCAAGAGTAGATTTCGTGGAAACTCGTAACGAAACGAGACCGATTTCCGTCCGATAATCCTTCCACTTCCAACGCGTTCCCCGCATCTTCCTTTATCGATCAATGTTCGAAGTCGATAGACAAGTTCAAGGAAAGCTTGATTAGCTGATCTCGAAAACAAGCTTCCCAATCACGATCTTCTCGCGATTACGTAGATCGACAAGAAATACATTTGCATGAATTAGGAAGAAATTCGATACGGTTGCACATATACTGAAGTACGAGCCTGTTGGAAATTAAATCGATCGTCGAATTGATCGCTATCTTCTAAGAAATTTCTGGAAACTTTGCGCGTTTCGATGGGAAGAAATCGCACGGAATGAGGCAGAAAATCTCAAAAGCCGCCTTCGCGCAAGCGCGACCGATTTCTAATTGCCCGAAGACGAATCGTCGCTTCGTTGTCCCCGATTTTAGAACCGGTAGTGTGTATAGATGCCCGTGAGGCCGGAACAATCGCCTTGGACGTCGATCGTAAACGATGATCCCGGAAACAACGCTATTCCAGGGCTGTGGCGATTCACCGCGCTGGTTCCGCGGCCTACGACCAGGTTTCGTGAGAGTCGCGAAAAAACTGGACCCGGTTACTGTGTCATCCGCTTCTCCAATCGTCTCGATCCGCTTTCTGATGTTCCTTCGCTATCCCGTTCCTTTTAGGCAACGCACGTGGCACGGCATTGACAATCTATCTCGCAACATGTGCGCGCCATATTTGAAACGGCAATTTTTAATCGTCGATGAATCATGCAGCCACGTCGAAAAGAAACTGTTTTTGGATCTGTCGGACCTCCGGTCTCTCCGCAACGTTTCTACATTTTTACGGCTTTACGTGCCACGTAAGATCTCCATAGAAGATCTTTCGAACGGTTCTTAGCATTTTAAAAGCCTAATCTCGGTTGGAACGTTATAATGTACGTGACTTGTAGAATTTCATTAGTAATGTTAGTCGATCGTACGAGAAGATCCTACTATCGAACAGTTTTGATCTTTTTTTCCGCGTTGAAAACCTAAAAGCAGAAAGTGTACAATACTTTAGAGGTTTGTTTTGAAATAAAAATGAATACAAGCCACGCTATTCCGCTATAATACTCCGAATATATGAATGAGCTGAATTCCGTATATATACTATGATCGTTTAATGTTTTTAAAAATCGAAGATGTATCTCGACGGAGTCGATCGATTTGGCACGAGTCTAAGTGGATGATCGTTACGCTGAATCTTACGTAGCCGAAAGAAACTCATCTTCGCGGAAGGGGCAAGGCGTGGAATACGATAGAAAGAAAGGAAGGCAAGCTGGTTTGATCGGCGAAAAAACTAGGCCCGACCGGCGTGGCGTGTCAGGGTTTCTAGGATCGTCGAAACTCTCTCTCGGTGCTGTAGAAGCACGTGATGCCCGTGTTCCGGAGTCGATCCGCCGTGGCAATGAGCACAAGGTCCCCGGACCCGGTTCCCTCCTTCTTTTTTCTCTTCTCTGTTTCTCCCGGCTATCAGGCATACGGCGTCGTTTCCCTAGCCCAGTCTGAAACACCTCGACCCGTTCTGGGACGACCTAACGAGGCGCGATACAATTAATGCGAAGCCCTACTTCGCGACCGATGCACCCGCGGCCAGAGTTTTTCCTTTCCTTCGCCCGTTTAATTACCTGCTAGAAGAAACGGCCCCCTAATGAGGTCGTTCTCGATTCTGCGTTACCGTGCGGCCAACTAATTCCGATATCCGCGAAATACCCGCCAACTTTTACCCAGATTTCCGGTCGGTCGCGTTAATTAACCCAGGAACTCTTCGTACGTCTGATTCTTCCGTATGCCTACGCTACGTTTTCAGACGGGACCTGCGATTATGTGGGAATTTTTTATTGTAACATTCGTGGACTGGCTGAAAGAACAGGAATATTAGGTGATCTTAAAACCGTGAATAAAATTGCCGTTCGGTGTATTAATATGATTTTCAGACAAATGGATACGATACGTCCCAAAAGATAAATTTAAGAAGATTGTTAGCATATAATCTTTCTGACGTAATCGTAGGAACTTTGTTCGCAGTGTCTTAACGTAACGATACCTTACATGTTCTTTCACCTTCTAATCTCAAGCACTCGGTTCATCCACGTATTTCAATTCTTATAGTATTCTTTCCTTTTTTTTTTCTTTTTTCTTTTTACTAGATTTACTCGAATACGACGATGTATTAATATCTGACGAGATTCGTATAATTTCTCGGTTGACAGATTTTTCCTCAGATTCCTAATATTCACTCGAAGATAGCGTCCCGGTAGCAATATCACTTTGACAACTCCTCCAGTCTGACACTGTGCACGATCGAAATTACCGAAGCACCGACAGATACTGGTGCAGGCAATTCGTTCTTCCGGTAGTTTCTATTATCCGCGCGAATATCAGCGACGTTTGCACCGCGGGTCGAAGAACGTGGGAAGGTATGCTGGACGGGAGAAAGTGTGTGGCAGTCGTGGGTTTAATAACTAGAAACTGACTACGCGAATCGAGAACTTCGCAATTAGCCGTTTCGAGGAAACCCTAAAGATCGTTCTGTGGCTCGTAAAATGGCAGACTGAAATAATAATTAGAGGTAATAGCCTGCGCGGATTGCGAACGATCATGGCGACGATGACGAAAGTAACCGATCCGAAAGGTTACAGTATCCCTGACCAACGTTAACAATCTCGGCTCTTTCCGTGCGCGCAAAACCTCCGTGTAACCTTTCCCGATCGAAATCTCAAGGCGATTCAGCCGTTGCCTTGTACGAAGCCTCGATCGTTCGCAATACGGCACGAGGCAGTTAAAACTAATCGAAGAATGAAGAATCGTGGGTTTGCTGGATATGTTTTACGCGAAACTGAAGTTTTAATCATTTGGAATTTGAACGTGTTCGATATTCTGTAATATAAATTTTACGGACGTTATTTTTGGTTGCGTGATAACAAAAACAATTCCTGTTTAATCTTTTATACGTTTTGTGTAAAAACGTAGAGGTAGTCAAAAACGAGATCCGTAACGGGATAGAATCGATACCGTGAAAAAGGATGCTTGCTTTGATACATTGTCGAATAAAACTTAAAAATATTTTTTAATGTATTTTGTTGTTTCTATTTTTCTTATTTAACGGAGGGAGCACGCGCACGTGAAATTCCCGCGGAGATACACTGTTCGCTATATTTAATTCAAACGTTTAAGCGAAATGCACATTTTCATAATTTAATTGGTTGTTTAATCGTTCGATATAATGAACTTTTTTTTATGTATAATTGAAATTTATTTAATACAGACCGGAGGCCAATCTGGCGTATATTTCTACTCTTCTGGAAAGAATTGACGACCCTTCGATTCCCAATCAAATCTCCGAAACGAGACGAACTGAAAGAATATTTTCATTTCTAGTAGTATTTTAATAGCCACTGTTAAATAAAAAAAAAAATAAATAAATAAATAAAGTAAAATAAAGTAAATAAAATATTCACGATCTTCCATTTTCTAATCTAACTTCCAATATGAACCAAAAAAAAATCCTATTTTCCAATATTTTAATAAACGGTCTCGAGTAAAAAGGATGTGTAAAATGTAGAAAGAAAAATATAGAAAGTTTTTGATCCGTAGTCGATCCATCCGGAGAAGGCAGAATTCGCACGCGTGCAGTGTCACTGGCGCGCACGCGTGTACAGGTCGCCAAAGAGGTCAATGCCTCTGCTGATTCTCGTTCATTCGCATACACACAGTCGACCGGGCCGGTGTCAGCGTTTCCTCTTCGCATTCAGAGGCTTCCGCGCTTCCCCTGCCCGGTCCTCCAAACCAGAGAAACCGAACGAATCTCTCAGATTTATATTCTTATACGAGATGGTTTCGTTCCCGCGCGCGACCAGTATACCGTAAACTCTGTTATACGCACGTTCACGCGCTATTCAACGAGCTTTTCTCCGTGTTTGTGAACGTACATGATGCTTGCGGAGTGTACAGGATGATCGTCTGGAACCGCGACCTGGGTTAATGGGAATCGTTCATGAGATTTTCCTCGCTCTATAGGATATTGTTCTGTGCGAAGTATAGAGTAGGGGTCGTATCAGGTGATCGTGAGCTACTTTCCGATACAACTGGGTCAGATACATAAGAATCAAAGAGCGAATTATCCGAAGAGATAACAGTAATATCATCGACGAGTCTGTTGATAATTTACTTGTTTAAATAGCCTCGGAATGGAGGACTGTTTAGTATATGTCTGCTAATTTCTAGTTCAAAGTATGTTTCATGCGACGCACGTATCTCTCGGACGAGTGAGAGTCTTGCGAAAAGTTCGAATCAGCTGGAGTAAACGCGTGAAAATTGACCTGAAAGGTGCGGTCGTGAGAATCGAAGAAACTCGTAACGACGTATTTCGCAATAACGGCTGGTTCGTTCTCGCGAATACTATTTATTAGTCGTTCACTGCATTCCTGTAACTTATGCCCGCGTTCCTATCGAAGGAGAAACTTTCGATACCTTCGCTCCATCTTTCTTTCTTTTTTTTTTTTTTTTTTCTAACGATCTTCTCACATCCTCTGTATATTTCCCAAGAATTATATCGATATTCACAGCGAGGAAATGTCTCTGGTACCGATCATTTCGATACTCGATCTGGATGTGTGAGCTTTACACATTTATTACAACGATACTGACTTCCCTCGTGATTAACTCGTGATTAACACGATTACGATAACAAAACAAAGGGAAATATTTGAGTCACGCGCAAGAAAGATAAAAGTATATAAGCGTGGATTTTCAACGGAAGATTTCTTTTAATTTCGACGATGTTTCAAAGCCGAGATCAGGCTGTACGATGGACGCACGCTAATGCAGACAATGAAGGCGTGGATTATGTGTGCGAGGACCACGTACGGGGCAAAGTTCCGCTACGTGCCAGCACGTTTGCCATCGGCTGCCGAAGAAACGCATAACTCTGGGAGGAACGTACATAAACCACGCGAGACGCTCCATTCGTTTCGATGAAACGTTCCCGGAGCTGAGAACGTGCCAGTGTCCATTCCATCGTCCGGAGAACACTTTTCGGATCGTCGTCACGGGATTTTAACGCGAGCAAACACCGGAAGACCATCGAATCGACCGGAGGCAACGTGATACGTCTTCGATCGACGTGGCTCGCGCAGTTATTCAATTAATACCGGATTACTTCAAGGGAATGGACTATAAATTCTTGTATCCAATAACTCACGGATCTTATCTTTTCGTACGGAACCCGTGAATGAAATTAATACAAGAATTCTCGTTTTTAATTACGCAGTATCGCGACGTTGTAATGAAAGGGGAGAGAAAGAGAGACATAAATTGTATTTTGCATGTGTTAATATCAATCAATGCGATCCATAGTAACGTTTCGCAATAGTTCGGTGCTTCATGAGGAGAACGTAGGATATTCGTGTGGTTAATTTAAAAGAAACTTCAAACTCTGACAGATCTCCTCATTTTCGTATTGTATTTGTCGTTGACAGTTTTCTTAAATCGAAATAGGCAATTCGCAATTAGATTCGATCAGTTTGATTTCTAACAAGCTAAAGCGTCGATCTGTACAAAGATAAGAGGCAAAGAAATCGCTTCTGTTTCTTGCACAAAGAAAGAGCAAACCTATCGATGGAAATTTCACGCCTCGGATAACAGACTACCAAAAGATAATCTTAGCTGTCGAACGAGCAGAGACAAAAACCAGAAACCAGAAGTAGCGACTTCGGTAGTCGACAGACGGGAAGTTGAACGATTCGGAATGGAGAGAAGAGAGAAGAGAGAAGTGGACGTAACAGGTTGTTACTCGTTAATAAATCCCGCCGCTTTACAACTCTATAAACCGCGTATCGCGGCCAGCTCGTCCGTCCTTAGAAACGATGCTGCAAATTAAAGCAATCGCCGACTCCCTACTTAAAGACCGTACTAGTGGAATCTGGCGAAGTTGCAACCGCTCGAACGAAATAAATATTAATGCCGCGACCGACTCTATTCGCCGCTAGATTCACCGATAGAAGTTAACGAACACGAAGCGGAGTACCGTTTGCCGGATGGCTGGCTGGGGAATCTGTGCCGAACACTCCACGCTCTCCTAACTTCCGTTTCGTCGAACTTTCCTTGGAAACCGGCATATCCTTCGTCGGGTGTCTATTTTCCTAAGCGTTAATTGGGCTTAATTAGCGATCAAATGATTTTTCTATGGCAGAACATTCAAAGGAGGATTATGGTATCGAAGCGAAAGATATGAATAGAATATTACGCTAGAATTGTTACAATGTTAATTGTAGGAATCGAACGTATGGTAAAAAGTTTGGAACAGGTTTAATTTACGATCAAACTTTGTTTAACTTTGTCGATTCCTAAAACAAACGTAACGAATCATTGCGAAATTTCAGCTGCGATAGCGTTAACTTTAACGACAGCTTTTAAAAGAGTTAAAGTTGTCACACGTAAGAGTAGAATAAAACAAAGGCCCAGAGCGGTACAGCTCTGTCAACGTGTTGCCAGAGTTTCGCAATCTAACCGCGATTCCTTTCGCAACTCGAAGTGGACCGAAACTAGGTTCCTGCGTCAATATTGTCATTAAGTTGTTGGAGGGAGAGCACCTACAGCCTAATCATCGTCGGTAATTCGAACCGTGTACACCTTAATTACCGGGAGAGAAGAAAAAAGATAGGCACAGCAGCGTGAATTCGCTCGTAATAAGTGAAAGTCCGCCTTTTGTGATAGAAGCAAGGTCTTGCTTTTACAGTACACGAGCATATTCGCGTGTTCGCGCGCGCACGGCATTGGCAATGGTGGTCGACCAATCGCCAGCCTGTCCGCGAAATGGATTATTTGCTCGCGTGCCGATCTCTTATCTTTGGTATAGAAGCATCCAGCTTATCGTAGGCTACCGAGAAAAATTACTTTCACCAACTCTCCCTATGAACGCATCTTCTCGTTTCAGTTAGCTGCGCGAATGTGTGACACGATGACTTCACCTCGTTCCTCCACTTAACGCTGCTTACGACTTCTCGCGAAATCAATTTCGTATTTCTTGAGACACGGCCGTGTTTCGTAAGAACTTGGTTAAGAGTTTTTTTTCTTTCTTTTTCTTTTTCAAGAAAATCGAGCGTAGTGAGGTGTTGCTACGATGAACGAAGCATAGTTGGTACGACGAATAATTCTAAAATAAAATCCGAATGCCGTAAAGGAGGCGAAGAAACGCGTATATGTATCGCAACTACGAACGCTACTATGAACAAGGTTCTAACTAACTAATTAGTTCGATGTAGCATATTCCGCTGTAGAATACTCTACATCTTCCGATACATGGAACACGCGTAGGTTTTCCAAACGTCTCCTACGCCTCTCTATAAATTACAATCGTACTCTTACCTGTACCACCTTCGAGCAATATTCATCTTCGAAACTTTTAAATCGCCGACGAAACTTTCATCCGACGATTTATTAATCCTTTTTTTCGTACAATATCCATTTGTCGGATTTACTTTGTCGAAACACTGGGACCAACACACGAAATCTCCTCCCTTAATCCTGCCGCGATCCGCTAACGGCCGCGCATCCAACGCAAACTGAATCGAACAACGGAACAACCACCGCGAACTGTGCAATCAGGTCTCGCCGAAGAGCTCCCCTTCCACCGTATAAAACGAACGAGAACAGTGTTTAATACGACGCCGGTGAAAACGCATAATTTAGGCCGAAGCGTCAGGATAGTCGTGGACTTTCTTGCAGCCGGTTTATTTCCTTTTTCGTTCGTCCCACAGCGTTTCCGCCCTGCATACCGTCTTTTTTTCTCTTTTTTTTTCCCCACTTTCCACGACGATTAGACACCCTACGTGTCTCGTACTAATTCACGATGCACACCCACTTTCCACACTTTGTCGTGGAAAGTGCAATCGAGCACAGGAGAATCTCGCGAATTCCGCGATCCTTTCACGCGGTTGCTCGTCATCGTGTGTTTGCTTACTCCGCACCGTGGACACTTTCTAGACCTGTCCATTCGTTCAAGGTTAAAGCGTGAACGTACGAGACCATTTTTCATCGCAACTTCTGAATCGCGTATAATAAAACCGGCTGCAAATTCTTTTCAGACTTTCTGATCCGGTATCTGTTGCACTGGAATTCCGCAGATTTGCATTCGCGAGGAAATTCATCGTTACGCGCGGCAGAGAATATCCGCGTAAACGACGAACGATCGAGAAGCGAGCACCATCGTTCGTAAATATTAAAATATTTACGAAAACTTAAGCAAACTTTGCAAAATCGTTCGGAGATTATGAAAACTTGAAAAAATGATTACTTCGTTCGAAACGTTGGATTGCGAAGAATTCGTACGTTTACTTTAATTCTCTCACAGATTTAAAAAAGACCAGGTCTCCGAAGGGTTGAGATAAAATTTCCCTCCACTCACTTTACATTGCAACCCAACATTCCTACAATATCGCATTTGCATAAAATGGCCAGTTAAATAGACTAGTTACGGGGATAGGATAAATTGAATTTTGCGAAAAATTCTGAATGCGCTCGTCCTACTATTTTAACAAAGCGGAATATTCACGGTGCAATATACGAGACAGAGGTATTCAAAGGTCACGGACTTCGCATAAATATACAGGTTTCTACGGTCGTAGCTACGTTAGCAGATTCGATACGGTGACATCTTTAAGCTTTTCCCTGGCATAGATTGTCGAAGACGGTCGCGTGATTCGTCCGCTGAGTTCGCGATTCTATGGAACGGCATTACGAACTTCCAAAAGCAACCGAATCCGAAAGTCTGAAAGCAGTTCCAGGGGACCGTGAATAATATATTGTAAGAAAAATGTTCTCCTTCTGTGACAGTTGGTCCACTGTTTCTCGAATATTTTCATGATACGTTGCCTAACTTCTTAAGGACTGAATATACGAATCTGTATGCTTATCTGTAAATTTGTCGTTCAGAAAATATATTTAAACAAATACGAGGAAGAACACTTTGTTCGTGCAGTCTTACGGTAAGAAAATTACGAATTTTACCTTAATACCGTGAACATTGTTTTGCACTGAACATTATCTGTCAATTGATCTTTTTAGCAAAGAATACATCGACATAGCGATGAAACTCGATGGAACTGTGTTCGAATAAAAATAACTTTATTATAGAGCGCAGCGAATATCCAGAACCTGTAGAACCACTTTTGCCGCGATACCTTTCGATATCTCTCTTCGATGCTGCTTCGAACCAAAAAATAATTGACACATCCTCCAATAATGCCACGAAATAACTGGGAAAACTGCGAATTCGGTTACAGGTCCTGGAGAATGTTTCGAAAGGAAAGGGGTTAACGATGGCGAGCGAAAAGGTCGCCAACAGCCTTTCTCCGTGGCGTCGTAAAGTCGAGGCCACGCTGTTTGATAAACGGCGTCAAAGCATGGACCAGCGTAACAAGAGCTCGTTGTCGAAACAAGATCCGGCGTAACCAACCGAAGGAAGTATTCTTCTCGTCTACGGGAAATTCTGAATCGAAGCAGATCTAACTTTTCCTCCTCTGATCGTCCCCCTCGTATAAACGAGAGGGAGAGTCTATAACACCCTCGGCGACGATGTCAAGAAACAGCACGCGGTATTCAAGGTTTCTGCGTGTAACTTCATTAAGCTTCCACCAGAACGAGCCAGAGTCGTCTACGTCCCAAGGAACGAACTTAGCCTGGATTTGATTGTTCCTCGTTCCATGTCAAAGTTCAGGCGTTAGGCGAAGTTGGACGAGGTGTTGGCGCGTCTATTGTCTATCGCGTGTCGATAAGGTCGCTACGGTTGCAATTAAACTTTGTGCGTGAAGGGACGAAGAATCGCTGGAGCAGATTACCGGGCTGGGATTCCAGGCTCCTTCGATTAAACCGCTCAGAGCTTCTTCGTTCTTCTCGCAATTCTGCGAGTTCGAAAACGGTTGTTTACGGTGTCACCGTGATAAAACACGCAGAAGAAGGATCTCGTAATCGAATTTCCCACGATGGAAATTGCGTGGAAACGATACCCGTGAGGCTGACCGGTGTACGCTGTTTCCCATCGTGTCGAGAACTCTGATTAGCAAGGAGACAATGGCCGCGCACCTCGGCGAATGTCGGTCGATCGACGTGACCTTTAGGCCGACTGACATTTGAACTCTGAAGAAGAAGAGGGAGCCGC
Source organism: Bombus haemorrhoidalis (assembly GCA_014825975.1). Classification (NCBI taxonomy): domain Eukaryota; kingdom Metazoa; phylum Arthropoda; class Insecta; order Hymenoptera; family Apidae; genus Bombus; species Bombus haemorrhoidalis. Next base: position 6,349,197 of record CM026175.1, on the reverse strand, counting down.
GAGTAACTGCGCCGGACGGCTTCGTGACGTACGATCGGAGAAATCGAATCGGAGTATACGTCGCACGGGTCTGCAGATTGATCGACCTTTCTACCGAAAGTTCTCCGCTCTCCGAGTACCGTTCTTGCCCTTCGTCCCACGAAAATCAATGTCTTCCAAGAACCGGCAAGATCTACGGGCTGTAAACGTCGTTCGTACGAATTTACAAGGTGACAGGAGAATTCATTGGATATTCCAGTTCTTAGTATGAATGGCCCGCGCTGGTTACGAGCTTGCTACACACTGGTGCAAAAGTAATATAACGTTTACGATAAGAAAGACGATGCGATAGGATTGATACGGTAGGAAAACGCTATATACACGTATCTATAGGATATTCCACAAGGTTGAGACAAGTAAAATGAATATGATCCTAGATGCGAAACTTTCTCCTGTGAATCTAATATTAGCAGACACAACGATATACGATACATTATTATTAATTGATAGCCTTCGCTATCATCCTATCAGCATTTCCGTGGAATTTAGATAGGACGTTGAAACCGACTCGAATCTGAACCAATTGCCCGCGTTTAAACAAACCGGGAAATCGCGTCGATCGACAGATACGAGTGGCGGCGGCTAACACCGCTGTACACGCGACTAATCTGGTCGTTCGACGAAGAAGCAGACAGACGTCGGCGAGAGAGGAGGCCGTCGATCACGTGATTTCCCCAGCAGCGAGATAATACAAAGTTATCACAGCCGGCCAAGCTTGCTCGTTAATCTCGTTCGTTGTGGATTCACGTCCGGAGGTTATTTCGAGCGGAAGTGCATCGCTGCTTAGTCTGCGCTCGCTAAGCTCTTACCTCTTCTCTTTCGCTTCCTGACCCTGCGCGTGTATACTCGGTGCAGCCAAACCCCCTACAGAACCTTCTTCCGAAAGGAGATGCACGCCACTAAATTTAGATTTACGCGTCGAGCGTCTGCTCTCTGCCTGTTAGGCAGAGGCCATGGCTCGCTTAAGCAAAACAACGATAAAGCATTCGAAAGTGGACGGCCACGAAGCTTAATGGAGACGCATCGCGCGTCGAAGGACGCGATCGGCACGCGACGCCGCGTAAATTTAGCCCGGAGGATCGAACGAGCCAGGGATTAAGTGCTATCCCTTATCCTCGCGTTCCGCTTATTTATGAGTCTTGCCTTTTTCCCCTTTTGTCCGTTTCTTGTTATCTTATATCAAACTGAAGTATAACTTATTTGAAACTCTTTTCGATTCTGTTCTACAACTGGAACCTCCATCCTCGCGTTGCCTCGTTCCCAGATTTATTCGGACAAACGAGAGGAATCTACTGATATATCCGAGTTAAGGAACAAGGTCGCATTGATGCAACTTTCGTTTGCAATTTTTTTTTTTTTTTTTTCCAATCGATCTATATCACAATTTTGACTATTGCTGTTCCATCTATTGGACATACGATCGGCGCGACGTTTGAAGAAGTTGAAATACATTTGTAACTACAGGATAATTCCTTTCTCAAGTGCGGGCATTCTTTCTATAGATCTGAATCGCGCGATAAATGTCAAGATTTTTCTTGTGTTTCGACGAAACGATATGTTGCTTTATTCACATTTTTCAATAACGTTGTACGTACAACGGTCTCGCTGCCTATCGCTCAACGGGTTCATTTAATAGGAACACGTCGATATAGGTAAGTTAGTGAATCACGAATAGCTTTCCAAAGTAGTTTATGCCTAACATAAATAAATTGTCGATGTTCGCGAAGAGTGAAATTTATCGATATTTTGGAACAATACAGTGGTATCATGCAAGAGTCGTTGTATAGCGTTTTGATTAATAGGTAATCGGTGTTTCATCAACGTTACAATCGCGAAACGAGCGTTCCAATTTCGTAGCGAGCGTTAGAGCACGTTCTTACGATGCCTCTAGCCTCAGCCAATTGATTCTTGTTGCAATATTTAACAATAGACTGAACGGGCTTTAATTACACGGGTGAAAATAATTTTCTCGGCGCACCGACATGTTACGCCCTCGATGCTCCTTCAACTATTAAATTCCGAAGGAAATAAAAGCCTCACTCGCACGCCTTCGCCGCCGTTCTAAATCATCGGCATATTAGATCATAGGATGAGTAACGCGATTTTCCTTCCAACCACGTCCAATAGATTGTCGCACACAAACGCGAATTAAACGCTACCAGGAATTTATCTTCGTTCTTCTGTACAAAACATATGACGAACACGAGTCGAGTTTTCGATATTACGTAAATATATTGATATATCATCGATACAACGGATCATTCGATCATCTCGGTCTGTCAGTATTCTTTTATGCGCATTCTCGGATTTATTTTACAATTTACCGATACGATTATTTCGTACAGTATAATATATTTTGTATAGTATTAGACGTAATACAACATATATATATATATAAATGTTTTCCGGCAAGCGTTCGAATATCTTCGCCAGCCTCTGAATATCCGTAATTTCGTAATTAAAACGGATCGTGCCAAAAATGAACAAGCGTCCGAGTACTTTCGAGAGTTTTCAAGCACGCTGGAAATTTCTAAATAATGGAGCAAACAGGAAACCATGTTCTAATCCTTTCTTACAAATTGGCTTTCTGGCTTGGCGAAACTGCGACGAGGCACGAATTAAAGTTGCACGCTATCTCGTTGTGCCGCCGTAAATCATACCCCCGTTCGCCGCGGGACAAGAACAGATGCGTTTGCCTGGTTCGTTGCGAAAGATCGGATGCCCCACGCTTCGTTGCCTTTAGACCCAGTGCAGTCCACGCGAAGACGATCCAGGATTTCAACAGTTCGGTTCGACAACGACGATGAGCCAATATCTGGCGGGAAACGATCGCGAAACAAGGAAGAGACCTCGATTCCGCTTTTTCGCGTGTCGAACCTGGCGCCAATTATACGTGGCACAGTGGCTTTCACAATAATAATTAATCCACGAAACCGTGAAAGTCTGCGTGCTTTCCATTCGGTGATAAGTTCGTTTGAAAAGCTAATCGGAACGAAGAAAAAGAAACGATCGGAATAGTTCAAACTTTGCCGTTACGCGTAGCCGTGCTAATCGAGTCTCGTAACAAGGAAATTTCAAAATGTTTTCGAATATTTCCGCGAGCCTGCCTATATCAGTCGAATAAATCTCCAGTGCGCCAGGATACCGACCGACGTTCCCAATGTTTGTGCTCCGTTTCGGCTAATTGCGCCTGCGAAACCGGAATACCGTTATCGCGGCCAATACGCGCGTAAGCGAGACAAGATGAAAACGATGGAGGAAAAATGAAGCCGTTTTACCGCACGCGAAGGACATCCACTTTGCTCGAACGATTTTCTTTTCATAGGTAGTTTACAGAGGTTTATGATTTTAAGTGAAACAGATTGAATGTTGTAACTTGTAATCGAGAGTTGTGGCTATAAAAATAAACGGCCATCGTATAAATGACGACTTGGCGAGAAAGTTACAGTACCGATAAGTGCTAGGGTTGGATGGATAGATCGATGTAACGGTCGATTTCTTACGAAGACGGTGTCAACGTTCAGCCTGTAAACCTTCAAACACAGATTTCGATAAGACGGATCGCGAAAGTGAAATAAATAAAGTATCGCTTTATGTGCATGCATATTTTATACGAAAGCGATGTCACGTGCATGCGTATTTATAAGAAAACGTGAACGAACTCGTTTCTTACCGCGTGTTTACCAAAGCTTTGGTCCAATTCGAAGGTACGTGGCGCGACTAAAACCTGAAAACTCGAACACAGACTTTCTCCCGATCCATCCAATGCGAACAGTGTACTCGAACGATGAAAATCATTGCCTTAAAACGGGGGCCATAAAAGATCGTCGAACGAAAGCTGCATAATCTAAACAACTCGAGCAAACCATTCGGACACGGTTTACCGTAGAACGCCGCAAATCATGTGGATCGGGACGGGGTCCGATCGTGGAACATCGTTTTCTATCGGTGTTATCGGCGTTCACGCGGGATAAACGCGGCAAAAACGAGTAGACGGCGGAGTGTTTCGCGACCGGACGATTCTGACTTTAGAGTTGGTCGTAAAGTTTTACGAGGCTTTTCGCCGCCGTCGCCGTCTTTGGTACCGTGTGCACCCGGCGCTCTCTTGAAATAGCGATCGTGGAAAATGAACGCGTACACCAGACGGACCCTTCCTTCCCCGCGATCCGTTCTTCCGACCGGATGTCGTGTCGTACCACTGCTCATTCATTCGTATTGTACGAATGAAGCGTTCCCCCGCGAGCCTCTATGCACGCGTCTGTGACTCCGTCACGCGTCACGCATACGTATGCCCTCGTAATAGCTTGGAAGTACTACATGGTGATCGTTTCTACATCGACCTGACCTTCCGCTCTATTCTGCATTCTTCTCTCCGATACTGTTTCTAGGGTAGTATAAGGAGTTGAAAATGTACGCTACCAATCGGAGCTTTCAAGCCATTTTATTCGCCTACTTGCATCGAATATTCGATTAATTTCGTTATTAATAATTAGAAATCGATGCTACCTAGAGGCAGATCTTGGACGAGAAAATATTCTACGATGAAAATAATTCTGAGCTGACGTTTTCTAGCTTTTAATCTATTTTATTCTTCTACGCTAAAGTTTAAATAATCCGAAATTCTGGCTGGAATTCAAGGCGGATTCTTATCGGGGTTGCTGGCGTTCGAGCAACGCTGCCTGCGCACAAAAAATAAAACCACTGCACGAAGAATGTCAAGTATGACCAAAAACACGCGCCGTGGTTATCTTGGACGTTCAAGGAACAAAGTTCCTTTTTCACCGTGAAACGCTCGAGTTTTTGTTTATCAAACGATCAGAGGAAAAGCAGCGGCAAAATCGCTAGAGTAATAATCGATCGTCGGAATGTACGGGCAATCGCCACCAGTCGTACCAAACTACGTAATACTTTTATCTTTTAGACGTTTCGTTATTTTATTAGCGTCTTTTATCTCTCAAGTCCTTTATACTTCTCTACCTTTCCCGTTATTGTTTGCATAAATTTTATTATCGCGTCACTGTGGTTTATTTATCGCCGCCGGCGTTTATTCTAAAAGTTCATATAAACATCTTAAAATCGTTCGCCAACCTCTGATTGCATCATTTTTACGATCCGGTTTACGTACACCATTTCGCCGTTTTATCGACCTACTTTTTTACGTACCGCCCTTTGAATCCGATGATCGTTCGAGGTGTACTTCGTTCTCGCAAATAAGAACAGAGGCACTGGAGACGCAGTGTTTCCAATAAGAAGGTTAAAAAGAGAAGAGAGAAAGGGTGAATTTCAAGAGCGCTTCGCGCTACGTTTCCGGACGATTATAACGCACAGGGCAGTTTCGAGGGTTCTTCCGGCGGGAACGGCGGAGTTTTAACGGTTAGGGGGCAACGATAATAATAATAATAATAATAGCTTAATAATAACTTAACAACACGTTGACGAAATAAAGAGAAAGAGAGGAGAAAAAATATATTGGACGAGTCTCGGCCCTCGACTCTTCAAACACGAAACTTGCCCACGGGAAGGTGGAGATCTCGCGAGTTTTACGCGCCTTTTTATCGTTAGCGGAATTTTATTTTCCCCCGTGTTTCCCAACCAACGTGAAAAATAAGGTAGACCAAAAGAGAGAGAGCGGGGGAGTGTTTTACGGTTCTCGAGTTAAAAGGTGGCCGAGGAGGTAGAATTTTCTCTTATCCTTTTCTCCTCTCTCTCTCTCTCTCTCTATCTCTCTTTATCTCTCTATCTCTATCTATCTCTATCTATCTCTATCTATCTACCTGTTTGAAGGTCTCGCGAATTTAACTTACCTTCCGATCAAGTTTTATCATTAGCGGAATTTTCTTCTCTCCGAGTGTTCCAACCAGCGTAGAAAATAAGGACGGATACCAAGGACTTGGAAATTTTGTACAGTTCTTAGATCAAAAGATAAAAGCTTAAAAAGGAGGACGGAATTTTCTTCTGAATTTTATGCCTTCCATTTTTCCATCTAACCGCCCTACTCGTATATGAATCTAGAGCAAAAGTAATTAAGAGCGAACAGTGTCTTCGCGCGAGCATACTATTGTCGAAATAAAAAGCGTCACCGTGTCGCAGTTTTATCGCGGTAACGACCGACGAGGCAACGAATTTCAGCAGGATCGCGGAGGTAAAGAGCTTACTGGAGGAGAAGAGAGAAAGAAGAACAGGAGAATAGCGTATGGTTGTAAAAAGATAAAAGATATCTAAACGCCGTGGGTCCTTCAACGTGTGCGAGGTGTAAAGTTTTGCTGATTCTCCGCACGATCCGGGCAACAGAAAGGAGAGGCTCATCGGAAGAGATCTCGAATGCCGATGCTTCCGGTTCGCGATCCGTCGAATCGTACCTCGTTTCCTGCTCCCCCGAGCTTTTCACTTCTTAATTGGTAGATCTGCAGATTAAATAATATTCCAGTCAGAGAGCGAGAAGGGAAACAACGTTCGAAGCGCGTGCAGGAATTAGAGAGGTGCGCGATCCATGTTGTCTGCCCCAAGAAGAAAAAGGCTTCGAGTCGTTTTGTTTCCGATGATACAGAACAAAGGAGATCGTAAAGTACATCGGTGTTTTAACATTTATCGTAGAAAATGTTTGCGATCGTGCGGTGCGTAAAATATTTCGAAATCTTTGTCAATCAGATACGACTGTCCTGATTACAACGGTAAAATTTGAAATCGATCTAAAAATGTATACGTATAGAAATTAACAAGTATTTATCGGAAACATGTGTTTTGTAAAACATTGATATACAACATGAACATTCGTTTTAAACGTGTAATCGAAAGATGCCCCGCGTCGAAGGTTACTTTTTTAAGATAATAAATGATCGATTTTGTATTATCGTAATCCAGGAATTTTATTGTCGCGCAGTGTGCTTCTCGTGACGGGATGTAAATGGTCGAAAATCCGTCGTGCAATTCGAGATAGGAGAACGGGGGGAACCTCCAGCCACGTTCGTGGACCGAAATTTAAATATCTCGATACGTCTAGATATCGCGGTAGAATCAAGGTCGTTGTCTGCTACTTTCTCAACGATAAATACGTCACATGGCGGGAGATAGATTTACAATGGAAGATAAGAGGAATCGGTCGAAGAAGCTCGCCTCGAAATCGGAAGGTTCGCTGTCACTCGACGAAGAACCGCTACGGAGGCTCGCGAAAGTATTTCATCACTCGCACGTGGATAGCTTTCATGTACGTGTTCTGCAATTAATATATTTTCGATTTTCAAATCTTATCGATAGAATCACGACAATCGTATCTCGTGGCAATTGCAAAAGTTTCGTACGACGCATATGATATATTTCTAAAACCGTTACGTAGTTGACAATTGGAAACAGTTCGTGCATTCGGATACTTTGCGCATAGAATATAATTTGAAGGAAACGTGAAAAAATTTACTTGAAGATCATTAGAACTCGCGGTAGGGAACTCCGCTGTCGTGCCGTGTATCTCTGCGATATTATTTAGATCGTCGATAAATGCATAATCACAGGATCGTTATAAGACCGGTGCTTGACAACGTGGAATTTCAGATCTCAGGTAAAATTTTTATCTCGATACTTGAAAATGACAACGGCAGTCCGCGATTTAACCGAATTAGCGCGATCGTAAACTGGCATTACCACTGCCGCGACGTTATCTGCTTAAGTAGGTAACGTCGCAAAACGACTAGGTTGACGCGTAACCTCGCGGTTTTAAGCGTAGGTAATGTCCCCGTAATGCGATCCAACGGCGGTCGGGATCAGCGTCTAAACGCCTAGACTTTCTCTGAATGCCTTCTCTTTTATCCGTTTCTCGAATCGCTTTGGAAAATAAACAAATTGAGAAATCCGTGTCATCAAAGATAATCGTATAACGAGATGGTTTTTTATCGGACTAAAAAGATCTACTATGTTTCACACTCTGTGTATATGAATTAGAGGAATCGTAGCTGGCGTGGAGAGTTAGTGAACTCGAATTACATAAATTACTTAGCCCCAGGCAAGTTCGTATAAATGGAATTCTACTGTACTCTAAACTCTAAGGTCGTAAAACACTAGACCCCACTTTTCATAAAACACACCGTACATCTTCGACGCTAACTAAACAATTTCGGATTAAACACGTGGCAACGATACAGAGACCCTGACCGAGGTCATATATATATAAGAGAACAAAGATCTACTAACCGGTCGGTTTAGAAATTCATGTTCCTGTTGGTAACCAGATAAATCGGGAGAATATCGTTGAAAAACGTAAAGTGAATATGATATTTCGATACGCGTTAACATAGTCGTTACTGCGGCTTTCATCGCATCCCGATGTGCCTTCTCCCGATGCATTAAAGAACGAATTCACCGAACTTCGTCTTCGCCATTCAATTTATTACTTTCCATCGACTTTCACGTAGCAGGAAACCGTTGGAACACGCACGCGTTTACACAATGAGAATTCAGTTTCTTCCCGTTGCGCAGGCAACCCGTTATCAAACCGTTTCTGATAGCGATGCTGTGTGAAACGTTTCGTGGCTAGAAAGAGAAAGAGAGAGGCTGAAGCGAGTCTGTTTCAAGAAATTATCGGCGCTTTACCGCGTTTCCCGCCTCATGCATAAGGAACACGAGTTTGCATCTCATCCACGTGAAAATTTGCCTGGAAAATTCGCCTCTGCACAGACGAGGCGAATTCGATTTAATTGCGATGTACGCGTAAATTCGAAAAGTCCCACCGCGAAAACCACGTCGTGCATTTTTCGATCCTAGCGAAAACGTCGTCGTGCAATCGCTGGCAAAAACGCTCGATCGCTTATAGACATTTTTTACGAATACGATAGCCGAGTCTCGTTACAGTGCTAATGACATTTCAAAATATCCTTTATAACACGTACGATATGGACGTAAAAGTTTTCTATGATAGACGCTCGATTATCGCTGTATATGGTCGCGAGCCAAGAACACCTAGATGGAAAGTAACGTGCTTGGTTTTTCTACGAACCGATTGGCCGAGCGACGTTAACTGTGCATTGTCGACCGTGCAACGTATCGCGCGCATTTCCGCGCGCCTTAATTTAATTAGAGCCACCGCTGCAATTAGAAAAAGCGTTCACAGGATCGCGGAACTGAGGTTAAACTGGAACAGGAAACGTATTCGGTGGCGCGACAAATAAATTTCGACGAAACATGCCACGTTGTGGCTGATGAATTTTTGTGCAGAGTTCAGGGCCCCAGACTTTGATGGCCATCGCTGTTACTTTGTCCTCCTTTGTTAATAGGTTTGGAATTTTTGCACAGCACGCTATCTTATAACGGTAATGACGATAACGCGTCTTCCTTATGCAAGAACAGCGTTCAACAATAAACGGCTTTGTTCCCGGTTATCTTTCGTTTTGTTGTTATTTGTACAGTATCTTTCTTTGTAGACTTTGCAGTTTCTAAACGAGGAAAAAGGATTCTCTCCGTACCGCGTATAAAAGTTGACTTTGACGAAACAGGCGGTAGAAGTTTGATATATTAAATCGCTTTGATTTATTCAAATGGTCAAAGCTAGGATAGACCTTCTCGCTCGTAAGTTTAATATTTGGAAATGTTTCCCACGGATCAGCTTGTGTAACGTTCATACCGACTTGATCAGAAAGTCTTTACGTCAGCCTCGATATTCGATTTTTCCGTCTTCTCTTTGAAGAAGCCTGTTTACTTTACGTGGATTATATAGCAGCGGGATATATGGAACGTCCGATTTTAATCAGTGCAAATTTTCAGAGAGCCAACATCGACCGCGTTGTTTTTCCTTTCCACGCTTCGATAATTTTAACCAGAGCAGATAAATGCGATCAAAATATAATTTTTCTTCAAAGAACGAGGATGCATTTTTTTGGCCAATTTTAAAGAAGAATCTCCTTTCATAAGCAATCGATCTATCCTCTAATGTTTACGCAATATATATTCATAATAAGTAGAACGCATTTCTTATGGCCGACACTGCGCTTTATTAGCATCCTATCGAAAAAAGAACTTTAGTAACGTGCGATTGATCGGCCATATACAAACTTTGAAAATTGTTCTCCGACAATAGGACATCGAGAATGTAACTTGTCGTGTTCTTTTCCTGTACTTTTAAAACACTTCTATATTCTTGTTGAGACACACTTTCTGTGTGTCATTGTAATTACGCTCATCCCTCGAACAAATTAATCAAGTTCCACCGCCTCTTCGCGCAAATATCGGAAGGACTTCTAACCTTTGATAATTGAACAGGAGGGGAAAGTCACCGTCCCTGGGTTGCATTAACTATGCATAGAACGTTTGCCGGATCGTTGCACTCTGAACGGTGAATAACTACGTAAATAATACATTTTACTTGATCGGTACGTTATGTTCGTTTCCTTTTACGGGACAGCTCGCGGTTGACTCGTGACTTTACGTTATCGTTCGAGTTCGCAGGCTTGTCCTTTCATTTTTATTACTTCAAAGCACAAAGCATTCTTACGGAACTAGAGACAAAGCTGGTCTTGTCGTTTTTCTTTCTGTCGTCGTCCCTCATCCGTAGATCGTTACGTATAATTACAACGAATAATATGCTAATTCACCGTTATTGCTAATCGATAAATCATTATGCAAAAAGAAGGAAATACTCGTGCACGGCAATGTAACTACTAAACAAAGTTTTTAATGTTTTAAGGATCGCGCGCTATCGACCGTTTTATATTCCGCCCATAGCGAAATAAATCTCGTCCATCGACTTTGTCCTCTCGTCGAGTTACCACCATGACCCGTTTACGACCATGCAAACGTTGTTACTACCAATAATGTTCATATTACGTCAGGTTCGTAGCGAAATGCCGGCCACTAGTTCGGTCCACTATCGATTACGCACGGTTCACAGTTACTCAAGCATTGTTCGCTAATTATTCGATAACGTTATGCTCGGTCCACATCATAGGATATCTACATAACTCGCTGGTTAAATTACGTCGAGTTCACAGCTTACGCAAACATCGTTCTCCGTTGCTGACGATAGCCACGCTTTTCTTTGTTGCTTTTTCTTCGAAGCGCTGCTCGGACGTTAAGCGCCACTCACACTGGCACGCGAAAGTATTCCAACATTGATCATAGAGAGAGAACTTTCGCCTCGATGTATTGTATACCTAAAATTTCATCGTCGCTGTAGCTGTAAACACGACCGTCGTAATCATATTGATACATTTCGAATAACGTATGAATAATATTTGAATATATTACTATACGTTGCGTATGTATTGGAGGAGAGAAATTTTCTAGATGAAATATCGTTGCTACTCCGATCACGAGGCTTCGCGCGTCAATTTTCCAGGCGTGTTGCCGTTCAAGGTGAATCTTATTAATCACCTGTAGCATGGATATCTGGCGATACAAAGGAGACTCGGTTCGACGTTGGTCGAAGCATCGGATTTCGTGCACAGAAATCCAAGATTTTCTTTACGTGGTGCGGCTACTACGTAATAGGAGATTTCACATCCTGCTTTCGTAGACGTGTCCACGTTCCACCACCCGATACTCCAGATCGAGTCTTGCTACGAATAAAAATAAAACGTGGAATTCTTTCCAGTCTTTAGTCAATCGAGTCGCGTGAAATTCCTTTTGAATCTTAATAAACGAATGACAGTAATCGATTCCGCGAAAACTCGTCTCGCGTGTTGCGCTCGGCGATCGTTGCTCGCGTAACGTAATTCGTTGCAACGATTCGGTAATTTCTTGCTAACGATAAAGATCGTTTCCAATTTAACGATCTACCAGTAACGACGTATACGGACAGGGGGAAGAAAAACGAGACGAGAAAAACGACGAGGCTAATACGAAGTGCTTCAGAAAGCTAGGACAATTGGCGTGAAGAATCGGCGACGAAAACAGGGAATTTCACACGTGACCGATTGATACGCGAGTAATTGCCGCGTGGTCTCGATTACAAATCCTCGTTATGCCGGCGCCCTAATTGGCGGTGTAACAGAGATATCGAGCCGGAAACTGGAACGAAACCGAGCGACGCGAAAGAACGAACCGTGCCACCAGCTTTTTCACGCGTTCGTGCTCGCTCAAGAAGAGACACGCGTACACAGGAGAGTTAGCGGGCCGCGTGTAAAACGCGGATTAAAGCCGTGCCTGTTGCGTTCCAATTGAGCCCTGGCAATTGGTCACGCGCGAATCACCTTATCACGGTATTATGCTACAAGGTGTCTCTCGCGCTGCGTCATTTTTTCTCGCTGCTCCGATCCTAACCAACTCCGATCGATCGAAACGATTAATAGCTTTAGATATCTCTGGATTGCCAATGCTTTTGCAAATTCATATTTTTACGAACAGCGAGATCATCCGAGCAGACGTTTGTTTCGTCCGCTAAATATCGTTACGATTACCGTACTTCGTGTGTTTTACATTTATTATTAGAGCACGGATGTTTATACATTTATGGAAACGTGCAGAAATATATCAAATTTAAGAGGCTATTAATAACATTTATTCGGCCAATTTAATAAAACACCACCCTCGTAAAATAATCTTTAATAACACGTAACTGAAACTCTAACTTACAATTATAATTTTCGAGCAAATATTCGGAGCGTGAAACGTACGTTTAATCCTGAAATATTTTTAGAAACGGAGTTCATCTCTGCCGAAACAGTGCAAATTCTCCACGTTCAGATCGTAGACGTAGCGTTATCGTGCCATATAGAATTAAAAAAACGTATTAAAAAATCGGCACTTCCTTTGCATATCTCTATCATTGCACGCTCGATAAAAGTGCGGATATATAGTGGCCGTAGAAAGCATTTGCGCGCCATTGTATCTATTATATCATTTGCATACCAATTAATTAAGCTCCAATGTATTAAATTTCTTATCGTGTTAGTTAGCTCTCGCAGAGGCCAACCGTAAAACCCGATAAAAAGACGATTCATTGAAAACTAAAGGTACGTGCAAATACTTTTTGTAGCCACTGTACGCCGACCTAATGCAAACAGTGGAAAAGAGCCGGTTACCGTACAGATATTACTTTAGCGCGTGAAAACTGTCGACTGTGTAACCGATTTTTATTCGTCGTAACTGAGACAGCGGATACGTTTGATGTCCAAACGAGGAAACCGCGGGCCCGTAGCACGCGGTTGAATTGTCGTTAACCAACTTATCGAATAATATAATTAGCGACAATTAACGTACGTTCGATTCGTTTTGGCAATCAGCCACGGAACGAACGGAATGGTATCCGGTTACCGTTAGAATTAGATTATATCCTCTCCTCGATTTCGCAAGCGCGCGTACTTTCACGTGTCAGACCTTTTTCTCCTTTAAATCGCGCGCACGCCTGCCGCGTGTTCACCCGCGTCGAAACACCTTCCGCCACACCGCAGCGGTGAAACGTTGCCAGCGAATTACGTACGCTGATAAAGACCGCTCCGAATACACTTTTCGACGAACGTAGGAGAAAATTAAAAGCAACTTTCTTTTCGACGCGCTATTCTCGTCGGCGCTGACTCGAAGAATATTTGGAGTTAATTTAAGAATAACATTTTTTCATTAACCCCCCGATTCTTTGCCAATCTGTCTGACGCAGGATGGATGTTGCACCGCGATAGATGTTATTACGAAGCAATTTTTAAATATTTAGTTTTAATATTCGATATAATTGGACTAGCTTTTTGTAAACAAGGTACACTCGAAAGAAAGAGAAGATAACCGAAGAGATAGAAAGGCGAGGAGGAAGCGAGGAACGGCCCAGTTAACTTATAGTTTTACGTAGAATATTTAGCGATAGTACCTTTCGTGAGTTTCTTTTTTACGATTTAAAACCAGAATTTTCTAACCTTTCCTTTAGCTTGAACGTATCGTAAATGATCCAGTCGTAGAAATACAAGCGTCGGACTTTGAGCTATTATATATATATATGTCTGACTTTCTTCGAGCGAGTCATACACGTTTAATGAGATAATTTCTAAAAATTACGTATTACATACCTACGTCAAGATAGATAACTGCAATTCGGTAAACGGCAACAAAAATTACAAGAGACCAGTCGACGTATTAAAAATGTTCGCACAATGATCGCACGATGATCAAGTCGGATCATTAACAAGGATCGATGTGTCGGACATGGATGCGACGTCACGACGCCGTCCGTCTGGCTAAATATAGCTTGAAACCAACGAGTCAGCGACGATCACGAGTTTCGTCGCACGCTCCTCAGACACGCCTCCGTTTGTATCGTTCTCTAAACGCGGAGGTTACAAGGTTCACGAAGGAAAAATCAAATGTTTCCGACCGATAACGCGGGCTGTCTCGCGAACGGTGTTTCCTTTGTCCTATTAATTCCATCGATTCTGTCGAAATACAACCGTAAAAACAGATTGTATCGAAATATACACAAAGGAGCGGACGGCCACTCTCGTGCCGCGACTATCGCGATAATCGCGGCCACAGATCCTTGACGAGGAACGACACTTAAAAATCGAACGTCGAGCATTATCTCGTGTTTGCGTTGGATCGCGAGCGACGTTCCTATAGCCTCGTTAGCGGCAAAGGGAAAGGGAATGACACACGTCGAGAATTTCTACGTAGACATACGTGACGTACAGTGGCTCGCAAAAGTATTTGAACTATGTATAAAAATCTTGTATAAATATATCGTGTATTTATGCCGTAGAAAGATTCTCGAAATGTCATTAACACCGTAGTGACTCACGGCTATCGGCGATGTATTGATAAAGCTTGAAACAAAGCCGAAAACGTGTATAGAAGTTACAAGATACATACCACGAACGTATGTTTAGCGAAAACTTCGATTAAAAGATGAGTAGCCTTATCTTAATCGTATTATAGGAAAGCTATTTGAATATCTAGGATTATTAGTACGATAGATAATCGATCGTCTAAATATATTTGCCATCATCGCGAAATATTACGCTTTTAGGCACTCGTAGCTTTTACGTACATCTTGAAATTTCTTTTAAACTTCGATATTTGAAAACGTCACGCCAAAGAAATGTCAGAATGTTTTGCATAAGATACGGGTGTCTGCGTGTATTCGAATACTTTCGTGAACTACTGTACACCACATCTTCGATTTAATCGCACGCCTGCTCGTGGAATTTGTAATTATAGCGTGATTCAAATCTACAAAGAAGAATATTAAAAATGGAATTGCGACAGGAGCAATTAAATAAAACAAACAAAACGGTCGACTTGAATGACGCGGTATGAACAGCGAAATGCGACGGTTTTTACTCGGTTTTACTCTAGCCGGCTTGCGGTTTCGCGCGTTATCGCGTCCACTCGCGATCCAATCGAAACCGAACCAGCCGACTTTCCCGTGGTTGTATTCCATGTGATGACATCCCCTGATCGCGGATTTATCCAAAACGGGGTATTCGCCTGATTCCACGTATTTTACGACCCGTCCATTATCGATCCGTCGATCGTTGACGCCTAACGGGACATGAAAATAATTCAGCCTATCGGCACTTGGAAAGCGCGTGAACGTGTTCGACATCGAAGCAAACGATCGTCCATTCCTCTTCCAACGAACGACTCTTCTTCGTAATACGTCCCGTCTTTCGACATCGTTCTATCGTTACTGTCTCTTCGACGATCTCGAGGATTCGAAGCTTTTCCCATACAGTGTCAAAAATCCCACAGATAAGAAAAATTCCAAATCTGCGAACTTGCTATACAGTTACAACGAATAGGTGTATCCGGATGGACTACGGTTCTGACGAACTCGATACGTCAAAGCGATCAAATCACGTATACAGAGAGGTTTTCGTGCGTACGCATTATAGCGTTGAGATGTTTAATTCGCCAGAACGCCAGTTAGAACGCGTATCCACCGTGACCATATCCATAAGAATTCGGTTCTAGGCTTACCTGGTCGATGCCGAGACCTGACCCTCTATGGTAATTTCGATAGGCCCACTAATCCGACGAAGCACACTGACACTCGGAGCCCCTTGTTGGTACACGGGCAGGTTTCTCAAGCTGGAGGGAAAATCGAGACGGAAAAACTGGGCCGAACAACAGGCCGGGATCGAGTGGCGCGCGCCACTCGCCGGAGAAACAGAGGCAAAACGGTGTGTGTCGAGGCGTGCAGGCCACTCTGTCGTGTTGTGTGCGTGCGTATAATACGTATGGACGGAGAAGCAAGAAAAATCCACGCGATCGTGCGTCGCGGCCGGTGCCGAGCCGACTGACTGACTGACTGACTGACTCCGCCAGTCAGCACGTACAGTCACCGCACTTGCATCAACACACACCGGCTGGCATCCACTTCCCCCGCAGCCTCTCGTTTCCAGCTCCGTTCCAGCTCCTCTCAGAACCGTGCCTTCTCTCGTGCATCTCGGCCGAGGCCCTGGTTCGTTGCCTGCATCTTCGTGGCCCGCACTCCAGCTGCGTGCTTTCTTCGGTTCGCCACGCTTCTTCGCCCCCTTCGGAGATCCTATTTGCTTCGTGAAAGCGTGGAATTCGATCGAGAATTCGAGAAATTTGTATTCCGATTTTTGTCTCTAATTGTCCTTGATTTTCCGCTTTTATTTGATTTTATTTCAACGATGGATTTTTCAAAGAGAATTTTAAGACCGAGAATCTAATGACGTAGGTTGATGCTATTTTCCATGCAACAATATCCTGTACTATATGTATTGCATATATGTTGAAATACGTGATGCAATTCGAATTGTCCAAATCTTGATTTACTACACCGCTATGATTTTTAGCCCGCCAATTGAAGCGTACATTTGGGTAAAAGCGTACATTTATCGCTGTTAACACGGTATCGTGTGGTAAGGACATTAATTGAAGAATCGATAATGGTAATACGTTCGTAAATAGAGTTGTCGAGAGATTAAATTTTTTCGATATCGATAAAAGTTTTCTATACGAACTGCTTATCGTGCAACGAACGCGCGAATTTAAAATATGCCACATGACGTTGTAATATTTAGAAATTAATCGTCGTGACTCTGGCCGTACTGGCTTGCGTTATTTATAAATGCCTGAATGAAATTAATTGTTTCAACTTAGTTTATCATAATGAAGCGCAATTGGAAAACAAGGCCGCAACGAACGTATTGCGGCACACGATACACGCAAGAAGCTGAATACCAAAGATTCCTGGAATCACTGCTATAGAGCGATAAAGCGTTTACACCTGGATCGATTAGCATTCTTCATTAAAATTAATGGAGAATCGATACTAATCCTCCTACGATCGAGCATCCATGTTCGATGCATATGAACGTAGTAATTAAGCGAAATATCTGCATCCGACCGAGATGTATCGGTGCGTTGGCTTTGATTTTAGGGACAGGTATGCAAACACCGACGCCACGTACCTAATATACTTACACACCGACTAATATTGCCCTGAAAAATATCTGCCGCATAGCATTGATTAAATACAGCATAGACCTGACGTTGTGTGAGATTTCGTGTCTCATGTTCTGAAATACCGGCCTCGCGAAGATTCAGAGTTTGTTACGCCCTCTACGATTTCCTACGTCGAATATAGGAATCTGTATATTCGTTTCAATCGTCGGAAGCGATAAAAGTGGAAAATTATATTCTGTAATACCGACGATTCACAGGTTCTATTACGCCATCTACGATATGTAACATGGCGCGAGTGTAATTAGTCCGCTTGAACCAGCTCATTTCAACAAAACTTTCAACAAAACTAATTATTCCATGATTAAATAAACTTCCGGTGATTCGGTTCGTTTAACTAAACGTGAATTACTATTATACGAACGAGATAACTTTAGTTCTAGTATGTTTGTAAAGATCGATGTACTTGGCCGATATATTTATCGACAGAAGCAAGATTTCTTTTGCTCTTTCTATTGGCCGTAATTTGTCTCTTTGAATAATGTATTTTTTTCTCTTAGAAATGGCAATATACCATTGCGATTCATTGCGATTTAATTCAGATTCGTAACGTTCATAAATATGTACTATGGTATTCTCAATTAATGAATATTAGAGTCCTGATTTTTGGTTATTGCATATATGTAGATCTATCTTTAATCATATATGTGTGTGTATATATATATATATATATATATATATATATATATATATATATATATATATACGATGTGCTCAACAGTAAAAACTTCGAAAGAGAATTATTATTGAAAAAACTCACAATTGTTCAGTGTCTATCAACGAATAACATTATTATATTATATTATGAGAGATTAGGAGTTGTTTAAAGATCAATTGAATTTTATGATACCATTGACTTAAGCTTATAATGATACGAGGATGATTTCTAATACGAAGCCAACACACAGATTAAAATATGCTATTTCTAAACAATCTGTTATATAATAATGCGTTTAATAATATAAATTCGTATTACAAAAAATATTACATCTATTATTGTAACAAACGTCGATATGTATCGATCTCATAAATCCCATGCCAATCGATATTTTCTGTATACGTAATTAAATAAATGCAGACATATCACATTTTTATGAATATTTTATCAACTATGCATATTGTAGGGACAAAATTTTCAAAAGGGCAGTAATATTTTCTGAAAGTAAATAATCTTCCGAGATCACCTTTGATATGTCGATGATCGAGTCGATGTCGCCATTTAGTTTTTTGAACGCGTTCCTCGCGTCTACAAGTTCCGTTAAAACATTTTTGAAAAGTAACTGAAAAGAAGTGTCCTTCAAATATTTTATGCGTTTCATATGCTATGATTTAAAGGATTACGATCTGCTTACCTCAATTCCACTATAATTTGCAATGCCGACGCATCCTACAAATCCTTTTCCGTGAGTATAATATCCTAACTTCCTCCTTCGTAATCCGAAACAGTAAACTACATGTTCTTTTTTACACGTATCGAGCAATTTATCGATTTGATCGTCTAATCCGTCTAAAATTACACGATCGTCATTTTTTTTCTTTTTTCTTTTTTTTCATTCGAAAGAACAATTTGATATTTACCTTCGAGTTCGACCTTTTCTATGTCGGGAGCGATAATTACGAATTTGAGCTTTTTTAACTCGACATGTTTACGAACTTCTTTCAAACCGGAATAGTAACGACGCTTGTACTTCGATTTGTTTGGATTTTTCTCGTGAAATCTTTTTTGGAGTCTCGTGATTTCTTGTATAAATTTTTCAAGGTTGTCATTCAAGGCCACTGTTAACATATTAGTGCAGTATCTGTAAGGTATTTCAATTTTCAAGATCAATTAAAAAATAATTTAATATCAATAGTCGATAATGTTTTGTATGAGTTTATAATCATGGAAAGGAAATAGGATAGGAAAGAGGATAGGTTCTGATAAACATTTTGATAATGTAATGTGTTTATATCGTTTATTGCGTCTATAAATAAGAATTAATGAATCAGGTGTACAAATACGTATATTACAATGTCATATGATAGCATATAAGTATCGTATCAAATATTTTGCTGTTTATGAATATAAGCGCTTACTTACAGTACTTACTCTCTAAAGTTACGAGAAAATTTTATAAGGCTTTTATCATCTATGTCTGTGCTATTTTGAGCTTCTTCCTTAAGATCTTCTTCGATATGAAGGGAGAGTGTCTGTTTGACAATATCGTTCTCTATTATGTCACTGACAAGGTCAGAAAAATTTGTTCCGCTATTTCTTCCAACCAATCTGTTTGTCAATCGTCTTCCTTGAATTCCAAGATTATTTATTCTCCCAATCACATCTGGTCTGTGAGACAGTGTATTATCTGAAATATTTATTTCATTTACATTTCTGTGATCTTTATCGTACAGCGTCATTGTCCACATATTTCTAACATAGTCTATATTTGTTTCTGGATCTGCTGTAATTTTTAAAGCATTAAAATTCATGGTATCAACATCTCTATAGATAGCTTCCATTTTTCTACGTTCAAACGCTTCTCTTTTGTCAACGTTAATTTGTGCTTTCATATTACGGTTTAACAAAATTAATTTCTTTAGTTTCGAGGGCTTCTTGTTTTTAGAAATACATATTCTCACTTTCCTTAGATCTGAACATTTGTTTTTGCACAATGCGTTTGGCATCGTAAACCCGAAATTACCCATGTATAAGTTAATCCTTAGTTTAGGAACTTCTTTGCCAATTTTACTTGCATGTATAGTATTCTATAAATAGAAACGTGAGAATTATTTAACGTTTATCATTATAGAATAACCACTTGATCGTAATATTAATAACAGTTACCTGTAAAGCCTCCTGAAGGTTAATACAAATTTTATCCGATTTCTTATACCTTTTTAAGGATTTTGATCTCTTTGATTCCGTACTTGTCTCCATGGGTAATACAATCTGTACGCTATTGGGCGTTGACAAACAACGATCTCTTGGTACGACAAAATTTTTACTCTTGACAAGCGCGCTACCAAGTTCTGGATACTCAGAATGATCTAAACTTGCTGCTCTATTATCATCGGTAATATTTATGAAATCTTTTTTTCGAGACGAATGTTTGACTTCATTCTTCTGACAAAGTTCTGGCCATGGATTACAAGAGTTAGCATTTCCATTTATACTGAAAAATATACATACATACATATATATATATATATATACATACATACATAGAATTGTATGATTCAACTTTTCAAACATTTGCGAAATCCTCATTATAAAAATAACACGCAGTACTCACTGAAATGACCACATGAAATTACCAATTTGTGATTTCTGCATCCTATCTTATATGCGTTCAATCGTCGTAACTTCCATTTATGTAGGAAATAGAGTTCATAAAATTGTTACGGATGCCTGTCACTAATCGTGAACTACGCAAAACTGCGTCATTCACTAGGAATATATAAACAAAACTATAGGCTGCATTCTATTTATTCTTAAAGATCCTAGATTTAAAATTCTAAATTTAGAAATCTAATTATAATAGTATACCTAGCGCTATCCAGTCGAAGTAAGTAGTTTCTTATTCACTTTTGTTAGAAACGAATCAATTCCATTCGGTTACAAGTTACAACTAACTAAAATAGCGGGTAAATATTTTTTGAAGGATAGATTTAATGAAAAGCTAGGTATAACAAAGGTTGGCAGACATGATGACCTAATTTCTCAATAAAATAATCTCAGCGTTTCTCCGTCAGAGGGTATTGCTGTCGTATACGATTGTCCCATTAAATTTTTATGAAAACTGCAATTAGGAATTTTTTACAAAAAAATGAAACGTATAGATACTCTTATCAAGCATTAAAAATGATTTATTATTTACGAAATATCTCGTGTATACATATATCAAGGTTTATTCCGCGATAATTCAATCGCTCGACAAATTAAATCACACGTTCGTATTTTAAGTTTTCTTAATTTATTAAAGGATCCAGTCCTCCGCAAGAATTCCTCGGCTAAAAAATTGCTTCATTAACTCGTACCCAATTAAAAATGCACTGCACGTATAGTTAGTTGTAGGAAATTTCATGCATCGCCATCTGCAATTCGGAATACCAACGAAAGAGTCAAATCGTACCCATCTGCGAGCCTAATGGAATCATTTTGTCCTTCGCATTCCACGTTATATCAATTCCTTCTCGCACTCCATATTCCAATATCTCTTTCTCGATCAAATTTTAACACATTTACGTTTCATGTAACATTTTTCGTACAGCCGCATTTATGAGCAAGCACTTACACATGGTACGCAATTCTCGTTCGTTCGCTAACCCCTGCGCGATACATATTTTATTCGCCATATACAGCGCCATCCACCTAGCATTTCCTCGATATTTAATCTCCTATAAAATCTCACGAGCTGAAACGTAACCAAGTCGATGAACGCGTCGACCGAAAGTCGTTGCATTATCTAACAGTAGTAAAAACGCGTCGCAATTGCCCCCGTTGGATCGAGCTATTCGTCGGTGGTTTATCGTCGTTCGTAAAATCGGTCGTCAGAACGTCGCGCCGCTGGCGCGTGGAAATGAACATGTCGGGGGCGGGCGACTTTCTTGAAAAAGTATTTCCTTTTATTTTTTCTTATTTCGCTGGTGGGAACGTCGCGTCGGTGGTGCTCGTGCGCCGTTCACCAAGGACCTGCGCACGTGCACCGGCCTGGCGGAGCGATGGAAATCAATAATTTCCAGGGTATAAAAGGTCCTGTTTCCGTAACGTGGCCACCTCTTTGAGTTCCGGTGATCGGTGTGTCGCGCACCTCGGCTTCGAACGTGTTTAGTGGATTCTTCTTCGTTTACGATTTATCAGTTTCATCGAAGAGGTATACAAGCAGGTAGTTGATTAAGTGAATTAGCGTATAAGGCACACGCACCGGCATCGGGTATGCCGGTGTTTAGCAATAAGTTTCTCACCCCTGTGATCACACGGACGATCTCGGGATAATTCTATCGAATCGCTCTATCGAGGCGTCGTACGGTAATACACATACATACGTACATATACATATATATGTATGGATAGAATTAACGAAATTGTCTAATTTTCCTTATCTTCTTCCTCGTTGTCGATCTTTCTTGTCGTTTTCGTCAGGAGATGAACGTAAGAAGAACTGTCGGAGGCCTCGAAGAGCGCATCATCGTCGTGGCCTCCTCGAATACCGATAGATAGATTCGAAAGATAAATGTAAAAACATTCGATTAAACGATCCGATCCGTTCGATCGAACGATTTTGATTCTGCACGGGGATGGTTTTCCACGGTAGAAAGTGCGGTCGCACGTGGCAGGCACGTAATCGAACGGGCGTGCAGGAAAAATACGCGACGACGAGTCATTAACGTTGAAACACTTTCACCTCTTAAATGATGGTTGGCTGTTGGTATTCGTTGGTCGTCGCGATAACATTTCACGCCCGAAACCGTCCGCCTGACTACGATTAATTTAATTAAGAACTTCGAAATCAGAAAGATGAACTTCTTACGAGATTTGCATACATCCACGAGACTGATGGCTTAAGGATTATACACTTCTCTTCTCGCTCTCTTTATAATTTTGTCCAAATACTATATATTTGGTTTTTCTTTTCACTTTAATTTCATTTTTTCCACACGGACATACCGTGTGGCATGGTGTAGGCCTCCTGGGGATCCCCGCCATGTAAAAAAACGGGAACGCGTTCCGGCACAGTACCCCTTGGGTGACGAGGAAAGCTGTGCCATTTTTATGTTCGTTTGACACCCAGCTTTCCTTGTTTTCCACCCTTCTTTGTCTATTTCTAAGGACAAGATTATTTCCTTTTTTCTCTCTTTCTTTTTTTTTTTATTTTCCTACCGGTTTATGCTAATATACGAGACACGTTGCTCGACGCTTTCATTCTCGATTCGTAAATTGACCGACCGAGGCGGGAGCACCGGCTCGAACAGCGTAAGTACACAAAGTGGTTAAAGTATTGTTTCAAGGCTGAAAAACTTTGAGTTGCTCTCGTCTCGAGCGAAGTAAACTGCTTTCATACTGTGCCACCTCGCTTCAAGTTCCCTTCAGCTTTCCCTATTCTCTGCTTACCCAACCCTTCGTTACCAGGAACGTCGTTTTCTTTAAAATTAATTCATCGCACGGCCGGATGTCCTACCTTGATTTATCCAAACAAAGAGACTTTTAATGCAACGTATGTATTCTCTCCCGTCTCTATCGTGGAGGAAGGCAGCAACTACAAAAAGAACCAGATTCTTTTGTAATTTTCTAACGTATTCAGCGTTGTCATCTCGCGTCTGTATACGAATTAAAAACGTTAATAACGTTACTATCAACGATCGAAAGTGTAAACGTTTATATCGATTTGCCCCTTTAACAGATATTGTCCTTCTCCGTAGTTGAGCGAGGTACACCTTCGCAGTTCATAAAATCCACGTATCTGATAATCAGAATCGAATGCACGCGTACGAACAATCGATTTCCTCGATGATCAAGGAACGAACGCGTATCGATTTTATGCAATTGGTTAAGAATAATCTTAGCCTAATGGGAGAAATTTCTACCTGTTAATCGTTAACTCGTTGCCAACCCGTTTCTTCGCCTCCGGCTGAACATTCTGACGCGTGTTTCATTTCTTCCGTGATAACGATCGGATTCGTTGGAAAGTTTGATTAAAAGTGCAGCCTTACGGCCACGGGAATGATTCATTGTTCGTGGAACGGGTGCATCGCGTTGCTCCTCGAACAGGTGATACCGGAAAAACCAACACTGGCGAAACGTTTCATTGTTCGAGCAATTGCTAATTGTTCTGTGACAATAGAAGTCTACGAACGCTTGTCGCTTTTTATTTCAAAGGGAGTTTTCCAATGAAAAGAAACATCGTCGGTTTAGAAAGGAAGCACGGAAGAGTAGAGTTGTGTCTGGTTAACGTTGAGTTGTTCCTTCGCTATTGAGGCATACGGTACCACGTTTATTTCTCTACGTGTAACGCTGCTGACGCAACTGTTGCGTTTCCTGTTTTCGTGTTTCGACGAACGGAGAAGCAAATCGATAAACTGTGCGTTAAAATAGGCATTAATTCGATACGATGGTCGGAAGGGAATTTTATTGCAATTTCTCGCAACACGGATGATCGACTTGTAAATAGATGATCGACTTTCGAAAATGAGCTGTTAGGGATACGAAAATTTAATCGACGCATTTAAACGTACATTAAAACCGCAAATAATAAAATGATACTATTTAAAGGAACACCGCAACAAAATTTGCGCGTATTCGGTTTAACTGAAATTCTTCGATACGTTTCCGATAGAAAGAGCATACAACTTGAAAAGTGGAAAAGGCGTTAAGCGAAATCAAGCGTTTCCCTTCGATCTTTCTTTTCCAAGCTCACACTCGACGAAGAGAGGATCGATCGAACTGGCTGTTCTCTCGTAATACAATCCCTCAGCACTTGCACTTTGGATATCGGATTCTCGATTGTTTGGTCACCTCTGTTTACGGCTACTTTTCGCAAAAATGGATTCTCCTATCCAGTTACTAGGAAACGAGGGAAATACGAGTCGTCGTCGCGATAGATAGACTGGAATTTCAATTTTATTAACAACGGTATTATCCCCGGCGGGAACTCGTCCCGCGATTTATGCGATCGTTTCGTTGAACTTGGGTAATCTAGAATCGAGAGAATTAAGGAAGACATTGGGTCACGGTGTGATCCGGCGATTCTTGGCTCGATTCAATCTAGCCATAAAATTCCATTCGTGTAGCCAATTTGTAAGGTTCTAGCTAGGCGTGAGAAGGCGAAACCGCAGCAGCGCGCATTAGTCCGCGCAAAAAAACCTATTGATTATTATAAAACGACCAGGCAATATCTCCGGCTGCCTACTTGCCTACTTACAGGATGCCGACGACGGCTGTTGTGTTTCGAGACGAGTTGAACGGAAAAAACGACAACAATGAAACACCACCCTTCGAAGATTGGCTGAGTTTCGCGTGCTCCAGGTAGCACCGTCATCGTGTCATCGCCCTATTTCGTTAACAGGCTTCTTGGTAATCGTCGTCGCTCATCGCGATTACCGTACGCGTTAAGTCATGCTGCCGATCGCTTTACCGCGAGATTTTCGTGGAAAGTGAAAGTGGAATGACGTACACGCAAGCATTGTAACGAGAATCCGTTGGAAAAGTCGACAAGCAGAATTATTACGATATCTATCATAGGAATATCAGACGAAGCTGCGTCAGAACACGAGAACGTTCTTTCGTTCTTCGAACCGCGGTTAGAAAAATCTTTAATGGGCGTGTGGGAATGAGAGAATGAAAGTCGGAAGAAGTTCCGTTTCGGTAAAACGTTTATCAATCGATGAAACTCTAACGAAACACGTACGGTTCAAGAAGATTAAGGATGAGAAGAAATTCCTTGGTACGAATACTTGTCGATGATCTTAATCGAGTTCGAACAGCAAAATTAATCGAGTGGTCGATATTTCGTTCTTGTAAGATACGCATTTATCGTTGATGGTATTGCAACAAGCGTGTGCGTCTCGTTTAAAAAAGAGTAGAAATTAGAAAAATTCTATCGTTGATCTTAATCGAGGTTGCAGCAGCAAAATTAATTAAGTCACCTCGCAGTTGTTAACTTAGTAAGTGGTCGATGTTTCACTTCGGCGAGATACCTATCCACCGACATGATTGGAGCTGGAAACATCAATTAATTTTCTAAGGTACACGATTTTGGAGTAGGTTAGTAGAGGAGTATCGAGAGAGCTAACTGGTATATGGGACAGCACGGAAACGAGCTCTTCAACCTGACAACACGAGTATCACGACTAGGACTGACACGCGTTTGCCCTTTAATTTCATACGTCGATCGCCTATTATTAGCGAAATGCATTGTCCCGGAGCGCGCGCTTGGCCGTTTAATCGAGACGTTCGCCGCTAATGGAAGTGGAGAACGCCCACGAAATCAAATTCATCGGGAACACTCCGTTCAGAGTGTCAACGTAAACAGAAGAGACGTATAGCAACCGCGCGTACCTATGGCGCGAACGCCACGATGATAATTGATTGTTTGTCGAGGGAAACAGCAACGTCGTCACGCGATGCTTCCACTCGAACTGGAACGCGTTCACGATTAGGATAGCTATGAATACCACGTGAATGCTACGATGTGAATAGGACGCATCATCGTCGAGAGCATGCAGCGCGTTCAACATGCTAATATAATCTTGTAGGAGGGAAACTTGGCCTCGAGAGCCTTTTCGCGCTATTGTGAACAGCGTGAACAGTCTGTATATCGAGATGCAACCAGACCCAAGTTCGAATACTCTCGCCAGAAAGATCGAGTGGGCTTTGTTCGAGAGGAGTGCCTTTTTAATAGACGAGATAATTGAATCGTGTAGACTGTAGGCGATGTTAGGCGTACGATATATGTGTCTAGAAATATTAAATCGGGCAAGGAGGAATTTCGTTAATCTACATTATTGTCCCGATCGTATTCGAAAGCTTCTACTTTTTTTCTAAGATATTTTTTTCAATATCTTTTTTCCAGCGCTCCTTATACGTACTTGATCTTTATCCGAGTTCGGTGTTTTTAAACAGCGCATTCCACATCGCATCTTCTTCTTAGTACAAATAACTTTTTATTATTTTTTGCAACTGAATTCTTTTTATGTTTTTATAGACGAATTTTTCCTCCTATCCTCTTATAATCCGCTTCTAAATCTTACTCTTATGATAAATGATGGCTGAAAAATGGACCTTGTATTATACACGTTTTTACGTACATGTACGTTCGCGCTTTCTTTTTGGCACGAAGCGATTCACTAGACCCTACTACAGTCATTAGCAACGATCAAAGACGAAAAACTTCGGCTACGAAGAAAATTACAGTGAGCGAAGATTAACTTTAATTATCGAAGAACAACTAAAAGCCCAAGTGTATCCAAACTACGCTCCACTCGTAAATTAATCATCTAACTGGAAATGGGTTTCGAGGAAATGATCGATCGATGTTCTTTCTTCCTTTTTCGCGTATAAAACCATGAACGCAGTTAGAAACTCTAAACGACGAGAAAATATGAAAATATCACGGTTTAACTTTTATGTAATTTTTAGCTTGAGAATCATCCGTGACTATGTAATCGTACAATAAATGCGTACGATAGCCACCAAAATTGACCACGATCCACGAGTGCTGTATTTTTTCCCTAATACGCAACGTTCGCGGAATATACGAGGCGGTCTCGAGAAGCATGTGCGGCGTGGTAAGTCGCGCGGAACGCATTATTTTCCTTTGGCAGCCTTAAAATATGTTGCTACTTGCGAACGTAGAAACGTGAAGAGAAAGAGAGTAAGAGAGAGGAAGCTTAGTATTTTTTTCGAACCTTGCGTACCACGAAAGCCGCGCGGAAACGAGGACGCTCGTTGAAGCACGAA
This sequence comes from Bombus haemorrhoidalis, assembly GCA_014825975.1. Lineage (NCBI taxonomy): Eukaryota > Metazoa > Arthropoda > Insecta > Hymenoptera > Apidae > Bombus > Bombus haemorrhoidalis. Next base: position 6,321,329 of record CM026175.1, on the reverse strand, counting down.
ACCACGAACGCTTCTCTGTCGAACACGCCTTGAAATTTGCTAAGATGATATCGAACCATCTCCAACAACCGCTTATTTTCCACCTCGTATCGAATTAGTGTAATATTTTATTCGTTCGATGGCAAGAGTCGTGGCAGAGTTCGTTTTCACTTTTGAGGAAATATCCAGGTTCAAACGTTTTTCCCATCGTTTTCTCGGTGAGAAAATTCTGCCACGTTTTGCCGAGATATTTCGATTCATCGTGATCCCGAAACAAACTTGCAATTACTTATCGCGCAGCACGCGATTCCAGACGTATCGTTATTCCCAGTAATTGCTTTCTTAATGGAGACCGATTTCGAGGCCGTGCAAACTTTCTCGACCGGCAGCCGTAAAGTCAATTTGACGACAGTTAAGTAAATTTAGGTTTCTTGGACAACCTTGAGCCGACGATGTAATTCGTGTCAAGCGATTTGACCGTACGCTTCGTGGGATTCCCGTGAAATCTTCCGGTTCCCAGGAAAATCGCGAATGGCTGCACGAAATCCCGTTTAGTTTTCCTTAAAAGTCGAAAGTTCTTAGAATTTCTTTGCGTCTCGTTTTTTTTGCTTCAAGCGGTTAACGTCTCGCTAATCAGCCTATAAATTCACGAGGACGCCGGTAAAACGTCGGAAATAGAATATTTCAACGAAATTACGCTTGTTTCCTTTTAAAAATCGATACTCGTACAATTTCCCCGTTCTTTCGTTTCGTTTTCCTTTCATTCACCCATCCATCCCGATAATCGATCTACGAATTCACGAGTATAGTAACGGATATAATACTCGTTTATCTCAGAAATAAAAGATTCCTACGGATCCTGAAATTTTTTTTATTTTTAATTTTCTTATCGCGTTTATCCTTTCAATAATTAATTCCACGCGTCCACTGAAAATAGAAATTATCCGATAGAAATTATCGGATTACCTTCGTTATCCATAATGATAAAAACTTCCTACAATTACTGTACATTTTCGATTGCTTCCTGCCTTGGTCGTCTTTCGTTTCACGTACGCATTTATCATTTCGAGAATCAGTTATTGACGAATTTTACGTATACGGTAGTAAAACATCGAAAAGTCGTAAGCTAATTAACTGGAAGCGAGAGTATCGATGGAAAGGCGACGATAACGAGCAGCAGGGTGGCTGGACACAATGTCCATCGTACAGCCTGTACCGTTATTTTTTTATATTTATAACGTAGCCAGGTTCGAGGCCCTGTTACGCAACTTTCCTAACTGTATATCGTGGACCGTGTCACGGGATCAAGCGGAGAAATATATCTGGCTTCGAGAGCGAGCTTTCGGCGAGAACTTACGAGCCTTCTGACCGCGTGGTGCGCGCACGGCACACGGGAGTCATCCTTCTGGGACGATAAATCCTCCCTTCGATACGCGTGACCTCGTGAAATATGCGATGACGCGTTTTATCCTACGACCCTTCGTCTGTTTCAGCTATCTGAAATTCTGCCATTATACTTCTCGAACCTTGTAAGATCTGTAACCGTTTGAAGATGTTGCGCTTTCTTCTGAAACGTGCTTTGAACTTTCAAGTATTCGTCGATCAGAATTCGAAGGGTATTAAGACGGAGGGTATTAAGGGTATTAAGAGAATTTGGATATTTTGCATCTTGAAGTTCCCATATCTACGTAAAAAATTCGCAATTAATGCATATATATCGAATTGCATTTCAATAATGATCAAATGTTTCCAACGGGTGTTCGACGTAATTTCGAGTGAAAATAAAATTCATTAAGTTGGAGCGTATTCGGCTGGGTAATTTTGACCGAAAATAAGATCTCGTTGAGTCGCAAATGAGAGAGCTACGACGACGCGCACGTACAAGGGCGTCGCGACGGCCCTTGCACTCTGATTAGAGGCGTCTGCTCGAGAATTCGCTTTATCCGCTGATACTTTGCATAGAAATTGCCTCGACCCATTTCACGAAGCGACCAGAAGCTCGAGCGAAGATTCCCAGGGTACTCTCCAACCCTAATTCACTGTCCATGCAAATGCTGCCGTTATTGGCGGGCGTACTTTCCCAGCTGCAAAGTACTCCGACACGGATTGATTGAATTTTACTGGGGAAAGCCTTCTTACAACGTTCGCGTAAGACCATTTTTCTTTTATAGCCGTGGAAACCTCTAACGTCTTAACGCGTGAATTATGGAAGGGAAATTGTACGATAGCGATGGAAAAATTGTGGCTTGTAACAAATATAAATCTCTTAGGATTTAAATTGATCAACTTCGTTTCCTCGCCGTTTCGATTCTCAAGAAGTAAATCCGAGTACCTAGGTACAGATCGTTTAATAAAATTCTAATTCCGTAGAAATATATAATCTGCAAATTTTTCTTCAAATCTACCACCAATCTTTTCAACAACCTGATATCTCGTAACGTTTCGAGGAAATAATAAAAGAGGAATAAAAATTCGACAAAGATCAATTTCAACGGCAGTTTCTCAATTGAACGCACACTTTCGACGATGCTTTTAACGAATTGCGAACACGTATACGCGAAAGATATCGCAATGCTCGAAAGCGTACCTCGATTATACCGAGTCCACCTACCTCGATTATACCGTGTCCACCTGGTGCAATAACGAAAAACCGAGGACGGCGATTTATAGGCAGTAAATCATCCAGCAAAAACAATGTTTCGTCGTACGAGGTTCGTTCGTATCTTTTAACAATGCAACGGCAGGCTCGGCTATTCCAGGCCATCGGTGCCTCCACGTGACATCGAATAAATGGAAATTCCGACAAAGCGGAAAATACGCGTGGACGCGAGATCAAGCGCGCTTTAGATCGCGTTTCCATCGAAACGGCAATATCCTGCTCGATTAAATTTTATCGAGATGTTGGATTAAAAGTCGTATACGTGAAAAGAGAGGCGGAACATCGGTAATATTTTTTCCACGATCGTGACGGTAAAAGGGCGGCTTTAAGCCGCAAGCCACGATTGTCGGAGGCTATCGAGGGTGAGACGATCCGGGACCAGCCGTTTTGTCGAAGAATAAAGCGTAACTTTTCCCAATTGGCCGCCGATCGCGACAAACTCCCCTCGCTATTTCACCGAGATGAAACCTCCTCCCTACGATACGCTTTTGTGCTTTAAACCTGCTACTGGGATTAATCTTTTCGCCCTCCAAGTATCGGAACGTTGAACGTCGGAACGTGGCGTATTAACAATTTTTCTTTGCAACTAACAACACTTTCGTACCGATAACGATTCTGCCGTATTTCTCTGAAATTTAAGAAATTCTCTAAACGATAGAAAGTAACGATTCGGATTACGACGAACATGGACGAGGACAGCGAAGTTTTTTTGTTAGGACGAGTGAAATTTGTTAAACGTCGCGTCGAATACATAAACGGGGCGACGTTTAAGAAAAACGATCGGTAAAAGTATTGGGAGACGGAGGATGCTTTTTTTGAAACGTGGTGTCTCTGTTCGCGTGCAACAATGCAATTTCGGGGATGACAGGGACAAGTGGCTCCGACAGAGAAAAAGATTGTGGCCCCGAGGTGAACGGTTAGCCATTCTCTCGCAAATCGTTCCCCCATTTACGTGTGAGAAACGAGGTTGGAAGCAAGTCAAACGCGAAGTCGAACGAACGACTCTCTCTCTACGATCGTTCTCGTCGCCTTGGATTTCTTTAGAAATTCGAAATGTAAAATTGCCGACAATCCCGAGCTTATTACCTGGAAACCGAATGGATCTTATTAAACGATTCTATACGCGACGAAATAATAATATTCTCAAACATCAGACAGCCACTGTTGCTAGTTGCTGAAAGAAATCGTCGATCGGCACGTTTCTATCGTTTGAAACCGCACGATCGTCGCGTTTCCATTGGCTCAAGTCGATCCGAATAGTGAAAATAATAATATTCTGCGATATTAAAATATAAGCACGAAGCGGCAGCAGGTGACTGGAAGAAGTTTTCATCGCGTTTACAGAAGAGAAGGATACGATGTGCGTTCTCCTTGTTCGCGAAATCTATTGTTGGCAACGTTCCTTCGACAGAATCACCGCGAGGCGAAGGATTTCTGTTCTCAGCGCGCATCCCCGAGACGAATGCCTCTGCATCTTGTCTGCGTGCAAACTTTCACCAGTGTGCATTGTCCCCATCGTTATGCCGACTCACACGCGCCGTTGCAAACTGATCGAGGCTTTCGTTTCGCCAGCGACAGTCCGTTCATTCAGAAACGTCGATCCTCGTGGACGATTTCTTTTGCTACTCGAGAAACGCTTCGATTACGCTTAATGCACACGCAACGAACGTGCGTTTTCTTCTTCTTCTTCTTCTTCTCGCGTACTTCTGCAACTCGCAATCGAGAAACTCTGTGCAAAAAGTACTTACGCCGTATGTTTGTGTAATCGTGTACTTGTGCGATGGAATCGTGTTCGATGAGAAGGCCCGTAAAAAGCGAAGTCGATCAGCAGCTTCCGAGAGATTCAGTTATGGTATTTGATCAACAGCGAAACAGATAATAGAGATTAAAAGTCCATTAGAAGGATAGAAGTTAACGTTAGTACTTTTTCGATCTTCTGTTCAAGGTTTCGTCTAACTTGCAGAACAAGGCCGCGTTTGTTTCAACGTTCTGCGAAACGAGCACGCGCATGCACGCGCTTGTAGGCTCAGGCAAAGCGTCAAGATCGTTGCCCGTGACAAACAATAGACTGGCTCGTTTCCACCCACGACTTCCACCTGCTTTTTTTTTCCATCTGCTTCCTCTTCCCATTCAGCGTTATTACGAAACCGCGTGTCTCGCCAACCGGCACTTTCATCCTTCTCCTTTTTATTCGCCATCTTTTTATCAGGCCGACGATCTCGTGATTCCGAAAATTACCGCGTGTTACGTAACGTTACTCGCATGTTGGCGACAATAACCGGTACCGAGGACGCAATTTTAGAAAATGAAGGTAAACCTTCAAAACGACATTATTTCCGCTCTTATTTTCTCAACAAATGTAAAGTGGTAAAAAACCAAGCACCGATAGAGACTCCGATATTCTTATCACGTTCTACGCTTTGACGAACTTTTCAAACCTTGTCGTTCGCGAGAACGTCGAAATATCGCCGGTATTCGCTCGGCGTTCGTCGTAGTCGACAATACATCGTCGTAGTATACAAAGTAAAATCACCAGGGGGAAAGAATGTTGGAGCACGGCCAGATCGTACGAGACGTTGTATCTCAAACGAAGATCGAGACTTAAACTCGCGAATGTATCGAAATACCATCGGCGACGCTAAGAACTTCGCCGGCCGGCGAAATAAGATAAATCGAGGGATTCGAGTGCACCGAAGCTGGAAGAGACAGTGTACGGAACGAATGGTTAATTTTACAGCCGAATGTTGCGCGAAGATTCTTACTGGGCCAATGCCGGTTTACAGAACGGAACGGACGATCTCTCGTTTCCCACTTTTTAATTAGCTTCGCGATGATAAATCTCAGCGTGCTTCGTTTAATTGCGCCTCGTAATCCATGATACCTCGCGATGCTTTCAACTCGATGAAAAATTCGACAGCGGTTGATCCCATCAATTACGTGTACGAATTTCATTGGTCAAGTTGAAACAGCGGCGTCGATAAACGCGTAATCGATCGACCAGACTTCCTGCACATTTTCGAAGGGGCTGCATAACAAATAAGTAGCTAAAATCTTTTCAAGATTTATTTCGGCAAGAGGAATTTCGTTCGTCGATCGTTGTAATTTATTTATTCGTGATTCACGTCGTAGGAAATAGCACGAAGACAAGAAAAAAAAGGGGATTCCATTGAAACGATAGCGCCAAGATACCACGAGGAATTATAAGCCGTAAGAACGATAACCAATATCGAGAGAGGAAAAAAGAAAAGAATTGACGAGAGACCGTAATAAAAATAAGACAAAGAATATCTATCTAATGATTGTAAACATATCCAAGACAGCTGAAGATACTAAAGTACGGATTATCGAAGTATGTAAACACAGCTCTGGGCGACGTAAAGATGAGATACAAAGCTGTCAATATGAAAATGACAAAATACACGGAAAGTATAGACGAGCGGTAGTATAATATCGAGCGTCCCTGTTGCCATACGCTCGGCTCGACGGAACGAATTAATATCTCCCCTAGGAAATGTTTCTCCTTGTATTTATCATCATTCCGGTGTACCCCGTGGTGAACGGATGCGGCGAGAAGCGGGGTCAGAAAATGCCGCTAGAAAATGTGTATTGCGACCCAGTGACACGACGAAGATCCCGGCAACCGTTATCGCGTGTTGCCGCCGCTTTTTCTTCGCGTTTCTGCGACACGTTACAGGAATGCGTGAACGTTATCGATGGTGCATAGTGGTTCTTGATCCCTGGCTCCCTAACATATAGCCTCTCAGCATGCTAGCCTTTGGGAAATTCCCTCTAAAATACCTAGAATCGTCGCTTATTTCTCGCAATTTCCATTTTTCTCGACCACATTTTATTCAACGCGTCTTTGTACGTTTCTGACCATCATGACGACCAACGGCGGCACAACGCACGTCGTACAAATATCAGTTATTATACACGTTGTGTAATGACTACAAAAAGTATCGGCATATATTCCTGTTTTTTAACGAATTATCTTCCAATAATTAAGTTATTTTTAATTGTCTTGTAATAGGTAGTCGCTAATAATCCTGACGATAAATAGGATTTCGAATAGTTTAGAAAAGGGGAAGGAAGAAACGCGTTTCGATTTCTTATAGATATCGGAATCGGTTGAATAACGAAGCACGGAGGAGCGAATATCGGGAAGAACATGGCTCATCGTCAGGTATGCGATTAACTGTACCAAAAAACTCGCGGCGAAGTTGGTATTTATCGCTGATATCGAGTTAATTAAAATATATTGCCACGTCTGGCATTCGTCGTACCGCCGTGTGCGTTTGTTAAGTTTATTGGAAATTCTGAGGGCTAGAGGAGGAGTGGGGGTATCGAGCGGAGGCAATTAAAAGAGAATAAACGGAGCCTTTAATTCAATCATCAACCACCATCAACGATTTCCCGCGATTACAAATAAAAGAAACGTTACGAAAGAATAAACAGGGCCCTTAACCCAGCCATCGACCACCATCGGACTTCTCACGATTAAAGATAAAAGAAATATTACGAAAGAATAAACGGAGCCCTTCGTCCAAGCATCATAACCGCCGTCAAACTTCTCGCGATTAAAAGTAAAACAAATATTTCAAAAAGAATAAGCAAGGAGGCGAAAAAAAAAAAAAAAGAAGAAAACGTATCGAGCGGCTCGTCCTGCAGATCGATCGCCCGTTTGCTCCTCCATTTCCGTCGTTTCTCTGTCCTTGAAAAGCAATTAAACGCAAGTGCGTTCCCGTGAAGGGGCCACGACGAGAACGGGAATACTGTTGGAGACGTGGTCGATAATTAAGAAGAGAGAGTCGACCCTGTAACAGGCTCGACTATCTCTTCAACGCGTTATGCCAGCTTCACGCTGAATCTTAAAGTATCTTACAGTTTCGTTCGTCCTGCCAAATATTTTCGTTAAAATGTACAGAAGCGGTAATCTCGCAGTTCTGTCAACGGCACGACCGTGAGCCTAGCGTCTAAGTTTTAGATAGTTAAGATTGTATTAGTTAATGTATTAGTTAAGAATGCGTCGACGGTATTATGGATATAAATTCAAGCTCCCTAATGCACTTGCGAAGTGGCATCGCTGTTGAGAAATGTAAACTCGATCGTCTAAGACTCAAGAGGATTATAACGACGAAGCTAAAACGAGACGACCCGTCTGCCGCCAATGACACCGTTCTTCGGATTTTATTGTATAATTTACGGAAGTGTTACGACCAACATAGTAAATCCAAGAGAGATTCGTGTGTTCTCGACGATCTTTTTGGTTCTCTCTTCACTCTATGTAGCGTGTTTCGTGGCTCGTTGCGCTGCTTATTAAATTAAAATTCCTGACTTTACACGGTGTAAAACAGTCATTACACGAGTTGCCTTCAACTCTGCTACAAATATATTCAATTCATTATCGAGATGAGACTTTGAATCCTAGTAATTAATAAAGTCTTGTTACTAGAATTCGTCTACGCCGCTTAATTTCGTTAAGAAACGTGAAAAATATCGTAGATTTCGGGTGGTCCTGATTCGCGATGACCAGGGATTGTAATATTCCATCGGACCAACCCTCTACGAGGAGAGTCCTGTCGAACCAAATTGCCCGGCAAAGGCGAACGAATCTGAAAGACAGGATGAAGGATAGAAGGTAAGGAGTGGATAGGGACTAAGAGGACATCTCGATCGATATCGAACTCAATTACGCGCGATGAACGGAGCGGCGTAAATAAATTCAATTCAACGACGAGCCGTTGTCTCTGTGGTCGGTCGTGGTCCAAGTGACCCACTTCCGCCGAGGAGGAAGAGGACGAAGACTTGGCTCAACCGCAGGGTAAACGAAAACGCGACAAAGAGGAACGTGCTCGTCGCGAAGGGAAAGGGAAGAATGTACAGAGTCAGAGATCGGAATCGTGCGTGACAGGTTCCGTAAAGGGGGACCTTTTAACTGCGTCTCGTCCAATAAACCTGCGGGTTTCGCCCGTGGAAATTCCTCTTTAGACCGTCGTAAACCTGCCATCGCCGTCCGTGTCAATTAGGGGCGCACACACGCCACGAAAATTCGGCACGAACCGGCGCAGCGAATCGAATTTATGCCTCGTGCCAGTTTCATTCTCGCCTGTGTTCCTCCTTGTCGTGCCTCCGACGATCAAGGCTACGGCTCGTCGAAACGAGCAGTATTCAAAGTTGCGGCTTTATCTAGCTCAACTCTAGTTTCCAAGTTTCCCAGTGAACGGATATTGATTCCATTAAATCCCATACTGTCGGTAAATTCTGCTACATGTACTTACATAGTTAACATAGTTGATGCCGGATAGCGATGAAATGTTCACTTGAATCGGTAATATTCTACCGGATATTTGAGATATAAAATGATTTTCGAGGATTATCTAAACAGCGTAATGTAAATTGCGATGTACGGTTTTAACATGGAGATGATTATTGCATTCTAGATAGAGGTTCGTGCATATTCGTATTTTTATATACGCATATAACTAAAGAAGAAGATATCGCATATAAATTGTATTGGAATACATTTTTTATTTTGCATATTTAATTGGAAAACTATAAACAACACCACAAAAGTGACATGTTAAAATTCGTTTCCGTAGTACAGTACGTGGAAACGTTTTCCGAAACTATATTTCTCAGGCATAAATTGCTAAAGCACTCCGTCAGTCTGCGACTCTAACCTAAAACTCTCAGCGTAGGTGGTCGTGAATCTCGTATCATCGCCGAAGGAGCCCACACGCGCAATTAGCAAGCTCTTACACGAGGTCCGAAGAGGGCCGTCCTAATTAAAATTTCACTTAGCACGCATCGTTACAAGGCAACAAGAACTTGCTACATTTTTCTCGGTGGAATACCTCGGGGCCACCCCGTGGTAAGCAAAGCCATCGAACTCGAACACGCGTGTCGTCGTCGATGCAACAACCAAGTGCATCCTCCTCCATTATTCTTTCTTCCGTTTTCTTCTTTATTTTCTACGCGGCTACTCTTATAACGAGGCGCAATTAACAAGACCAAGCCGAGCCAGCAATTTCGAACATTCGTGTAACGTCGATGACCGAAATGAGAAGGAGGAGGACGGTTTCTAAGTCATCTCATCCGGTGGCGTGGCGAATTCCGGTTCGGCTAATCGGCTGCGTGCATCCCCGGGCCACCACGCATTTCAAATGAGCCTGGTCCCCCGCAGAGGGTCCCCCATGTATTTTAAATGTATGCAAAGCCAAGATTGCCTACGCGATTTATGCCGTAACGTTAAAGCCGGATTTCGCGTGATACAATTACCGCTGCGTTCCTATCGAAGATCGCGAAGGATATTGCAACAAAGATACCGAACGAAAATTAAAATTCCAAGCAGATTGATCTTGGACGTGCACTGTTACACCTCCGCTCGAAGATCTTAGGACGGTTATTATGCTTTATGAATGGGCCGATTCGCGAAGCAGTGTCACGTAAGTTTCCTTTCGATCCTCGAGGAACACTTCTCTAATCCGATAAACGTAGCTGAGCTCGATAACGTCACGATGAAAGATATCGACGAGGGGAAAAGGAACGTCGAACGGGTCACAGTGAAAAAAGAAAGCGATTGTTAAGCAACGAGGAGAAATTCCTTTTTCAACGTAGTCCTGTCGGACCTCCGCTGTCCGAGTGGAAACAATGGAATCAACGGCGACCGCGATATACGCGACGCAAGTGTACCGTGAAAAGAAAATGCATCTCAGCCGCGTGTCTCGATCTCCTCGAGCTTTGCAACGTGTCTTGGTGTCTTCCCATTAGCCAAAGAAATGGTACCATATCGATAACGTAATTGAGAAATTTATTTCTCTCTTATACGATGTATTAGCCAACCTGTACGACAAGATGTGCTACTTATATTACACGATAAAAGTACTCGTTATCCTAGAATATTTATTCACATTTCGTAGTGTAAGCTTACATAGGTCAGGCGGTTCGGGTCGCGTGAACAGGAACGAGGGAATCGTCACGTCGAAACGCCTAGAACAGTAAACTGAACGAGTTTGAGGGATATCGATATTTAAGTCACGTCAGATTTCTATTACGGTCAGATAATAATAGGAGATTACAAGTGAAACTTGCTGAAAAGGTTAGGAGTCGAGGCAGTTGAAACGACAATGCGGAACAGAGAGCGTGGTACGGAAAAGGGGTTAATTAATCGTGTCAATTACCCATTTACCACCTGAAGGAAAAAAAGTCTCGGTTTCATCAGGCGTTTACCTGACATTTCCACTCTGAATCGCCGGATTTTTATACGCGGCCAGGACTCGCGAGCCTCCTATAAACCTTTCCTTCTATCTCACTATTTTTCTCTCTCTTCGGTATCTAGCTCATCGCAATATATCTTGGCTCACGCGTTCGCAATTAGTGGACGCGTTTAATACAAAGCAGCGGCTTAATTAACGCGGCAATTTTCACCAGGTCGTCGAGTTATCAGCGTGCAGAAACGTCGCGGTATTTTTCCGTGATTAGATCGGACCCGGCATGTGGACGCTGTGAGAAAACAGTGAGATCTTCGCGTTGTTAATCATCGCGACGAAAAACCGAAACGATAACGAACTCAGCTGTTCGCTGACGAATAGTTCGTTATACATGGTGTTCCAATAATCACGGTACGATCGGTAAATTGCTAATTATTCGTGAAAAAATGGATCGAAAATATAAAATAAAATTTTTGTACACGGCACGGCGCTTCGTGTCTAGAAAATTCGATTCGAAAATTTGTTTGGTATATTCGCTTCTGTCCAATGCAAAATTAACCAAGTTCGAATATATCCACTTGACAAATTTTCAAGCTCGATCGTCTTAAAAATGTCATTTGTCCCTATATTTTCGATCTACTTTTTCACGTACAGTCACTCCCTTGCCGATTGTGTCATGATCGCTAAGACACCGTGTATTAGAAGCTATTCGCGAAAATACAATTTTGCCTTGTTAACCTCGTGACAATAGTAATTATTTTCTAGTAAATACGATGAAACGATAGCTTTAAATATGCCCAGCGTGAAACGTGTTAATTCCTCCGGACTAATTGGAAGAGTGGCTCTGTTTGTCGGCAATTATCTACACGTCGTCGGCTGCGCGCGGCGTTAATCCTCATGGGATATCGAAACTAAAAAGTTTCTCCTGTGCCAGATAATCAACGAGGAACCTTCTGTAACAATATGGTGAACGCGTATGCAGAATTGGCCATTATTTCCGCGGCGTACGCACCAGTTACGAGCCGAGAAAGGAAATGCATTTCGCGTCGGAGAGCGTCCGGCTGCGCTCGATACACACGATGCATTATCTCCCAACGAATGTCCTTAACGCCACATCTGTTTCTCCATTTATCGTGAAAGCGATTCTTTCTTCATTGTTTCTATGACTGTCAACGATTTACCTGTCTTACTTCTCTTCTCACCGTTCTCTCCATCGTTCTATCAGAAATCCAAATGTCCGATCGTCTTATTAGAGTCACTCAGAACTTGCAATATTTTTCATCTTTTTTAGGATTGACAGGTGAAATCGTTTTTTTTTTTTTTTTTAGATTGAAAAACAACGACGCAGTGTCTTATTTCCACGTAAGGTGTTTCTATTCTGCCAAAGATCTTTCACCAGGTACGTCTAAGTGTATATACATATATATATATATATATATATATATATATATCTAGCTGATAACGATCGAAATTCCGTAGGAGTGGTTTCAGAATGCAAATATAAACGATACGAAGTTGTTGAGAAAGGAAACTCGAGCGTTTGTGCTTTCATAATAATATTCATAAATAAGTGGCGATATTCCGGCCATGACGTTGCGATGTAATTAAGTTGCTCGAGTTGAACGAGCAATTTCGGGGAAAGTAAATATTCAAATGCTATTATCTCGAAGCTACAAGCGAACCGTAGATGCTCCTACAATTCCGTATTCACGGAATAAGCAAATAGAAGGTACTCGTCTACACTGTCGTTCAAAAATACAGTACAACTCCATTTATCTAAACTGTATTTGCTGGAACGAAATTTCAGTTGATTTTACCTGATTTAATCGAATCTTTGCCAATCGAAAGAAAAATAGATAGTAGGCAAAAATTAACGAACTGTATTATATATGGACTAATACCATTTAATTTTCAATACGTAAGTACACTTTATTTAAACTCTTTTCTTCTTTCCTCTTATAGGGAATAACAATCGATGCAACGATATACAATTCGAAATAGAATGAAAGAAACGAATTAGTTAGTCAATTGGGGGAACAATTAAACGGGGACGTGGTTGCGCAGCAAATTTTTCTTGCCGGTTCGCAGAAGACGGTACTCGTTAGGCCAGCGAATTAGAGCGAAAACTTCAAAAACTGGTGAGAGTGGCGTCGAGAGGCGTAGACCGCGTTTCGGTTGTGTCTAAAGCCGTGGCGATATTTCAATTCGAAAACTTCCCGTAGAAATCAGCCGATGCAGGAATATTAATGATCCTTGGCCGCGGAGAGGCGAGGTTTCGTTTTCCTATCCTTTCCATCTTCTTCTCTTGGCCTGGCTATCATCGTGCTCGCGCGCTTCGTGTTCCTTTTACCTCACTCGATTTCACAATAAGAACGACTACACCAGTAATGTCATGAATTACAACAGTTATGTCGAACGATCTTACTATAATAATAGTCTACCTAATGGGACTAGGTTTTAGGCTAATAATCATATTATATTAATAAACCTGGATATTCAGTGGAACTATATGCAACGCTTACTGTATACTTAAGATCAGCCATCCTGTGTATTAATTTTTGTTAAATATATATTTGAGATATCCTGCAATTCCTATATTTATGCTGTTTACTAATTTTTATGAAACGTACTTGAAATAAACATCTTGTAATTTCTATAATCTTGAAATTCCTTTCAAATTTGATCGGTACAACACTGACAGCCGTGTTCCATTACAGTGCTAATGAAATTTCCAAATATTTTACATATCATATGCAACAATGTGAACATTATTTCCTATGGTAAATGTTCAAATACTTTCGTGAGCCGCTATAGATACCATCGAATTCCATTCTCATTTAACCAATCTTAGACAATCTCACAAGCAAGGTAATATCCTAGGAACGTGAGTATCGAGACGATCCTTCTAACGATGGCTAGCAGCGATGTCCACGGAGGGAGGAGACACAGGACTAGACGTTCGGACGAGACAGGTAGCGCGAGAGGAGGCCGTCGGCCTCGACTGTTCTCCAAGAGGTCGACCCACTTCGCCCAAAGGCGAGAGGGACCGTACTGGTAGGCAGTTACGTACGTATACGTATACCTTACATACGTAAATATATCTACGATCTTCTCTTTGCGTCGTATAACGGCCTCCCTGCCTCACCCTTTCTCCGCCTCTCTCTTCCTCCATTCTTTGTCCCTGTTCTCCCCGTTCGATGTATACAAAAGGTATTTCGAACAACCGTGTACTTTGATAAACCAACGTTTCGTCCTCTCTTATCGTTAAGTTCGGTCGAATCGTCGAAACAGGTCGCACGAACAACTCCGATCACGCGTTGTTTTCCTAGTCGAAGAAATTAACCGCGACGGATTTTCCTTTCGATCGTTCAAGCCTGTGCCGCTATCGGCTGTTTACGTTTCGTTTCGTCTGTCCTCGATGCGACATCGGTGTCGATGCGATTGTTAAACCTCGGGTCGTCGTCGCTCGTAGTGTTGGTTCGCGCGCCGCGCCGTGTTGCTCGTACGTGTCACTCGTGTCTGTAACGATTTTCATAATTTATTCCGATCTACCATATCTTGATAGACCATTTTAAACCATTGTCTAACTGCGGCAACCGTTCTCAACCTTGTTTCAAACATTTCGTAACCACACGTACGAACATTGTTCTAAAGGAGACAATAGGATTTCGAGAAATCGATTTAGTAACGCTGGTTCGTTAAATCAGACACCAAGACAAGATTGGACACATTTTTAGAAATTTGATTTAGTAAGATAATTTTTACGAAGAACACACGAAGACAATGGAGTTCGAAATACTTGATTCGATAATAGCCCCTTATTAAAAGACACGAGCGAGATTGGAAATCAAAGCCGGTATTCCTGGCGGGAGACGGCACGTGGTTTCTGCAGGCACGCGGCTCCCTACTCTCTACCACGAGTTCCTCGTCCACGCTGGACGCAATCAGCCGATCCTCAAAGCCCGACCGGTAGTCGAACCGCGTGCACGTGGAGCCCGACGTGGCCTCTGCCTCCGTGGATCGCGATCAACCGACCGATCAACGGAGTCTGATATCGATCGAGCTCCCATTCAACCTGAGGATCTAGCCGTGAAACGTGACTGCGATCGTGGATGATCGACCGTTCGGAGTTACACGAAGGGAACGATCGATCGTGATCGATCCGATACTAATTGAACGTCGTTTAGGAACAGTAGTCGAAACGTGTCTCAATTTCTCTTTCTCTTTCTCTCTCTCTCTCTCTCTCTCTCTTTCTCTCTCTCTTTCTTCTTCTCCTCTTCGAGATCGTAGACGGTGAATCGATTTCCGTGGAAAAGTCAACAGGTGAATCATCCAAGAGGCGTCCAGTCATCCAGTCAGACTGGATTCGACTGGATTTCACCTTTCGACCAGAAGAACAGACACACGGGGTGGTTCCTCGGAGTTCAGTGGCACATGTGATCGTGATCAAAGAAGATCCAGTGTCTGGGTTCTCGCGGGGACCAGAGGTTTTTGTCGAGGATCCTGGATCCAGAGGAATGGATGAAGAATGAAGAAAGGGTGAATGCTCCGCTTCGCAGAACGTGAGAGCTGCTTCAAATCGGTGAGTTTGGCTTTTTTTTTTATTTTATTAAACGACCATTCCGTAACATTGTCTCTTATTTCGTCTTAATTGGATTTTACCAGGAGTAAGATTGTTCCTTGTATTTGATTTTGAAGTTAGACACGTGTATATTATCCCCTTGAAAATTCTTGTAACATTTATAGAGATGTTAAAAATACTGGATGTCTTAATGATCGTACCTTTGTTTCCACAAAATTCCAATTCAACTTACCAAGTGTTCTTGAAAGAGTAACATCTTTAGGCCTAACAGGTTATTTTCGTTTCCCATCGTGTCACATGAAAATTCTTCTGTTCGATTACAAAGCGACGTTAAAATTGACAAATATTTATCTACACACTGTGTTTTCCTCCTTTGATCTTCATACACGGTAAACTTCATTTTTTTAAATTTCGAAATTACATATCTTGTACAAGTTACACGTAGATGATATTACTTGGAGAATGACCTAATATTTTGTAATTCTCCGCGTCATGTTCCGACACTCGACATAACGCTTCAGCTTGTTCTCAGAATTTTCTTTTCTATGTTGATATTTAATATACACGAAAGTTTTTCACGAGAAACTTGCGGTGACTAACAGACACGGAACGCGATTGTAATCCAGGTTGGAGATTCTTCGTTTTTACGAAGCTTGTTGGAACATCTGTCGATCACTGTTTCTTATGTAGATACTTTCTTGCGTGGGCAAAAACATTCGGCGAGGAACGCATAATAACACGGAGACATCGCGGAATGTCGCGAACTAGGTTACCGATCTTTTACTAGGAAAATTTTCCTCCAACCGACAGCTGCTTCAGCTAGCTTTCATGCTCATTGACTTCGTGAATCTGGAAAAAATTCTCGTCGGTGAGTTTATCGAATTCCCGCCGGAATAATACTGTTTCTTCCGTACAGCATCTCTCTGCACATTTCAATTCTCTTCGACAACGGATGGAAATCGTGAGAAAAAATAATAAACGCGAAGCTCGTAAATTTTTGATCACGAAATACATTAACGATCGCGCAATTAGAACGTTTATTAGCGGCGTTCTTAGAGGATGCTTTTAAAAGCAGACATACGACCTACTTGGCTGCCGAATCCGACCACTCTTGTTGAGAAACGAAGAAATATCGTGCGTCAGGTTCGTGAATTCTCAGCAATTTTCTGCGACGTGTTTAACACGAACCCAAGTAGGGTGGCTGTTATAACACGAATTACCACTTTATCGTTGGTATTCCGCTCAGGCAGGTTAAAACGAAAGTGACTTAATTCCTGTGAATCAGTCACGCCTTCCGAATAACAAAAATGAAGGTCTGACGAGCCTCGTGAAGCCCTCGCTAATGGAAATCGGACAGATCGTGCATAATTAGTTTGCCTGTTCTTCGAACATAGATGTTTTCATTGAGTTAGTAACTCTTGATAGAGTCTTCGACTTTGATTTCTATATTAAGAATTCGAATTAGGATTCTGGTTGGATTTTTCCTTCTTTTTTTTTTTTTTTTGAAATTTTCGATTTATTTAAAATTTGTTATTTCCATTTGTTAGGTTTGATGTTTGCTTCAATGCTTTTTTGGTCTTCCGGGTTGGTCTTCCTTTCGAGTGATCGTGGATTTAGTGACCCTGTCACCAAATTATGCAACTATTCGAGTAGTATCTCCGAACAAATCTATCTGTTCTCTGGATCTTGCTACTATAAGTTCAAATTATTTAATTTCTGATCGTGTTATCATAATTTAACTTTCTCTGACCGTCTTCTTTTTTATATATTTGTATCTCTTTTTTTTTTTGTTTTCTTTGTTGTACAGCCATTATTCATTGTTGTAACTCCTCTTCTTCTTTGTACCATCGAGCTAGTGCCCGTGATTTAGTAGATAAGTAAATAAATAAATAGATATTCTACTGTTTGGATAATTGTGATCTATCGAATATAAATCGACTAGCATAATGTGATTAACGTCAGTTTTGTTTTTCAAACCACTTATCCATCTCCATAAATTTTCTAAAAACCACTCCGTCAATATACAGCATAAATCAAGATGGAAAACAAAAATAGACTCCGTGATTCATTCAGATCGATCGGTTTTATTATATAAATCGTCAGCTGGCTACGTGGTCGTATTCTCGTTATACATTGTTGGACAAACCGGTTCGCGAACAGATCGGAAACGCAAATAAATATATCACGATAAAATCGAGCCGCGTAATCGACGCGGACTAGTCGCTCGCGAACGAATGTATCACCGGAAGTAATCAGGAGTCTATAAAGCGACGTCCTCGGAAGACATACGGTAACAATAAATTACTTCGATGGTGATTCGTGTGACAATAAAATTTCACATGACTCTGAACATAGTACATAGTCTACAACGTAGACATGCTTCATCGTTGTATGTACATTGATCCATAGATGAAATTCGGTAAGTCTTTAAGCGGTTTGAAAAAGATCGTTCAATGTATCAAAAAAAAAAAAAAAAAGATTTATTAATTCATAGACTTCTTACGGCTATTTTCTATGAAACTATTCTATTTTCAATGTTCATAATCGTAGCATATGTTTATCCTCGAAATCAAATGAAAAGATAGCTTTAATGTGAAATTGATTGATGATACATATATTGAATCTTAAAATTGATTTTCTATAAAAGATGAGAAATGTGACATCCATGAATATTCATTAAATATATTATTCGAGTTTCATTTATGAATCACGAATGACAACGATGAAAATAATTTTCTATTTCTTGGATTCTTCGCACAAAGATTTTATATTATATTAGTTGTTAAATTTCAATGCTGTTTGCAACGTTCATCGTTTTAAATGGCGAAGGGACGAGGATGGAGAAGGCCGGAACGGAAAAGCGCCGTGGTACAGGGCAATAAATCGCGCGAGATCGTGTAACCCGCCGCCTTCTAACGCGTACAATGAATATCTATTGTCCCTTTTACTTTCTCCCAGCCGGCGTCGGAACATCGTGCTCTCGTGTCTCGTGGAACAGAAACCATGCGTACATGTGTGGACACCTGTTTCTATCGTTTCATTCGATTCAATTCGAAAGAGTTGACGACATGACGCCGCATCGTTAGAAAATCGAACAAACGATTGTCAAGGGAAAACATAGTTGGTATATTTGAGTTTAAAGTCGAGTTAGAAATCGTTTGGCTGTAAAGATGCATTCGACTTGATTCGACACGAAAGCATGCGTATCGAAATTGGCCAGCGTCGTTAGAAAGCAATTCGTTGGAAGAGCTGTCGAAGAGAGAAGCGAAATTGAGAGAACTCGCGAATATTGTCCGTACGATGACGGGATCGTAGAATTATTTTCGTAAAACTTATCAGAATCTTGTCCTTCTTGCAAGCTAGTCCGATCTTGGTCCGTAATTTACCCTATCGTTATTGACGTATCTATCACAGCGTATCTAATTCGTTGACGCAAAATCTTTGACGTTTCTTGAACCAACCTAGACGAGAGAAAAACTCGTCTAGACTAGTTCTTTTTTTCCAAGTCGTTTCAAATAGCCGAGACTGTGTAATAAGGTATCTCCATCGCGAAACAAAGAAACACGCGTCAAAAACAAGCAATCCATTATCTGGAAACGAGTCGTTGCCCTACTCTATTCTCGTAATTCGTGATTCAACTCGATCTTCCTTGAATAAATAACATTTCCATTTCAGACGTCTCCTCCGTTTTCTGCCTAGCTGTATTTCTCGAATTTTCATATCTCAATCTCGCTTTTATTCCAAACGACTGAGACGAATATTTTGAATATTTTAAATTTTACGCGTAACATTCGAACGAAAAATCAATTACGTTTTTCCTCAAACGTAAAGAATTATCTGACAATGAATGAGGAATAGATCGTAATATCTGACGAAAGAACGCTTCGTTGGAAACCAAGAATATGTGCAAATACATTTTCTAGCCACTGTAAGAATCGAGTAAGATCGAAATCGAACAAGAAATAGGCCACGATGTGTCAGATCGGTTTGGCAGCACGCATTGTGCGTGCCAATGAGTTGATAAAATATATTCTAACGAATATTCATCCAAAAATATCTCACCGAGAAAGTGTCGGTGTTACCGTGATTAACTGTAAAAGCCATCATCTGGCTGGCCAGATGGCTCGAAGACGGTAGGACGATGCGTTTGAACAGTAGCGTAGAGCTAATCAGTGAAAGTGCCACACGACCAAGTGGTCGCGCTCCTTCTGAAAATCGAATCGACCCACTTCGAGCTGCACTTACGATTCTCCTTCTTGCGTCTCGTTCGATGGAACGAACCCCGGTCATTGTCGTAATCGCTGTAGACGTTTAATCAGTAGCTGGAACAGAGTCGAACGACGATTTTACGCGCGTGCGATGTTTATTTTCGTCCGTTTCTTGCCTGGTCTGTGTATCTTTAAGTGGGTTAGACAGTCTTTCATCTCGTTCCAGTCGCCTACTTGTCGTTTCATTGCTTACGATGACTTTGCTCCTCGAAAGCACCAAGTGCAATCGTTGCATCCCGAATGAGAACGATTCTATCTATGGAGATTTATATCGATTCGTCACGAGTTTCTTCGCTAACAGAGATACCCTATTTTCTGATTGTCTAACGACTATGTCCCACGGGTTATCTAGTCGACCGAGTTTTCACGGCGAGCTTCCACTTTCACTTCGAATAAAATTCAGTAGAATCACCGTTAAACGAATTAAGTACGAGAACGAGGATACGGTTTTTGTAGCTACAGGTTAAAGGACAAGCAGGTATATCTGGAGAACGCGTGCCGGTCTAGAACTGTAAAGTCATGTGGCGTTATGAGGTTTCCAAGCTATGTAGATATCGATCGATCCCCTTCGCTACGTTTCACCGAGAAATCCTTTTGTTCCACTCAAGGCAGATGGAGAACAGAACTTCGAAAGCATAGCGACGACGAAGTGAAAATGAAACGGTTATCCGCGTTTCTCTCGTTACCGGTGTTACATTTCCTGAAACGTATTGTTGGAAGTTTAGTTAATCTAGTAGCTTCGTACACCTATAAATGGCCTGTACACATTACCATATCCTAAGTAATTTAACCAGAATCAGACGGAGAGGAAAACGAGAATTATTTTTCTATTCTTTTACAAACTTTCAATATTTTCAAATTTTCAAACAAATATTCGCATATAAGCGAAGAACTGT
>CM026175.1:5494800-5700365 GCA_014825975.1 Bombus haemorrhoidalis | reverse complement strand
AGATTAAAAAGAAAGATATACATCTAACTTATATACATAAGATATACATACACCTAATTATCTTTGGAAATTATTATTCTAACGTTGTTTTTTATTATTATTATTATTATTATTACTATTAATACTACCACTACTACTACTACTACTACTACTACTACTACTACTACTACTACTACTACTACTACTACTACTACTACTACTACTACTACTACTACTACTACTACTACTACTACTACTACTACTACTACTACTACTGCTGCTGCTGCTATTACTTCTACTATTATTACTACCGTACTTGTAATAAGGATTTAAAGAACATAGGAACTTAGTTGATGCGATTTCACAAATGATGCAACTTTTTGAGAAGAGCGTCCCTCTTTTTACGAATACCTGCGCAGAACAGATCCGACCCGTCCAGAGATATCTCATGTTTGCGTACGATATAATTATAATTACTCCCGACCAATAAATAAACAAAGCAAATGGAATAAAAATAAAAGAAAGAAGCGGAAACGAAATTAAACAACAAGAAGAGTAAGAACGAAAATGAAGGATAGAATACGAAACGAGTAACAAGCTGCGGAAGAATAGAAAAAGAGAAATAACGAAAGAAATCATCATAACCGGAATCATCGAACGTATTGTAGTTAATCCTTTGTACTTGTAAGCTGGACGTGTCGCGTAGTCCTGTGCAGGTGCGACTAAATAATCGTGGGCGTGAAAGGAACGAAGACGACGAAGGGCGACGAACGGTCTTTTTTTCTCCCTCCCAAAGAAGCATTGTGTCGTCGTCGTCTCCCTCCGTCGCGCTCAGGGACATCTTTTTCCTCGAGACGTTTTGCCGCTTTCATTGTTTAGATGATTACTATTTAACGACAAAAAAATAAAAAACGAGAAAAGCGAAAATATGACGGAGATCGTCGGCGGAAGGAAGAGTAACGATGACAGAGGAGGGGTAAACGAAAAAGAACAAAAAAAAGAAAAAAAAGGGATCGAGACCAGAACCTTTTTAATGACCCAACACACGTCGCCGTTAACGTGTTCGTTATGTGCGAGATGGGCATTTCTTTTTCAGAGAAAACAAGATACCAAAAAAGTAAAAAATGTTACGATGAAACAGACAAAAAACAACAAAAGACATTTCGAATAAAGGAAAAAAAAAAAAATATACACGAAGAATAACGGAGTGAAGGAGAGAGCGTGAGTGTCGTCTCCTGTTGCGCTCGACCACGGACATCGACCTGATTTGTAACTCGAGGATCGTCCATGCACTCGCGTAACGTCGATTTTTCCTTACGTCGAACGATCGAACCCCTTCGTTTAGAATAATCACCGGTTCCTTTCAGCTCGAAATTTCCAAGATCTTAACATATACGTAGATCCTAAACTCGAACATAGTTCTTGACAACCAGAGAGATCCCAAAGATCTCTCTCAATACACGCGAACAAGGTAACCTAAGAGCGACCTTTGTCACCAAAGAGTAACCAGCCGTATCGACAGCGTCGTTTCTGAATACTCTAACGAGGCAAGAAACGGTTCTAACGTGCCGGTACACTTGGTCTGCTCGCTTGGTGACCCGAACGAACCGACGACGCAGGTACTTTGAATTCGAGCCGGAGCTCGTCACGAGAAACTTCGACGCTGACGAGGAAACGATGATACGAGCACACAGGGTAACCGGAAACGAGGGAAAGAGGGTGGATGGTAAAAGCGTAGGTTTCACGGTGCCGACGTTGCAATCGCGCAATTGCCGCGTGGCGATACTCCTTCAGACGAAAAGTGCGGTCCTTTTCTCGGTCGTTGTTGAGCCACGTAAAACTGCCACGAACAAAAAACGTCTCTCTGGCCAGGCGAGGGGAGCAAAGGAAAACGGGGGGTGCGACGGGCACAGGGAGGAAAGGAGGCGACGAGAGCCGCGTAGACCAGGCAAGGACGATCCTCGAGAGGGTGAGCACACGAAGGGGATTTAAACCGACGAAACGGCTTGAGCGCTGGGAGAAACAGGGGCGTACAGGGGTGGGTACAGGGGGGAGAGAGAAACACGGGCAAAGGACAGGTGCGCGGGAGGTTGAACGGAAGGAGGATATAGCCCATGCGAGAGATCGACGAGAATTTTCGTGGAAAGGTGCGGTGCGGATCGAACGAAAGAATGAGAGGGAGATGTGGCGCGTGCGTGCGTGTGCAAGAGGAACGGACAAAAGGGTTGAGGAAAGAGAGCAGGGGAACAGTGGAACGTTTACAGGGAGACAAAAAGCGAGTAAACGATGGTGCAAGAGCACGGTCCTCGGGAAAAGCCACGTTCGGCCCTCTCTCGTCGCGACGAGCATTTAATCAATGGTAGGGGATGCTTAGTGGACTTAATCTTAGGGAACTGACGGAAGAAAAAAATGAGAGAGCCGACGAAGAAGGGGCGTGGAGAGGCGGAATCGTAGCGAACGTCGAAATTTTTGATTGCGTCGCGCGAACGATGAGGATAAACAGAGGGTGATAGAAGCGACGAAGAAAGGACGAAGTAGCGGTTGAGAAAGAGATTGGGCGGGCAGTTAGAAAGCATACGAAAGATACACTATGAAATATCAGGAGAAACATTTACGTAGAGTGAGAGAGAATGCGAGTAGGAGAGAGAGTGTAAGATTTTGCTGCGTGCTGCGGGATGTATGTCGAAAAATTACGCGCGAACAGAAACGCGAGCCGGACGAAATTAACGTGTTAACGAAGCAAGAAAGGGAATTAGAAGAACGGTAATGAAAAGCGGGTGATATAAGAGAGATAATAAATGGAGAAGTTGTACTGAGGAGAAGTAGGGGTGAATTAGGGAGAGAGAGAAAGAGTGAGAGAGAGAGAGAGAGAGAGAGAGAGTGAGAGAGAGAGAGAGAGAGAGGGAGAGTGAACGGGTGGAATGCGAAGCTAGCTTAAAAAAAGGCACATTCTGTCAATTTGTCAATATTGTCATGATTCGATAATGGTCGATTGGTATGCCTACGATTGAACCTCTATTTACCGGGTGGATGTATGATGATTCAGTACGATTCTTATAATTATTATCATTATTATTCTTAATTAATTAATTGATTATCATTATCAATTATCATTAACAGTGCGAAAGTAGGAGTAATAAACCACAAAACAGAGAAAACAGGAAACCGATGATAAAGCAAAAACACAAAAAAAAAAAAAAATAAAGAAAGAAAGGCAACCACTTATATTATTGTACATATTTACTTGTAACTGCTATTCGTATTGCAGTGGTTTTGTTCTCTCAACAAATGATTTCCTCGATTCTGCGGGAAGAAAAAAAAAATGAATAAAATAAAATTTGTGTATTATTAAGACCCGCGAGTACGTTTCATTTTCCCACTGACCTATCCTAAATTAGCCAATCTTAAATTACAGGAACAAAAGGTGAGAACAAGAATCTTCTCTTTATTTTCTTCGTCGTTTTACAGGGTTAATTTCCAGTTCGAAGTTCAATTCGACGAACCTTTTTTTTTCTTACGCGATCCAGTTCCGCTCTTTCGAATTCGGGGCGGTAATTTCACGAAATCGCGACCGTTTGTGGTAAAATTGAATCCGTGCCGCGTTACATTCCTGGATCCTTCGAAGATAAGCTATCTATCGGCGTGCGCGACGATCTCGCGTTTTTATTTGTTCTTCGAAACGATTTACCTCTTCGGCCACCCTGTCCTCTTTCGAGCGCGAAAGATCAAACACGATACGCGCGTTCTGTCGCCATCTTCTGGATTTATAACCGTATCAGAGTATTGATTTCTTACTTGTGGGCAAAAATTACAGATACCGTCGCTCGTTCTTTCCTAGAAATGAGGGTTTCAATTTATTATGAGACGTAATCAAGTTGCAGCGCCGATACGATAACATGCACGGACCTGTTGTTATCCTGCCAATACGCTGGATTATTGAATTATCCGAAAGTGGTTGCGTGTATCCGGGCTTAAGCGTACGTATAGCTTCGTTTTGCCGCGGAAACGTGTTTGCGTTTTGTAATATTCGGTTGTTTAATTCATGAAAGACCGAGCAGTAAAATAATCTATAGCATATATATACATAATCGCATCATTGAGAAAAGTAAATAAACTAATTTATGTACTACTTTATCAAGGTAACAGAAATGCATTAAAATGTTATTATAATCATATTTACATACATAGAAAAGATAATAAAAAAGATG
This sequence comes from Bombus haemorrhoidalis, assembly GCA_014825975.1. Taxonomy (NCBI): domain Eukaryota; kingdom Metazoa; phylum Arthropoda; class Insecta; order Hymenoptera; family Apidae; genus Bombus; species Bombus haemorrhoidalis. The sequence continues at coordinate 5,696,178 of CM026175.1, read as the reverse complement.
CGTTATTACAATACTTCTATTTGCCCAAATTTTACAAAATTGTTGGATCTAGATAGATGATAATAATACTCATTAAGATAAGCAGACAATTCAACAATCATATGTTTCTCGGAAATTTAAAAAATGTAATCATAGGATTCCGTATGATAAGATAAGAAAATTAAAGCATTTAATTGCCGAATAAAAGCAGTCTCCGATTTTAAAACATAAAATAATCTCTAACGAGATATGATGTACGTACTCTGTATTCAAAGAAACAGTACATATCTCAAACAATTATTACTGGCAAGAAACTTGTGAAACAGTGTTCTTGTGTCCGTACAATAATCGTTGTTTGATTTAATAAATATTCAATGCTACTAAATTAAAAAATAACATTCCTAGAAAACACGTTGAAATAATATATTACACATGCTACTTATATAAAATCTCCTATGAGAGATAGAATCAAATACATTTGATTGGAGTAAGTTCTTCTAATTTCATCTTAAGTGTTCTTCGCTTTAAATTTAATATTTAGCATTTGACGCAATGCAATGAACTGCGTATCGTCAAGTCCTTGTATATTTCCTTGGAAACATAAAAATCACCTGGAAACCGAAACAAACGTAAACAGCGATATTCGTTTCATTCAAATTCCACTTCGAAGGGAATGCAATCCGAGAGACGAGCAGAGGAGATCCACGAGAAATTCCTGACAAAAAACGAGGGTTCATCCCCGGCTTCAATCTCAAGGAAACATGCATACTTCGGTGTTCCGAGTTGCGAGGCAAAGTCCGTGAGGACTCGGCACGTAATAAGGTCTGGCAGAACGAATCGAGTTCGAAGGTGTGAGAGCTCGACGTCGGACCGAATCGACAGAATGGAAGAGAAGATCCGGACAAAATGAACGAAGTGACGTCATTATACCGAGCTCGAGCACACAACGTGTCTCGCCACGACAAGAAATCGTGATCCATGTCTGTATCGAGGTTTGTGACGTAATGACGGTGAAGCACGCGTTGCTACGCACCCCACTAATTACGAGACACCGAGCACAATCGGACCCTCCAAGCGAAATCCGGCCAACCTACGCCCTTCGAGCCTCGGTCTCCGGGCGACCGAGTTTCGCGGAACCATGTATCACGAGCACGCGCTGCTTAACGACACGTGGCTCGTTTCCGCATGGCCGATACCACCCTTCCGCCAAGGACGAGTCTACCTGGTCGAAAGTGTGTAGGCGAAGATGAAGATACAACGGAAGAGTGAATTGGATCTTGATGAAAAAAGGTTGCATTTGTTGGATTACATGTGTCCTTGAGAGTTCACGAACTTGATTTCTGAAAATGTGAAAAATGATGTTTGGTAAAAGGTTGTAAGTGGAAAGGAGATTGGCCAGTAGAGTGGTCGAGTCTATGTAGAAGTTGCTCGCTTGATTTTGGAAAGAAAAATTGAAGAAAATAGATCTTTGTGAATGAAAAGAGCGAAATTTGAAAACCTGTAACGATAGTTGAACTTGCATGTTTCTTCAATTAGAATCCTGTTTAGACCGTGGACGTTTTAATATATTAAGGAGGACAAAAATTTTCCTATTTTAAATGATAATAGCAATATAGCTTCTCACATTGTACTATTACATTTGCATATATAATAAGTTAGAAGGTAAGAACTTTATTTCCTTAATAACGGTGAAATTATGCCCTCAATTAATTCACTAATTGTTTTAAATGAAGTACATTTTCAATTTTGTGCAGCTACAATATCTACGCGTTGATATTTTGGTACTTTAGAATTTAAATGAAAATACTCTTTGAAGTAAATCCCACGTAAGAATAATGTAAATGAAAATTTTGAAAAATATGATTTCGCTGAAAGGCACACAAAATAAAAAACTATTCTAGTTAGTTGATAGAATGAGAATAAGTAAACAGTGTCTAGCTTAACGCATCCTCTACTATTAAATCCATCAGTGGAAGGGGTATACAAGGGACGTGTACCTATCCTTCCCATGATTTCCGTCACTTCGTCAAAGTAGAACAGGTCAACCGAGAACGTATAGTCAGTGGTATAGCCACGATTACTATCATTATCGTATATACTATGGGAAATTATATACCTTAACAATAAACTTCATCAATTATATAAAAATATTTCTATTCGATATTTGCGTTTATCTTATTTTGCAATTCATATTCAGACACCACGGGTCTTTACCTTTGCTCTTTAGCAGAGAAGGGTGACCGAACAAGGAGTTCAATTCGACTATCCGAATAGTATTATGGTCTTTCTGCATATTTTATGGACTGTTGGCGTATGTCTATATATTATAACACTGAAATGTATGGATGGCGCAATAAATACTTATTTACTTACCATTTAGACACCAGTAAATGTTAATTGAACTGTTTTTATATTATTTTATTGTTAAAAAAAAAGATTGATATTATCTCATAGATATTCCGTTTAGAAAGCGTTTTACAATTATTCAATCTCATAGCCAACTTTGCCAAGCCATAATTTCTTGGCGTGGAAAATTTACGACTCACCTATCGCAGAATAATCAAGAACACCTTTCTGCCGCTAATATTACTGACGTTGCTGACTCATGCTGAAGATACATTCATAGTAGTCTCAGTTGAACGATGTACATATATCACACAAGGAATCTGTTAGGAAATTTAATACAATTAGAACGTTCCAGAATTCAAAAAGTCAATAAGATTTTAAGTTTTAGTGAATTCATTACGCGGTTAACATATTAATTTTAAATAAAGAAAGAAATAGTCCACATTTATGTTACATTTCGTTATGAACGAATAATGAAGTAACAATGTATTAACAATAAAAATGCTATTACTTTCATATAACATGCAAAAAAAAAAAAGGGAAAAATACATACTCAAAAATTTTCTGACGATACGGTGAATCGCACATTCAATTCTTTGATCATTCTGAAGCTGTCCCTCCAATGTATCGCAGGCATCGATAATATCGATTGTACTTTGGCGCCTTCGAAATGTTCTCGCGCCATATTTTTTACTGAATACTTGAATCAAATAAAAGTAATTCCTCAATAAATAAAAGTTAAGAAATGTATTATATTCATAATATATTGTAGAACTCATTTAATATTTTACAAATTATTAATAAAATATAATATCAGCAAGAATTATTAATTAGCTAGAAAAGACAAACTATTGCACGTGATATTGCTGCTATGTTATTAATTAAATTGTTAATCAGTATTGGTTAAGCATAACAATATTAGGGAAGGAGAAAGATATTGAAATTAATACAATACTGAATAAATAATAATTATATGTTAAAATGTATATGTTAAAATGCTCTTCACGTTTATGATATAAAATTTACGATACCATTTTATAACCTATGTATGTTTAAATATTTATAATGATTTAGGAACACGTAATTGAAAATTAAACATTCAATATCATTTGCATTATTATGTAATTATTGTTTTTACACTATATTAGCACAATTCTTGTTAGCATGAAACATTCCAATAGCCTAACAAATTATTTTAGGTCTATTATTTTTATATAGAAAAATTATTTAACCTTCTAAAGTTATTTATTACTGATACTTACATATAATTTTCGTAGATTTAAAACTTTCTATATGCCTAACGTCTATCTGTGTTGGTTTTTTTACGTAACAAATAGATTGATAAACGTCTTGATATAGATAAATTAGGATATCGATACAAATTATATACTCTATTAAGTCAATACAGTAGATCGTTTCGAAGAGCCTCTTGCAAAGACAAAGTGATATTTCGATGTACATCAAATTAATAATTGACTATCGTTTTGAAATTGACTACAGTAGTTGTTGGGTTATATAAAAACTGATAAAATATAAAGATTATGCAATATGTAAAAGTTGACAAGTTTTAAAGATTATTTAAGACGATCATGTTGAAAACAATATCTCAATTGACTCCTGTAGTAGCACCGTCTCAAATATGGCTGAAACATCAGCCAGTGTGCAGTCCGTACAGTGTGGTTGGATGTTACGGTGTCTCGCGTAACGTTTTACCTCGTATTATTATTCAATCTAAATGTTCCGTGTCCTGCTTATACAAAACTACAAGAAGAGAGTTCCGGCAGTCAAGTAAACGTGCTGTCATCACATGCTGCGGGACAAAAGAAGAAAAAATGGCACCAACGCGTGTTATTCTTATGTCGTGTGGCAGTTATAACCCTCCAACCAATATGCATTTAAGAATGTTTGGTACATATATATCATTCCTTATAATCAATATCGAGCCTTCATATAAACACAAAATTCTTCATTTCGCGTACAATATAGTAGACGAATTTTACGACATTTAAGATTTGTTGATTATTTGAACGAATCAGAACATTGTTAAGATAACACTGTGTAAACAATCCGAATTGGTGTTGACGACGTTCACAAATAAGAATTATTTAGGATATGAAGTTTTAATCAGATTTGCAAATAAAATTTTGTATTAATAAACAAGTCCAAATTATTCATACAATTCTATCTTCTATAGAAATTGTTTCACAATTGAAATATTAAATGTGATTTTCTTTTGATAATGTAGTAACCTTTTATTGGATATTTACAGAAATTGCCAGAGATCATCTTCACAGAATGGGAACGCATATTGTGGTTGGCGGTGTTATATCTCCTGTACATGATGCATATGCTAAGAAAGAACTGGCAAGCGCAACGCACAGATGTGCTATGTTGAGATTAGCTTTACAAAACAGCGAATGGATTCGACTTAGCACTTGGGAAACTAGACAAAATGGTTGGACAAAGACTAGATTAAGTTTACAGTACCATCAAAATTTATTGAACTCTGTGGTATTTGACTGGGCTAATGTTAAACATAATGTATCAACGGAGGATCTGGAATGGATTCCAGAAAATGTAAAAAATAGTACTGACCACACTCCAATCCAAATTAAATTATTGTGCGGTGCTGATCTATTAGAAAGTTTTGGAACTTATGATCTTTGGGCTGAAGAAGACGTAAGTAACACTTTTATTTATTTTATTTTGCTATTTATAATGTTTTGATAATTAAAGAAAGCTTTTATGATTTTATATTCGCAGATCGATGCAATTGTTGGAGAATATGGTCTGGTAGTTATTACGAGGGAAGGTTCTAATCCAAATAAGTTCATATATGATTCAGATATTCTTTCCAAGTATATGGTAATTGTCTTATCAACAATTGTTATATATCTTTTATACCAACCTAATATTCTTATAATTAATTTCTGTACAGCACAATATATACATAGTAACTGAATGGATTCCGAATGAAGTTAGCTCAACTAGAATAAGGAGAGCATTGAAACGAGGTGAGAGTGTCAGGTATCTCGTACAAGATTCTGTGATTGATTATGTCTATAAGCATGGAATTTATGATGCAAAGTCAACAACATCGACAATGTGAGTTTAAACATAATTTCACTGAAACGATAGTTCACTTAACTAGTGGGAACTTAATAGTATGTCTTCCAGTAGATTTAAACAAAAATTTATTTTTATGTATTTTGTATGAAAAGAATATATTTTTATAGCATTCATATTCCTCATAATTGGTGAGTTTAGAACATACAGAATTGGTTGATCTAAAATGTTGTAAAGCTGTTGTACGGTCATACACATACACAGTTGTATATTTTATAATTAAAACTTAACCCTGTTATTACTCAATAACATCGATGCATTAGTCATAAGATGAATTATGATAGTCAATATATTGGTTTTTAAATATATAAATATTTGAATGTTGAATAAGAAGGGAGATATGGAATTTTTGTTTTCTACAAAGTAGTTTTTTAAATATTTTGCAAATGATATAAAGGATGTTGGAAAAATAATTGGTAGTATATAGATTTATTTCATAAGAAAATATAATAATGTATTTTTCACAAGATACATATGATTATCAAACATACATGGGTGATATAATGTAACTTAGAATTAGATATTAGATCTAGTCGATAAAAATATTTCAACGCTAAAAATACTATATTCTTATAAATTTTTCGAATTGTTTATTCGATAAATACTCATAAACCAACAGATGCCAAACAATTCTGGAAAAAACTTATTGAGTGTTAAAAGGGTTAACACATCTCGTATAAACAATATGCAGCAATATATTAGTCTAGTCTAAGAATCTTTTATTTATTATGTAAATCTAATCAGATCTATTTCCTAGTAACTCGATTGTAATTACAAATAAATTTTAGTAACTGCATTTTTTTTTTTTTTATTTAATTTAAATTGTATTCAATTTGCTAATCGTGGGGAAAGTACCGATTCACGGATAATTTTCCTTGCTTCGTTCAATTCCTTTTACCATTCAGAACATAATTGAACAAGGAAATTAAATAACGAATTTACATAAATGTGACATAAATATCTCAATGTCAAGATGTAATTCGATAAAAAATATTAGTGGAACTACTTTGCCCTGAATCGGACTTCTACCAAGCATCGAGTTAACGAAGACTGTATAAAAAATAGTGTCTTGTTTTTCACGCTGCCAATCTACTTGGACACTGAAGTAAGTTGGAACTGACCTCGCCCAACGCGAATAATTACTTGACCATTGATTCCAAGTATCAAAGCACCTTTCTCACGCCGTCGCCTAGCGACGTTACCATGGACTCCCCGAGTCCGATCGAAATTATATCCATCGATGTGCCTGATACCGTTCTGCGTAAGAATATCCAGAACGCAACAAACATGGCTTGCGTGGCCTCCCGTCACGCCGGCTGCGGTGGCCTCGAGGAGGCACGCGAGAAATTCATTAGCGCTCTCGTTGCCGAGAACGGCAACGCCAAACATATAACGACCGCGAAGGCCGCGTATCCAGGTCTCGCGAAACAGATCATCGCCACCGAAACCGGCGAGTCGCAGATCCTCGACGAGGTAGGTTTCGTTGACGATGATAGGAAGGTTAGGAAGGTGGTCAGGGTACAGCCCCGATCGAGTCAATTGGAAGAGGTGTCCCCGGGAGTCGCCACCTCGTCGAAACGCGAGAATCTCGTGAAACTTAATACGAAGCCGTCAATCGAGGCGAAAAATAGTAGCGTAGCTAAATCGTCAGAGACTAGTAACAGACTTCGAGTCCAGTACGACGTCATTGATGTAGAATCAGGAGGAAGTAGAGTCATGAATCGCGAAACTAGATCGTCGATTTCATCTTCGACTGTCTCGTCCTCGACGATGTCCGCTATGGACAATGGTGGAGGACGCCACGAAGGCGCCTTATCCGACTTTAGCGTGGACAAGGAGGATTACAGGCTCACGCGGTACGGCTTGGACGACACGGTCGAAGACGAAGTCCAAGACAAGCATAAAGATTCCTGGTTAGGTAAACAACGATCGAACGACTCTGCAGAGAGTCAGCAGGGAAGTCTATCGCGCAAAAAGCAATACCCTGATCCAAAGGGAAGCGACGAGGTTTGTGATCAGGACGACTTTTCTAACGATAGCGTTCGATGCTCAAACACGCAGGTGTTAGTGTTAGTTAGCGCGATGATTCATAATCCTTTCGACAAGGAAGGTGCCACGTTGATTGTCGAAGAGAACGGGGTACAGGGTAAAGGCGAGATCACGATATACAAAGGCGAATCGGATGGAAGTATCGATAAATTGAGTCTTTTGGTGCAGTCGCCTGTTCCGTCGTCCGTTAGCGAAGAGAGCACCGTAAAGATACAAGAGATAGTCGATGATGGAACGGAGATGGTGAGAGAAGCCTCCGATGACTCGTTGGCCTTAGATGACAAGTCCTCGAAGAGGGACGTAAGCCTAGAGATAGATGGTAAGTACGTGAAGTCAGTGGTGAACGCGCGCAAGAGTCCCAGGAAGACAAAGAACGGTCAGATGAGAATACATAATGAAAGTAACGAGAAAAGAGTGAAAGAGAGCGAAATAATAGAAAAGAGCGTCGACTCGGGCACGCAATCGGAAGAAACGTTCTATAAGACTGTCTCGAATGCTTCTTCGTCGAGATCAAAGAGCCCTAAAAGAGAGAGCAAATCTCGATCGAAGATTCACGAGTCCATGATCAGCGATGAGAGAACCAAGAAAGTGAAACGGTACGACGCGTCATTAAAAGGAAGTCTCGATTCGGTGATCGTCACGAACGATTCGAGGACGATTTCTAGAAGGAGATCAAAGACGGAGGAAACGTTCTCGAAGAAATCGAAGAGCTGCGAGTCCATTAAGAAGATCCAGGAAGCGTGTTACGAAGATCCTTCCAAAGCGGACAGTACGTCTCAGCTGATCACGGCGAACGAACTAGACATGCAAACCGACGAATTCTGCTCTGCCTGCTGCTACGTGAACGAATTGTCTTTAAGGACGGAGGAGATAATGGGAACGGAAGAAGTAATCCTGCGTTCCAATTGCAGCTCCATCGTCGACGAAGATTCTACGGAATGCGATATTTGTAGTTCTTGGAATCTGCAAGAGTCGACCGACACCTTGGATCGGAAACTCATTTCCTCCACGACCGACTGCGATCAGCTATGCGAGGTTTGCGAGATCTGCAACGAGATCTGTGCCACTTTCAACCCCGATCAGGAGCCAAGATCGTACTCTACCAGGGATCCGAGAGATTTGACTCATAGTCGAGAGTTCGAGTCATCCTCGAGAAGTCTTGCTAAGAACAGTTCCAGAATCGGCGATAGTATCGCGACTAATCCGTCTCTGGACGATGACAGTTTCGAGATCGAGAACTGTGGTTTCCAGAGCGGACCAGAGTCGATGGACGATCGAAAGTTTAGCGATCAAATAAGCGAAATACAATTTTCCAAGTCTTTCAATATCTCCGATTCGGCTGTTATTAAAAAGAGATCACGCGATAAATATTTTATTCCTAAAGACGAGTTGGCCATCCTGTCTAGTAATTCCAGGCGCATGAATCGCAAGGGATCGTTATTTAGAAAAAAACCAGCCGAGGATCCTGTCAACGTTTCTCAAGATAAGAGACGTTATTCCTCGGTGGATAACCTTCAATCAGCCAGAACATCTTCCAGAAACAATGAGAAAGTTCTGAGGCCTAAGAACAGCAAGCTGATCGGCTCAGCGGATAACATACGCGCTTCTAGGAGCTCCAGAAGATGCAAATCGTTGCAGAGATCGGCGGACAATGTTCGATACGTGGATTCGTCCACGGACAATTTGGATTCTCTGGTGGAAAGTTTAGGAAGGGAGGACGAGACGCAAGATGACATGAACTGGATAGAGAAGCCTAAAGTCAGGGATAACGAAACTGTAAAGATGATCCTGACCAAGCATGGAATTAAGATAATTAGCGAGAAGGAAACCGCTCTATAATGAAATTAGAATGACGATATAAAAATTCAACGAATTTGGAGAAACGTAATTTGTTTTAAGGAAATCGCTCACGTTAGTTAAAAAAAAAAATGTTGCAAGAAATATATACATATATTATTATTATACACGACACAAATTAGTTTGAACTCTCGTTAGGCTAACTGCAAACCTTAGGATGCAGACTTATCGACTCTCTTGTGATAATTCTGATCGATATATCGTCTTCAACAGATACAAGATTTTTCACATTATAATAGAAACTTAGTTAACGAATATACGTATCTATATAAAGAGGAAAGAAGATAAAGAAATATATATATACATATACATATACATATATATTTATAACTCGGGAAAGAGATTCTTTTCCGAGAGAAAGAGAAACGCCAAATGTTACGAGATTTGATCCTACTCACAAATTCTATTTAATTAATAACGACGATGTTCACGCGACCGAGACTCTGTACGAAAATCCGCCAAAAAGATATTGCATAAAAATAGAGAGAAAATGGAGCAAGATCTCAAAGCGTGACATCGTTGAGCCGCACGTTGTTCGTCTTGAATAGAAGGAAATGAGTTCTAAAACGATATGCATAAAAAATTACACAGGCCTTGGGAGAACTCGTTTAGAATAGGAATACAAACAGAGAAAACGATATTATATATGTATATTATTATTGCGTTATAACGAACTGAACTAACAGTCGCTGCTGTTGAGCGTGATTAAACAAATTAAATGAATCACGGGGTGTTTCGTTGTCGCGTGCGTTGCAAGGAAATATCAAAGAAAAAAGCTCGATAAATTTCAAATAAATACGAAATAAAAGGAAGATTACAAACTAGGGTGGAGGAGAAATGAGTTCTGGACAACGCACGAGCATCGAGAACAGTAAATTATCGAGACAATCCTACAATTAACTCGTCAATATTATACGAAGAGAATAAAGAATGGTTTCGATTAACCATAAAGTATTCTATACATATAAACTACGTAAGCGATGCGTTACGATGGGCTGCGGTACATCGATCGGGGAGGCCGTGATTAATTAATGTCGCTTCTAATGGAACCCGCTGATCTCAGTTTACCTTTCGTCGTGTGCAAAGGAAGAAAGGGATCAAAAGAAAAAAAGAAGGGGGGGGAGGGGTCAGATGAAACGATAAAGAGGACGTGCAATTTCGTTTGGAATACGAAATTTCACGAGAATGAATTATTCGCGAGTTCAGTAACAGACTGCCTTTCTGCGCGACGAATCTGACGATATAACGATTAATTAATTGATTACGGTTTACACATACATACATACATTACACCTCTGCCAAATAATTTTTATTGAGAACGTGCCAATTGTCTTTTAATATCTTTTTAGACATCGTGTTTTTTACTCTTTCGAACGGTACAGCTCTGTGTATGATAGTTTGAAATCGTTGATATTTTTTCAACAAAAGCGATTCAAAGGGAGATCGAGAAGGGAGAGAAAACGAGGAACGTTCCTCGATTCCGTCACTGTCGCTCATCGAGCATAATGCGTAATTTTTATGCGTATATTCGTATTTCTATTTTTTTCTCTCTTTTTTTTTTTTAAGTCAATCTCTCTCTTTCGTATCTTTTTGTATCCTGTATGCACGGTGTCATGCGCCTCTCTTTTTGTCGTATCTCGCTTAGAGAAATCCATCCAGCGATCGTAATTGCTGTCTTTTAGCGAATATTTTTTCCAAATATTAATCAACCACTCCACTGCATCTAACTGTGATAAAATCGTTCTTGGAAGGAGAAGAATATACAGAGAAATCTGTGACAAATATCTTTCCTTTTACGATCGATGCTTCTCTTCTCTCTCTTTTTCTTTCTTTTACAAAATTTTTATTATCAAACGTTTGCTCAGATTAATCGTTAACGAGAGTCACAAGACTCGATTGTAAATACGCTTAGGTGCAATGGAAACGAATCGTTGTTTGATATAATGGCTGAGCTTCTTAGGCGTATTACCTGTGTTTTCATAGTGCCTAATTTTCCATTGTTCTGCCAGCAATCGCGCCTATTTTGTCAAGGTGCATCGTGTCTGCGAATGATTTTGCGAGATGCGATACCTTTTTACATTTTGTTTCATTCTTTTTTTCTTAGTCGATAAGGATAAATTGTTTTGTTCTCGAACACACACCATCATCCTCCTTTCTGTCACAGCCCTGTTCTTTTTCTTTAGTCTTGATGCGCAAGCCTAATTCTTTTACACATCCACCCCCCCCCCACCTCCCCTTTCGAGCAAACTGTTGTTCCGCTCTTGTTATTTGTATAGTAACGTAGATAGACGAAGGTGGCGAGAAATATGCTCAAGCTGACGGTATTCATTGTTTAAAATTCATGTAAAAGTGCTTCCTAAATGCGACTAAAACGGCTCTAGGCCACCCTTGTATCTTTTTGGACCAATTCCGCTTCTTTTTTCTATTCCTGTATCGTTCGTTTCTTTGTTGTCTGTATTTTTCGATTATTTCGTGAGACATGTGAAATGTGTTTGGCCATCGCGACTTCTATCATGCAATCGCTTGTCGAATAGAAATCTTCGTTGTCTAAACCGTTTCTCCCGTTCGTATTCGTACCGTGAAGTGTTCCCTGAAAAATTGAAGAAAGAGAAGAAGGCGTACAATTTGACTGTGTACAGATCAGTATTACTGTTCAATTTTTTAAATAATCCTATCATATATTAAGCATTCGGTATTGTTAGTATTTTTAAGTAACGTTACAGATTACGCGTGATATTCGCTATAACTTAAGAGATCTCGCGATACGTTAACGTTAATGTCACTTGTTAACGCTATCATGTCGAAAACGCGAGGGTGATCTAAAAAGAGGCAAAAAAACGATCTAGAGAGATAAAAGAAATATAATTTCCATAAGAATTTAGAAATTAATCTTTCCTAATCAATAGGAATAATCAATAGGAAAGGAAGGACGAGGATCGAAGATCCCGATACTCGAATCACGATTAAAAATCAAACTATCCTAATATTGTCTTCCATCAAAGGTCCATATTTTACGTTCCTCTAAGTCCCTATTCCAAAAAACAGAAAAAAAAAAGAAGATTCTTCATATTTGTAATTCCAATATACATATCCGTTGTTCCGCAATTATCAAAAAATCTCTCCAAACTCTCTTCTCGTATCTTCCTTAGCTAAGCCAACGTTCGATCGATTTCTAGTTTCAAAAAATCCACGTGTCACGTTACATTTCGTTTCATTTCAAATCTATAAATTTTTATTCGATCGTTACGGAAATATGGCCGAGGCCTCTTTTTAGATTCTCCTTTAATCGAATCGCGATAAATGCCAAATCTCGTCAAATTTATACGTATCTGTGTATAGGAATCGTGTTCGACGGAAACGTCTCTTTCTCAATTTTTGGCGAAAATTCGAAAACGGTGGTCGCCGCGCAAAGATCATCGTAAAAAGGAAGACGAGACAAGCGAAATAAACCCCCGATGGCGTGATAGAAGTCGATGTGTGGTTCGGTTCTGATGGAGCATGTGATATGTGTTTTCCAGGGTACAGCAAAACCTGCATGCCTACTGTAAGACAGATAATTGACTGTCTCGTTGCTGCTCGACCCATGCCAATCCGATGCGGCCCCTGCCTTACTGCTAAACGTACTAATACTGCTACTAACAATCGCGGTAGTAACGGCGCCAGTCGCGTTAGTAGCACGGCTAACAGCAACAACATCAACAGCTACATCAACAACAACAAGAACGTACACGCCTACGAGAACATTCAGAGCTTTAGTATGCGCGAGAACGTCCTGATCGGTTGCGCGACCAGCCGCGACTAGGATTTCCGTTTATCGCAGTGCTGGGGAGGTTTGGTCAAACCCTTACGAATCACTCGAGAATTGTAGATCTCACGAGTTTCCATTCTTTTCCTCAATTGAAATTCTTTACGAGCGAATGCAGCGAAGGAATGGATCGATTTGTTATCTTTTCCTTTTGTTAGGTTGTTTGGAAAGTTTCTGGCGAAATTAAAGAACAATGGAACTTAATATCGATCGTAAGAAATCGTTATGAACTTTCCGAAATACCTAAGGTTTTTTTTCTTTTTTTTAATATAAACCAATGTACTATAACAATTGGAAATGTTTAAAGTTGGACACCATTTAGGAATTTATTCTACGATCGTTTATTTTATTTGTTATCTGTTATTTATATATTATTTGTATATTATGCAAATAGAAGAAAAGTAGATATAAATCGTAGGGGCTATCTAAGGATAGGAAATTTTTAAAATATCTTCTTTAAATATCATAAAGCAAAAACTTGTCGTACCTGTTTTTATATAAGACGCAGAAATTTGAAAAAATGTGCTGAAATAGGAATTGCTTTTTTGAAATACAAGATTGAGAGATTATGAAGCATGTAATATAGTGCTATCAAGATAAACTTGAAAAAAGAAGAAAACGTAAAAAAATATACGTATGTATACTTTGTACTCTTTTGTCAATTCTAACGTTTAGTATTCATTTATTTTATCGCTGCAGCAAGTCTTTACACTATGTCATTAAAATTACCATACAAAGTATGACTCTTAGCGAGGACCTTATTGTTGCTAACGTTACGATCGCTGATCAATTGGAATATTTCTCTGTTCGAACATTATTTCTCCAGCACTGCTTGTTTTTAAAAAAAAAAAAAATTTTTGATTCCGTTCTTTTGTACTCGGACCATATTTTTCAACGTTAGAATTTGATACATCTTTTTGCACTATTAATGTTAAAGAAAATGGTGTCAGATCGTGTGTACCTTTCATATTTAAACAATTTATGCAGAAGTTCACGGACAAGTCGAGTTGCCAATTAAATTTCTCATGACATCATCTTCTTTATCGTTAAAACTTCACAAGAATTCTGACGCTTATCGAAGAGCATGTATTCAAATATTTAAAAAAAAAAAAAGGAACAAAAATAGGAACTCTGTTTAATAGTGGCATGTTACCAATTGTAACAAATTATGATTTCCACATTTATGGGAACTTACAGAAACGAAAGTAGGCCGAAGGGAAAAATAATTTCACCCAGCTAACCATAGAACTGCTTCTGTCAACTTGAAACTTTCAAACCTTTGTTAAATTATTATCTCCGTTGAAACTTAGAAAAAGGCTATACTATCTTACGTTACAGGTTATTAAACAGTTTCCGTGAATCAAGATCATTACAATCATTAAGGATCCGTTTGTATAGTATTTCCTTACATACAACGCTGCTACTTTCTTACAATAGCGTCGTTTTACTCGTATGTCACAGGTTGCGTGTCTACTATTATGACTACAGTTATAATTTTGCAATATCCGCGATAATCCTAGCCGCTGTGAATGTTGCGTATTAACTTTGACGGTGCGTTATTTCGATTTAATGACATGACGATGGAAACGACTTATGCTTTGGTACTTGCTGCGGTCAATTTGCGAGCGTCGTTTCGAAACGATGTCAATGGTCATGCGAGCACGTGGCAACATATGTAAATTCAAAGCTACAGTGTCAATTGGACGATGATTTTTTAATTCTACGTCTAGATCGAAATATCGAAGAACGCATTTTACGAATTGGTACCACCATGAAGTGGCTGATCTTCGAATTATTTTTTATGTAGAATCATCCTCTTCCTGGCTGTACCATTAATCACAGAGAATACTTTGTATATTCGAATGTTATACGAATCTTGTATTACACATTTTGTTCTTTACAAGGCGTCCACTGATGTAACGATTTATTTTAAAACAATGCGAGGCGGAAAAGTTGGAGTTGGATCGTAAAACGATCGATCCAAACGATTAGCATTTTTCTATGGTTTCGCAGAGTATACAGGCTCTTACCAACCGCGAAACTTCCAAATTAGTATCTCGCGGTTACGAGGGCGGATTTATAAGGGGAAATCAAAATAATCGATACATATTTTATATACGTTGGCAAGAGAGGAAGGATGAGAGGATGAATGAGAGAGAAAAGATGTTTGAAACTGAAGAAATGCAAACGAACTTCGACGGGCTCGGATTATTGTTATATTTTTTGAGAAACTTTGTTTCCTAACTACTACCAAAGAAAACCAAAGAAATAATTCGCCGAATTTTAGTTGCTTTTTTTTTTTATTTCAGCTATTACTACACTTTGAACTTTGCACTCCAACAGATTTGTATATTTCTTTTCTTCTCAAACTTAAGCTTAGACGACATTTATAAGGAGATAGAGGTTTTAAAATGTTTCTGAAGTTGCAAATTGTTTCGATCGAAATGAAAGATGGGAAGATTTGAATTAGTTGCGGCAAACTATCTATTTACATGCAGCAATTACAACGATAAAACGTTAACAAGCTGTTAGAAGTCCAGACTGAGTATAATTAAAAGTTGACGAGACCCGATGTCTTATAAAAAGAAAATCTAACAAGTTCTTAACGAGTAATTAAAATTTGAAATCATTCGGCAATTTATTAGCCGCAACTTGAGAAAGTTACTCGAGGCAATTCTTGATGGGCTGAAACAGAATTTTATTGCTATTTATCGCGAACGGTATCAATCATCCAGCCACGTACGTATATACTTGTTTCGTTCAAAAGAGTTCTACGTTCACTTGTACATTGCGACTCATTGATTATTTATTAAAAAAAAAAAAGAAGTCCTTGGGAGTGTAAAGATAAAGTGCACGTATCTTTGCTTGATGGTAGTATTATTTAAGAAAATCTTTCATGGCATATATAGTATACTAATACTACCGCTTTCTTTTTTCTTTTTTCTCATATTTAATTCAAGAATAGTTGCGAAGTAAAGTGAAAAAGAATTGAGATAGAACTTTAGCGTCTAGACTTTATTATATAATATTGTAGATTATACTATTTTATTTAATTTACATTCTGTGGTCTGTCACCTAAGTGCCAGACAACTCTGACAATGAGTCACGTTTAATATTACGTCGCATATTTATTTCGATAGATCATCGAACCAATCATACAATAGAAATATTTGACGTATCCGTCGTGATTATTAAACAATGCTTGAAACGTGATATTTGCTTCTTTAGTTCTCCTCGATGCTCGTTTTACTATTTGAATCCTTCGTTTCGCAAAGAAATTCCAGAATCGATGGTCGATGTGACGTATCCCAGTAGAATTATCGATAATATATTCCAGCCTAAGAACGAGTTACGAAAAAGAAAAACAAACGGGAAATTCTCACGCATAGTTCGCACGTTGTATATGTTTGTATACTATGTTAATCTCCGATAATAGTGAGTGTTGTAACACATGTATATCTGTGGAAAAAAGACATGTAAGAGGAGATCAATAAATCAAAAACGACAAATTACATTTCATTGGTGCTGAAATGATTAATCATTTCATTTTCGTTATATTTATTTTCTCTCGTTATCTCCCTGAATGCTCTGATATCGATATTACATGACTATAATATTGATGGAACTTGTTCTGTTTCATGATTACATTTTTATAGATCAAGCATTGATATGGACGATTGCGATACAATCCCAGAGCTGTAGACGCAAGAAGTTTAAACGAAGAGTAAAAGTACGAGGTAAAGGCATATCTTCTTCCTAATATTTTCCTGCTTACTTACTAAGTAATCAATAACTAACGCATTTTCTATGTAAAATATAATAATTTAAAAATACTTAAAGAAGCTTTGCTTGCGCACGTCTACACTTACGGTATGAACAAAATGTACATTAAACTCCTTAACGTGGTCCTCCACTTTCTGATAGTTACAAAAAACATATTACAATTTTACAATGTATTTAAAAACACAATATCCCGCTAGTATACATGCGCATATATACGCAGCTATGAACTAACTCTACACTATATCGGTTTAGAACGAACTAACCCTGTAAAGCTTGCGAAGAAAGATGCCTTTTTCGCTATTTAAACGATACAAGGTGGTTTATTTTCCAATTTTCAATATCTTTTTTAACATTAATTTTAACCTTTATATCGAGATCAAGATTTATATCTTAATCGAAACAGACAAATGAATGTGAGGGCAAAAATCCACACGGTGATCACTAAAAATCCTGAGTATACTTCCGGCTCGTCGAGGTCAGTCCCTTTTTGCATAATCTGCCTTAGTGAATTTCCTGGTACCGTTATAGGCATCGTTAAACTGAGCCATCGAAGAAATTTCGGCATACCCTCGATTGGCCAGAGCAATCCTTGAAAATGTCAAAATGTTCTGAATAAGTATGTATTCTATGTATTTTTTCATATTATACACATTAGACGTACACCAATTTTTCTTTGATCTTTCTGACAGATTCCAAACATCTTGCGCTCTTAGTAGCAAATGATACTGCAATAAATAAACTTTTGTTCAGTCACTTACCACAAAGAAGTAACAATGGGTAAAAAGTTCCCGTTGACGCATAATTGGCCAAGCTATGAGAAGTACATGACACTGATATCAAGAGACCTACAAATGATTTTTCCCCATCAAAATATTTTGTTATAAAATTTGTAATTCAAGTAATACTGAATTTATATTATAATTCAAGGATGAAAAAATGTAACGTAATCGTCGTGAATATTCATTTGCTAATTTTAATTAAGTCGAAAGCTTACCGTATACCATTCCACAAATTCCTTCTAGCATACTCATCGCGATGACACCGATCTTCGATCCTTCGCAATACATATTATACTGCTCGAAACCAATATATAATGCAATTGCTACTTGAAGTACGATTATTACAGCTTGCATTATCAAGTGAGCAATCAGAATCTCTGCGGTGGTAACACCTATTTTACATGAATATTTATGAATCAATAACAATGTAATTAATTATTTTACAATTATGCAATAATTTTGTGCGACTTATATGATAATTTAGTATTACAGACTATTTATTGCTTGTCGTACATTGTTACTCTCATACATTGAGCTTGTCAAAATATGATTTATTTCACATTTAATGATTTCATTAAATGCTCAGTAATAGAGCGAACGTAAAATAAAAAAAGGAATAAAGATGAAGAATGATGTAATGAAATTCGTTTCCCTCATAAAACAAATTTTATGCGTTCGGAATTCATTTTCATATAAATAAAGCTAACACGTGAAACAAAAACTAGATATATGAATTTACCTTGAACTAAGATCCTGTCCCATATGCCAGAATGACGATCGACTATGATTGCACTCGAAGAAATAGATGTCGCCAATATGAATAACATTCTAGAGAAATAAAATTTATACATAAAGATGAAACGATCTTACAATTTGTAGGAAAACTTACAACATAATTTACAATAGAAAAAGTATTACGTTAGCAAAAATACTGGTGTGACGTACACTCCAAAGTCTATTTCCATTTTACCATAAATCGGATCTTCAAACTATAATATTAAAAAATATAGTATCATTCTGGATCATTATCACAAATATTAATTTGTTTTTTAATATATACACACCTTTATTGGAATATTTGCATACTTTTTATTAATTCCACATTCCGCGACAATTTTCTCAAACTCTTCCACGAACATTTTGTGCAGGTATTGTTTTACGAATAAAATAATTTCTCTGTCTACAACATTGAAGGAAAACGTGGATAGACGATCTTTGTGGATCCATTGGGAAACAATTAATTTTACGGCAATTATATTTTTGTCACATACCTGGAATATGTAGCTCGACGTCGATTATAGAAGCCGAAATAACATCGTCGGACACAGTGAGCATATTTTCTAACTTTTGTTCCATTCCAAGTGAAAAATTTCTCTGAAAGTACATTATTCCAACGGCGTCGCGATTATGCTTCAATTTCTCCTTCGCTTCTTCGTAATTATCGTAAAATTTCTGAAAAAAAATACGATTAACAATTACTCTTATTCTATCAATTGGTTATTAATCTCTTGAAATAGTCCTCTTCTTAAAAAATATATTTTTCACGCACCATCTTTAGAATATCATCGTCAGTGCCGGTTATGAACCTACAACTGAGATCGGTGAGTTTGCACGTTTGCTCTTCGTTGTAGTACGTAATATTGCCTAAATATTTCTGACTATTACAGGCACCAGTCTCTTCGTTCACTACGTATATCTTGAGATTTCTTGGGTCTGGACCAACCGTGTGAAAGAACAGCAGCATTTGCAACAGTGGTAAGACGATTGAAAATAATAACACCCTAAGGACAAGCAAAGAAATCGTCAACGAAATTTCTCGTTCGTAATCTTCGTTGATAATCAGATATCTTATAACATTTACCCAGGATGACGGAAAAACTGAAGCGTATTCTTATAAAGCAAAGCCATAATTCTCGTCTTCCAGTTACTTTGAAACATCCTCTGCTGAAACATGATTTTTTTTTTTTTTTTTTTTTGTTATTTCATCTTTAACAAATAAAATCAAATATTTCTTAAATTCAGAAAAAGAGAAATACTTTGTTCTATGATTTATCAATATAGTCGAATATTTTCTGGCGAAACTGCGTGATTAGAAGACCATCAAACACCGCAGCACCGAAACGCTACGTAATGTTTGGAAGGACTTGTATTTTTTGATTTATATAGATCTATATAACTCTGAATAAGCTTCAATCGTTATGTCACCTTTGTCTTTCCGTTGCCGATATCGTACGAATTATAAATCGGATTAATCTGCCCTGAAGAATCAGGGAGCAGATTATTTCCTCGTGAATCCTCAGCTTGTTGTTGACTCAAGGTTAAGAAGGCCTCCTCCAGGGAGTCGGTTTGAAATCGCTCTAATAATTCATTCGGTGATGATTCAGCCAATAGCTGGCCATTTCTGAGCAATCCAATCTAAAGAGTATAATAGTGACATTAACATACGATGAAACTTATCTTTTTATAGCAACCCGCTTTACCTTTCTTGCTAGAACAATGTCATCAAGACAGCTATTATAAAGTACAATTATACAGGCTGTTACTATTACGAACGCGAACGAATAGAATAGGATTACGAAAATATATGAAAAGAAAATAAAGAAAGTGTCGATAAATAATTGTCAGATATTTATCGCTCGGATACTGAAACTTACCTGAAATAAAAGTTAGCGAAAAATACCTAATCAGCATATGTATTGATTCAACTAAAGTAACAAAGATTTGAAAGTTTACGTAAGTGAATTTGTATTGTAAAATACGTATTTGCTAAAGCTAAAACGAATGATCTTTAACTTTGCTTGTTAATATATGCCAATTTTGTCGCGTAAAGTAAGATATTCTACTATGTAATCATTGATGTAATAAGATTTTTTATATCTCATTACTTCATCCCATAATAAGGTAATTATGTAAATTACCTTATCAGATTGTTTTGCTTCCTCGATATAATGCGTAGTGATAATCACCGTGACACCTTCTTGCTTTGTGATCTGCACCAAGTGATTCCAGATACTGTGCAAAAAGTCTTCGTTTATGTTATTGTCCTTACGTTAAGTTTAAAAAAGATGGAAACAAACGAAAGTATACTTGCTTGTCCCTTAAAACTGGATCTAAACCGACAGTGGGTTCATCGAGGATCAGCAGTTCAGGCCTCTGAAGCAGAGCTGCTGCGAAGGATATTCTTCTTTGCTGGCCACCGCTCATGTTCTTCACTAAACGATCCCTGGGTGGCAGTTGGAGTAAATCCTTTAATTCTGTGTATCTTTCTTCTGAAAATAATTTTCCCGATTTCGTTAATATAACTTGATATATGCGTGCATGCATGATGATTTATTCGCTTTTTGATTAAAATATCTAACAATTTAAATTAAATCCTATACGATTCGATAATGTACAACTCTTTTGCATTCGTAAGGGAAAAATATAAGAATATAGTTACAAGTTCTTAAATTTACCAATTTCAAATTTTTCCATGCCACTGATTGTTCCGAAAAAGAAAAGCGCGTCGATCACAGAAAATTCGCCGACCAGCGAAACATCTTGCGGCATGTAACCGATACGAGGCCCTGGTATTCCAGAATCTTTGGTTCCCGGCTGGCCACCAAGTACCCAAATATCCCCATAATCCAATTTTCGGACGCCAACCACGCAAGAGAGTAAAGTGGTTTTTCCGCATCCGCTAGCTCCCAGTAAGCTATAGCTGTGTAAAATAATGCACGTATATGAGCGAATTGGACAAATTTGAAGAGATGTTATAACATGAATTCTATCTAACGTTTCACTCACATACAGCCTTTGGGAACAGTTACATTCACGCCATTCAAGACGTATGCTTGACCACCATATGTTTTCTTCGCATTCCTGACGATGACTGCATTTTGCCCTACCATTTTGCAAGACACCGATTTCGACTAAAAATTGCAACCTATAATATTATATTTGAAAAATAATATATACGTATATTTGTGCACAAATAATGCAAATTTGGTAATTATTTACAAATGATTATGAACAACTTTTCATGAAAGATTTTATTCAACTGTACAAATCAACAGTAAATTAATAACTAGTAACACTTATTACCTTTTTATACTTATATCGAATTACTTGTTAATATGTCTATTAAAAATGACTCGAAATCTTCGAAACACGTAATTTTTATGGCATTTATCGAACATTTATTCAAAAGATTCACCGTTGAGACTTCTGAACCAAATAACTTATTCTCGTAAAATCGTACCTCGTTTCTTTTTCCGCTTTTTATTACTTTAGACATGTATATTTGTAACATTGTGTTTATAATAAAATTAATTATTATAATTCTCCCATCAATTCGAAAAACTCGACAAATGAATTATTATCTATGGGCACAGCCCATTTCATCTGATTGAAATTCTAACATAATTCATTCTAACATAATTCATTAATTTTATCCGTCGCTCATTCTTAATCCTAATCCTAATAAATCTCATTGAGATACTTTCAAGGACTGTCCAATATGAGAGGCATAGGACAAAATTGATTAAAAGATAGGTACATATAGAGCGAATATAGAAAATAATTTGAATGCATAATTTGAAGCAGTCTACAATAATTTTGAAACGGATAAATGCAAAAGTAGAATTCATTGATTTAATTAAATAAATAAATTAATTAATTAGAAATTGTATTACAAAAGTAATTTTATCGTATATTCAATAATCTTTTCTATTAGTTCTCCATAAAAAATTATATTTTATTAAGCTATTACATACGCATTACAGTGTAAAGAATGAATAATCAATCGTTTTACTTATAACTCTCTTAAAAATTAAAATAATTAATATATTGAATTTGAAATGCTGCTTATTAATATGCAAACATACCATTACATAGGAATAAATTAATACGAATGTTGTTTATTTTAGTAAGCTGTATATCATGTTTTATCGATAAATTGTTATATTAAAGAGTTGTAGACAAAGAATATTGAACACAGCTTGTTGTTGAACACAGCATAATATCATAGATTACTCAATATTACATCGAGTTTAATATCAACAAGACTGTCGGCTGTAAATTATCTGTCTCGGCAAAGAAACGAGAGTAAATAATAAATTCGTATTTTATAATGCAGAATACATGTGAATCAGAGTGCGCTGTTTAATGCTTATAAACAACTTCATGAAAATTAATAACTGGAAAAGTAGACATAATCTCAACTAAAAGAAAACAATTTTTTCGCTACCACGTCTATGTTCTACCACGTGTCACGCGGTTTAGCATTCTTATACGATCTCAAGAAATAGAATTAAGAAATGTGCGCGTCATATTTCAATAGAAACGTAAAACGTCGTTGAATGTCAGAGTACGAAAACTAGGAGTATCTGTAACAATACAGAAGGAAGAAGAAAATTTAAAAAATGATCCGTTCGTTTGACAGTCACATGAAAAATTTTATTTTTCAGCTCTTCGTCTTATAGAAACGTTCCATTCATGCAAATCATCTATTTCTAGAAACGAAGGAAAAAGTGTGTATTTGTTTTTTTTTTTTTTCTTCTTCTTCTTTTTTCATCCTGCAAGTATGGCTGTTTCTAGGCAACATATCCAACTGACAGTCTTAAGTAATACAACATTCCGTGGGTCTACATTCGCACTGTCGAAACGTTTCATTAAACGGCAGTAGATACGGCAACCCTTTCACGTGTTCAACAAACTTGGTTCGTTTTAATATTATTTATCTTTCACCGCTGTAAAAGGGTTCTGTGAATCTAGGACTAACGATCACGTAATTCCGAATAGATTGCTCTTAAGAAGGAATTCCACCAAGGCCATCGAGGCTTATTCTTCCATTCTCATCAGACACCGTTTCTTCTTACGGCAAATTGTCTATTTTTTGCGTAATTCTGTATGGTCTCTTCTATTTTCTCGATCGGTGAAATTTCAATCGAGCTCGTGACAAGAAAATTGCGCAAAGTTTACACACTTCAACGATTTTCAACTCTTCCGATCGGGGGTCTTACGAAATATCAATTCGCCAAATTCTTCACGCTACGATTAACGTTGCCCCTGAATCTTATAATTAATGACGTGTTGAACCAACGTAATTGGAACTCTGTGTTCTTTATTTTTGTAAATTTCTCGATTTTATCGTCGAAAGGATTCTTCCACGAACTGATTCGATTTCTGCAGAAATAGAATAATTTACCTCGATAGATTTGGTCTGTTTTCTTTCGTTGTCAGTCAATACGGATTATTGAAAAAAAAATTGTTTAACGATAGATCTATTAATTTTACGTTTCCTCAGCGCATGAATACAACGTTCGTCTGTTGTTTTTTAAAGCTACGTTAATCTTTTCATCTATGAATATAATGTCAATCAAAGAATTCTCAGCTATCAACTCAGCTATAAAACTACTCATTATTTATCAATTTTATTCAAGTGACTAATAAACTGATTTTGTTATTTACAACTTCCGTCTAAAGATATTCGCCTTGTCGAATGATATACAATAGTACGTAAGTTTGATGATGTCGATATGATTAAAGTCAAGTTACAATAAATTTGACACGGGCCGTTGCTCTTATCATTATGTCTTCGATATACGTACGGTCGTGTAACACGAATTCGCAACGTTCGCTGCTTCGATTGTAATTGCACGATATTGTATCAGAAATTTTTAGGGAATTTTTAAATATAGTCTGCTTCGAAAGTCCATTGGAAAATTCATAACATATTTAAAATTAGATATTATTTCTTTTATCGTACGATGGTTTATCGGCACTTTCGATTTTACGTTCTATCGAAGAACATCCAATCCAGATTATATCGTATTATGAATTTTCTATATAAGACAAAGAGAAAATTTGTTATTTGTTATTAATGAAAGTAAGAATTTTAAAAAGTGGGTCATTCTCCTAACAGAAAATATCAAAAATATAGAAAAGCGTAGTTAGCTACGCTCTGGCGATTTCAGTAACTTGATTAGACAACTAAACGAGGTAATTGAAAAATGTTTAGTATGTAAGAATGAAAGATTCGATGACATACCACGAAATCAGAATCATTTGTAAAGTAAATTTTCAGTGATCTCATAGCTAATATCTTCTGTTAACTCGATTATGGAAATTTGATTTATGTAAATAAAGATACACAAAATAGGATTTCGCGTCATTTTTTCACTTCACATAAAATTATTTCAAAGCCACAGGATTACGTAAGATTTGCTGATCTGGATATGATAGCGACACGTATGAAGATCTTCCAAACGGACCGTCAACATCCACAGTTTTAACAAGTTCTAAGTGACGAGAATGTTCTACAGTTTTGAGCTTTGGGACTTGCAAGTGAAATATGTTTTACGTCAAACCGCTCAAGTATCTCTAAAGATATGAATGATACATAAGAAATACTTCAGAGGAAAATTAAATGGCACGGAGTAGAATCCTTTTGTATATGTAATGATTTTGAAACCTTCAGATATTATAATTTCTAAATGAATACATCTATCTTTTATTACAGATTCTCGTAATTGATATTTAAACGACGTTTTCAAAACTCCTATCTTCCATATCATCCGCTATTTTATTATCCGATACTGCTTAATTATTCGATTATTCGAAATTTGCTGATTGTTAGAAAAACATTAAGGTAATACCATATCAATAGTATCATTATAAAAAACCACATCGAATTTTAAAGTTCACAGTTCGATAGACTATTATACGAAAATTTACGGTTGTTTAAAATCGTCTTTGCGTTTATACTATATAAATGATTTATTCTAAGAACATGTAATAAAAAAAATAGAGGCATCCATAAACACATTTTATTACGTATTTCACTACAGATCTCAAAGTTACCGCAAAATCGAATACAGAAATCATCTCGGTATCGTGCAACTTTTGCCAGCGGTTCCAGGTACACTGTATATATTCACATACATATATAAAATATATTTTATAAATTTGTAAATCTATATGTATTTCGTTTATAATCGTTACACAGTATTAAGCACCTACGCGCTATTCCTGTAATTATCGCAGATACAAAAATACGTTTCATATGAAAATCGTGTGGGATCGAGAAGAACGTAATAACTTTATCTCGAGCTAGTATTGGAACGACTTGTGAAGATCACGTTTGAATTTTTAAATGGAAATCTACATTTTTTCTCGTATGTTCATTATAATTGCTATCTAAATCTTTTCAAAACGTTAACCTATACGTGTAACTTATATATATCGTTTTAGAGATAGTAGTTCCTAAGATCGATATACCGCAGGTATTAACGTTACCCAATGTACAGCACTAGAATGTTGTTCAGTCGAGCTTTATACACCACAGTGGCTTTAAAAGAAAAAATGTAACACTTAGCTTTAGCCGATTAGAGTGACGTTAATAAAATTTTTGCAAACTTGACGATAAGGGAAATATCCGTAGCCTAGAAGTAATACAAATTCAACTTTCTTTTCAATAGCAAATGATGTAATGTACATTCGTTAATTCCTGTTTCTAACGTGAGATTAACCGATTATAAGCTAATTATAAAATTCTTTCCTTTGTTCGAGTTACGAGATCGCAATAATACATAAATACCGATGACACCGTGCGATCGTATAGCATCTAATAAACAGAATCGAATCGACGTTGCTCAAGCCAATCGTTTTCAATCAATAAAATTGACACGGTTTATCGGATAGCATTTTTGAGGTATACATTGGGTAACGCCGATGCCGGTGACACGATGATTTTAAGAAGTCATTTCTGCAAAATTGTAAATTACATGTATATATAATTAAATGTAAATTACGTGCTTAATTAGCTAGTGTTTCGAGAAGATCTGGATATTAGTTGGAAAAATGTACAATAAAATTACATTCGACAATTGAGAAGTGATGATCTCTCGATGGCATACAACTTTTACTTTTTTTCTCTGTATTTTTGATAGTTACAAAAATAATCGTGTTTAGACGTTTGCAACGGAGACACCGTAAGGTATTATCCTTTTGCTGAATTTGGCATTTCGTTTGCGAATGTAAATTATTTTTCTCAAAAAAATAAGCTATCTTAAATTTGATTTATATTTAGATTTTGTCCTCATTCAGCCGATTTCGATCGTTGCAACTCAAAACGATTATCGGAATAAATGAAATTTGCTTTCTGAATAAATTTATACAAATGTTAAGGAACACATCCTGAATCCCGTGGAATTGAAAATAACACGGCGTCGCTACCCATAGACACCATAGCATAAAATCTTCCTCTATGATGTTTTTCTAATTTCACTTAGAATAAATGTACAGGTCGGTCTAGTTGCTAGAATCATCCTGTATTTTATAATTATAGAAATTGGTTTTAGTGACTGATCTCGAGGAATTCAGAATTCTTATTCTATCGCAAAATAAATAAACCGGTATAATTTAATCTAGAAACCAGATACACCAGCAGCTTGAAACAGCGTCGATACTCGAGAGAAATAGAATTTATCGAAGAGAGCAAAATTTTCTGCGTCATATATTCCGTAACTGTTTAAATAGTTTATTTCTCTGTTGTTTTCTACTTACCATCGTCTCGGTCTATAGAATCTTTGATATTAAAAACTAGAAAATTTAATGCAAATCTTTATGCGTATCATAAGATTCTCGTCACGTAACATTAATCGATTAATCTTGTCCGTATCTCGACCGTGAACGTTCTCCGGAAGTAATCTCGATTTCTAAGTACGAAAGGAATAATCCCCTTCCTACTTCCTCGACGCATGTCCGCAAAAGAAGAGGATAATGCGGTTGCAATTTCTTCGGTGGCGAATCGATTTAGGAAAGAGGGAAACTTGCAGGTTGGACGAACCGTTCATTCGATGATAACGCCGGACGTTTACACCTCTGTATACTTTCTCACATCTTTGTTTAATTCCTTTCTCAAGCGGCAATCTAACGCGTGACTCATAAACACTTTCACCGTCTTTGACTACGAAATATTTTAATTAATTTCAAAGTCTTATCTCGATGAACACCGGATGAGAATATAATCGTTTTTCGATAACGAGCATCGTATATAAAGTGAAATTGAGATATTTTTAATAGAATATATTGCTATAATAAAGTGAACGAAGAAATCAAATACTCAGATTTCGAACGAAGTTGTCTTCACGGCGGAACAAACTAATAAGAATAGGTGGACCGAAATCATCGATCATCGTACGGTTTATTGCACTTTTTACGTCAAGCTGAACTAAAAATGAGGAAACTAAATAAGCTCGGAACTGAAGAAAAATATGATACACGGCGGAATAAATTACCGTCACTTTTCGAACAACAACTATTGATTTATATCGGTAACGCAATAATAAGTGGGAGACCGCTTGGCGTGCGATTAATCTTACAACTGTTCGTATTTCATATAAAATGGAAAAATATTATAAACATTGAGTAATAAATATAGAATCTCATAGATTCATTAGTATGGAAATTGTATACATAATTCTACGAATAGTACGAAATTCTATACATAAAAATATTAATAAAAGACGTTATTGATGATCGAGCGAGGAGCTAGGTTTATTTCTTTTAGGCAACAAAAAGAAAAGACTATCAGAGAGTTTCGGATAGGAATCTTCGCGATTCCAAGAATTGAATCGCGACTCGAGGTATCGAATTGTTCGAAATTAATCGATCTTAAAAGTTCAAATCCATCGAAAGTCCAACTTCCGTTGAACACTGTCACTAAAATTATCACATTTTCGCTTCTTCGCGATACTAAACACATTCACTATGAAAGAACGAACCATTGAAATTCCTCGCTTCTATATTCGAATATCCTCTTAATTTAGATTCCTTCCTCTCCCTAATTATTTTAATTTTCGTGACATCGATGAAAATCGAAACTTTAAAAATTCTTTCGTTCTTGCATTTACATTCGAACCGCTCCGAACTTTCAAGAGTCGGGATTGCGTTAGGAATGCATCGGGAATGCATCGGAAAGTACGAACACGATTAACGAGAAGCACTGGAGAACTGTCCTAAGTTTATACCTTTCCCCACGGCCATGCTTTGTAAACGTAACTGGCTGATGCGTGATAGAACTACATCTAAGAGTACATAGGAGGTTTCTTTATAACGGTAGATCATCCTTATATAGGTGTAATACGTATCTGAATAGGTTGGACGTTCGTGTGCGTGAAACTGGTCCTGGTCTGAGGATCGGATAATGCGAAGGTGGGCCATTGCGCGTGAACCACGATGGAACAGTCCTTTATATTGCTTTGTATTTGCTCAAAGATAATATTATATGTATCGTGCTCGATTGCTTTCTAAATTTGCTACGCTATATTACGTTACATCTTAGTAAAGTTGAACTAATCGAATTCTTGTACGCTATACAGAGTGATCGATGCAACCGTTTCACGTTATAACTCCGTTACCGGTGCAATTACGGGAAGGTGTTAAAGGAGACGATTAAGAATTGAATCGCGACAGTTCAAGGAGTACCACATCCGTAGGAGTATGTTTCTTCCTTTAGAAATGCAGTGAACGCATGTGCAATGGACAATCGCATTACTTTTTTAAACGCATACTACGAGAAGAAGCCTTGAGTAAATAAAAAGATTACTTACCGAGATATTTTAACTACAATTTTGTAGAATTTATCACATATAAGACAAAAAAAACTCTAACGGTTTTGTCATAGAACGACGAGAGAAATCTATCTATGTAAAGCAGAGTATGCGTTTTTATTTAAAAAAATAGTGCGATTGTTGATCGCACATGTACCATTACGCTTTTAAAAGAAAAAGAAATCATCCTACGAATTTAATTGTTACTCTTTGAATCATTCATCTTTCACCTTTGATATTTTTTTGTAATTGTATCGGTAACAGAGAATAAAGATAATATACATATTCTACGAATAATTTTGAAAAAACTTATTTATATATTAAAATATTATTATTTATATAGAAAGATATTTATTTCTACTTTATATGCAACAAATAGTTTATCGTTGTTGTATCTATCTCATAAATTTGTCAGAAACAATATTTTTGTCTTACTGGATTTTTAAAATTGATTTCCTCGAAGATGCTGAACATGATTAGAAACATAATGTTTGCAGTGTGATTTATTTAAAAATTCAATCATGGCAAATATTTGTACTATATGTGCATTTCATGTTATGCATATTTTGCATTAATCACTGCGCAGATTATTTTACAACTTCAAAATATTAATTTTCATTCCGCATTCGTATAACACGTGTACGTATCTTAAACATTTTTTAATTCGGTATTCAATAATTATTAAGCTTAATTATTTCTATACATCTTTAAAATGAGTTCAAGGATTCGAATAACAATTTCAAATAACTTTTTAGCCTTCTATACGTAGTCAAGATACACAGAATAAAAGTGTCACGCTGACATCAGCAGTCAGCATGTACAACAAGCACGTCTGTGCACAAATATGTAATCGAATCAATGCAACGTATCCGTCAGCAACAGTAATTACGCAATTTTATTTTATCTAATAAATTGAGTGTTTAATATTATATCATTCATATTTAATTTTTTTTTATATATAACAGCGTTTTATACATATTTAATCTGTTGTCAAGATTCCAATGTAAAAATTAATACAATAAAAGAGATGTATATGCGTGTTTATAAATATAAATATATATAATAGAGAAAACTAATAAAAATCGGTAAATACAAATTCCGCGTAAAATCTTTTCCATACACGTTTTTAGATCTTTACGTTTTTAGATCGAACGATGCAGAAGACGAAGAGCTGAGTAGAACAAAAATACATTCATATGTAAAGACATTTATGAATATACACAAAGAACCATAAAAAAGAAAATATTAACAAAAAACGATGACGTATCTGATAATAATGAACTTTTATGTAACCATAAAAGTATAGTAATTTGTTCATTTTCCATATATATAATTCGATAGCAATTTTAACAGACAGCAAAGATGAAATAGTATTAATTTGAGTAATTACGGCAGTATATGGTTTGCGGATAATTATTACATTCGTTGTCATAAGCGAGTATCATAAAATGAATATGAGCTTTGAACTGTCTTTAAAAATAATCTAATGATTCTATTTAGAGCGCAAGGAGAATCAACCGATCAAGATCAATTAATTAAAACTACTTTGTACTTGTCGACATTATATAATATGTTACAATCTTGTAATATGTTGTTTATTTAATGAAATTTAAATAACGGGAGAAATAATATACGAGTTGTATAATTATGAAAATTATTATATGAAACTGATTTAATAATCCATTAGCGATATAGTTTGCAACAAATTGCAAAAGATTCAAAATGCGAAAACATAGAAGATGAATTGTAAAATGCAGACAAAAATTCACAAGAATATATTTTTAGAGATTTACGTGACTGTCGAAATATCTCTTAAGTATACAGGTAAATGCTGTTTTTTTTTTTTCTTTTTCATTGCATATTTTATTATCTCGTTGCTTTTGATATCTCTGATATAAATTTACGCCTTAATAACTCGTAAAGAAAACAAGGATAAGACAATTTAAAAAGGAATTTCAGGAATTCAGGAATTTGCGCAGAGCTGTAATGATAAACTCAGGACGAATCCATGCAAACTGCGATAATATCGTACAATTTGCCGTATAATCGCAGTATGATTGTCTTCGTTCGTTGCTAACTTAGAACCTGGTTCACGAGTGAACATATATCATTCTTAGTGACAATTGGAGCGCGTATAAATTTCCACAGGGTATTCGTCAAATCGATATATTCGTCACCGATTGATCTTTCGATTTTTCAGAAACGAGACACGCGCTCGAGTCTTTCCCGTTGCGAAGAAAATATTATAGAATACGAGTTTTCGGTAAATATTATCGCCGTAGATTTTTTCGCAGAAACGCGATTTCATAAATTACATTCTATGAAAAAATGGAATCAGGTTTGTTTCAAGCAGAAAACGCTGTAACTTATGGTTAATAGGTATTTTGTAAATTTTTGTATCTTTCTAATTTGTCGATAAAGTTAAGTGTTACAATGAACACAGTTGCAAAAATATATCTGTCTGATAAGATATCGTTGTACTTTTATTCAACGTTATTTTAGAAAAAAACATTTAATAGGCTTGTTTTTATTATCTCCTGCAAAATTACTATATTTACAAATTTATAGTTGGACATTTGTAATCCTAAATGTTGCGAACATTCAACACCACTTAGAAATAATCAATCAGTTAAAATAAAAATGGCCCGTTAACCGGTATCATTCTTTAGATTATTTCAAATTGGATTATTTTAGTTAAAAAAAAGATGTTGTAAACCTTGAAACATAATAATTTATTACAGTTGTGAATTTATTC
Organism: Bombus haemorrhoidalis; assembly: GCA_014825975.1. Lineage (NCBI taxonomy): Eukaryota > Metazoa > Arthropoda > Insecta > Hymenoptera > Apidae > Bombus > Bombus haemorrhoidalis. Next base: position 5,664,105 of record CM026175.1, on the reverse strand, counting down.
AAAGCAATTTCGATGTAAATTCTTTAAAGAGTTTTTGTACTTGAGCATTGAAACCATCAACACGAAATGAAAATTCATTCAAAGCAAGTTCATTAGCAATAACGAAATTGCAAGATCATAATTGACGACAAAAAAGTTGAATATCGTAACTAATGATGATCTTGGCAAAACACGACAGAGATGAAACTTACGTCTTTCATATGATAATAACTATAGTATCAATAATAATGATGAGACGCGGTTAGATGGAAAATATTTTATATCTTTTATTTATATCTATATATTTTAGGGTATAACTAAGAAGTTTTATTAATACAGAATTAATTTTATGTTCCGTTTATCTTCTGCACCGATTATATAAAATACACTTTCGTATAATATCTGTTTACGTTGACGAGGAATTATAGAGAAAATAAATAACTCACTTTTCCCTTTTATTTTGGATGCGAGACTTTGTTGGAACGTCGATGATGTTTTGTTATAAGATAATCTTGTTCTGAATAACATTAAACAATTTCTTAAATCAAGCTTGCCTTATCTCAATCTTGTTTAAGTTTCAAGCGATACACTTAATGTATGAAAAAATATGTTCTATCGAAAAGTAAATTTGAGAATTTAAATATATTCGTACTAAATATATGAATACTAAATACTCCAAAAAATACTAAATGTATTTACGATAATGATCGTTATGTTAATCAAATCTGAGATCACTTGTTGCAAAATAAAAACATTTAAGATAGGAATTTCAAGTTTAGATCAATCTTAACCAATACGCTCTACTAAATGGATATTTGACAAAAATTAGCATATGCTAAAAGCTTATGTACCACAAACAGTATCTACGTATATTCGCTTAAATGAATGTGTTTTACGACTGATAATGATATAACACGAAATTTGACAATTAGCTCTCATCTTTCGCATCTTTTCCATTTCAGAAGATCCTATATGTTTATATATAAAGGAAACCTAATCTTTCCATGAATCTGAATTATAATGATAGGGAATTTTTTTAAATTCAAATTAGAAAAAAGTGCATGTAAGCTGGATAATTAGTAATCGACATCGGTTGATGGTTTTATTTTCAGACGGAAATGGTACGATGCGACGCGGCGTAATCATAGAATCCATGTGGCCAACAGGCAACGAAAATAGGCGAATGTAGAAAGTAAATTCGAGACGGAGAAATTCGCATCGATAGGATGCATCGGGCAGCATCACTGGCTACCAACGGACTGATCGTTTTTTGAACATGTTCCGGTTAATTTTTGCGTAAGATGTAAACGATCGAATGATGATATACGCGTATCGTACATTTTTAACTATATATGTACATAAATACCTAGGTAACTATTTCGTAATAGAGTTTGTACATTGAAATGTTTAGCGTTGACTGAATTGAATCTGCGTGCAGAAATAATTAATTTTATTATGTTATTATTGGAAATTTACATTATTATTTATTACATCGACTTTGCTTGGATTTATCTATCTGCTATATTTATGTTCATTTACGTCATCACACTTCGTATATTAATTTGTTGTTTACGTCGTTACATGTAAGATATCATTCGATAGCTATGATTAGGAAAAGCATGGTTAGGATATTTTAAAGAAATAATCGATAAATTAATGATAATGCGAAAGTTAATTTTGACATCCGGGATATTTTCTTTCATAAAAAAAAGAGAAAACGTGAGAAACGATTCCTGTCGTGAGATTTTTCAACTTGAGATTGAAACCAGCGATGTGATAACTTTCGATTCGAGCGGCTCAAATGAAGCGATTCCGAATAGAGAAGAAACGATACACGGTTTCGTATTCTCGCTTTCTTTTGTCGTCACGTTCGAAATAAGTAAAATAAACATTATACAATAGTTGAATAGTTCCGTTTCGAGCATGCAACGCAAATATTTCGTCAAGATCTTTTGATCCTCGTTTCAACGAGCTCTCTTGTCGCTTTTCTATATAGCATATTAATTAACTCATTAACTTGATAATAAATTCTACAGCTACCAGTTACGAGTGATAGTCAAGATGTCCTCGCTTGTCCGCTATCAATTGGGCGGTAAATCAAGTTCCCTCTTAGTTCCTATCGGCATGGAATTTCTCTGCAGAAATTGATGTTCCATTAAATAGAAATTTACAAATTTCTCTATCAAACGAATAAAATTAAAGCCTGGAAATTTATTTCTGCAAAAAAAGATTGTCCGATCGTTGAAACAGATGAAAGTAATATCACAAAACTTTTATTTCATTCGTTTCATTCAATTGTGGTATTTCGTTGTTGGAATAACGGTACGATAATTATATTAAGGTTTCTTCGGATAAACGCTCTACTATATTTTAAATATATTCTCTGTATCTATCAAATATACCACTGTATAAATATATATAATTATAAACATTCGTTAATTTTGTTATGCAGCTTTATTCTTTTCCGTTGTACCGTATCATTTGGGATTTAATGTATCAATGCATAATGTTATTCTGTTTGTTCCTTCGAGTAAAAATTCTAATAACACAAAATTACGGTTTCCTTGGGAAAAATCTTGCAAAGTACGACATAAGTGTGAATTATACCTATGCGTGAATTAAGTATTCTCTTCCTTGCTGGTTTTACAAATTACCAGCCTATTTTGAAACCTGTCAAAACTCTATAATCAAATGGATCACTATTTAACTATTAAATTCCATGCTACCGAGATTTCTGATTTCCTATCATGAATATCGTCAATTAGACAGTTAACTAGCTACAGCCTTACTTTATTCTTCTGTCATGCAACATTTACTGGCGGATCCTTAAGAGATTAAGACTTCCATCGCTGTCGAACCTTTACATTGTGTTATGAAAGGAACAGTAAATCATGAAAATAGAGAAGTCAACAAACATTGTAACGATGTCACTTTGTTACGCAATAGCATGTTAATTCTGAAAATATACTGGTAACAATGTTTAGCGCTTAAATTAGACGATAATTTTGCCAAAGTTTTTCAAATCTGTTTCGATGTGTATTTATAAGACAGGCATTGCCCTATTCAAAAATTAATTTCAATTAAATGTAAGAACGAATTTTCTTATTTTTTTTTTTTCTTGGAAACATCGATTTTGCGTTAGAAAACAGTATGAAATTAATTAATCTGCAACTTTTTATATGTTTTGACTAAGCTAATTTTGACAGATTTGTTCAGTTTAATTTCCAAAGAAATAGAATTTAAACGCGTTGTTCACCAAACAGGTTTTCGCAATTGGTTGGCATAATTAAAAAGAAAGAATTGATTCGATCAGTTTGAAATTTTAACTGTATGTTAAAAAAAGGTCCTTCCATCGTTTGACGTAAAAGCAGATCAATAGCTTTTTTTTTTAGCCCAATGGTATGTCAACAGAATTTAATATCCTAGTTCACGAACAGATCAAACTATATTTTTTAGTAAATTTTTTGTAATAAAAAGTGCTGAAAGATCGATACCTTTTATTTAAAAAAAAAAAAAAAAGGAAAGAATTGCTACGAATAATTGGCTTCGGTAACTTTTGTTTCGCTACGCAGAGTGCAGAGAATTTTTTTACAAAACTTGCCTTAATTTCGACAATTTTAAAAATACGACAATGAAATTGAAAGAACAGGTACAGGAAAAAGGATTTGACGAAAAAAGGATTCGTAAAACGAATTTTCTTCGTCCTAATGCGTCTAACGTGCGTCTTAAAAGAATTGTCAATGGGAACAGGCAATCGCTAAAAGTATAGCCTTCTCTTCTAAAAACTATAGTCATTACAACTGCGAATTGATTATACAATTACCATGACCTATTATCACTCGACGAGGCTTGTTTCATGCAATTTTCAAGTATCTTCTTCGTATAAATAAATACCAAGTTTAATTAAAATGAAATTAGGTGCATTCTTGATTACCTCAAATTTATTTTCAATAAAGATGTTAATTCTATGGTTTTAACACTACTACTTGAAAATATATTAATTCTCGTAATTAGTTAATTACAGAGAACTACATAACTACGAAAACTATGAAACATCATATGAAATTAATCCATTTTATCTAACTTGAAGCAAACATTTCGATCTTGTACAATATCAATTTACCCATTTTTTTTTTTTTATTTCCATAAAGAAGTTACTATATATATATATAATCATTAAGAATTTGATAGATAAGAAACCGATTTCGATGGACTTAACAATCAATATCCATACAATATCGGAAAAAGAAAAGAGACAGTTCCATAAAATAAAATCCTCTAGTGTCAGCTGTTCGATAATATATAGTTTCGATTGACGTACGAATAGTAACAACAGTAATAACGCATGTAATACATCTGATCACCGTCTAATTATCGTTACAATCTCCACATAATTATTTCACTTTCTAACAACAATCGTATTTTCTCATGACAATTAAGTATTATTTGGCCAAACATTGTTACAAAACTATACCAGTCATTGCTCGCGTACGAAAAATGAAAAAAGATTATAATGAAAGACAACAATATGTAATTGCATAATTTTCCCGTTATTCTTCCTCTGTTCGTGCTATCTACGAAAAGTGAATTCATTGACATTCCGTTGTAATAAGCCGAACTTCCGGTTCACTTACCTCGCTGCGGATAGTCCTTCGATTCTTGAAAGTAAAAAGGTAAACACAATCGATTACTTTTTAAACGTCAATGTCCGTGCTGCGAGTTGATCGATCCTTTCGATATTTCCGATAATCGCGACCCAAGATAGTGCACTGGTGATATTCACGCGGAAACACGATCGTTAAATTACTTGAAATAATGTATCGCAAAAATTCATATAAATACGGTAAAATTCGCACGTATATCTCTTTTTGCTGCGTTATCTATCGAATGTTTCTCGTTGTGTGTCCAACTTTCTCGAGTTTCTTCACTGGACACTTTTCTCTTTGCTCCACGAATCTAACCTTTTCTCTCAAGTTACGGGTAATGCCGGTAATTTTGCACGCGAATCAAAACCGTGAAAATATATATATACGTACATGTATAAGCTAGAATATATCGACGGTTCCTAAGAGGTATCGTTGATACAATTGTTCGTTATGAAATGTCTATTGGAGATTACTAAAGACCGATTATTGAATACCTAATTCGCGTGTATGTGTCATGACAGTATTAACAGTGACTTAAGATACATTTCCGTGTAAGCCAAATCTTTCCCAACGTCCGATCGTCAGACCGTCGACCACCTGACTGCCGCTGAAGACTGTTCCCTTTAGGAAATCAAGATCAAACCTAAGTTAACCTGGTGAAGGTGGGGGTTTCATGAATCGGTAAGCGCTATACAGCCTGTATGTATCTATTTCAGGTGTGAGTACACCCAAAGAGAAGGGGAAAGGTAGCTCTTTCTCTCCCGGGCTTTCGAGACGCTCGATGCGATTGGATCTGTGTCTAACTACCACAATTACATCATACGATAAACAATCACGATACTAAAATTTGGTTAGTAAACAGATATTAGTATTAGACAGTATTAACCATCGTCCTGATTTGCATTCATACAAATTAATTACCTCTTTTATGAAATCCAACTCTGAAGCAACTTCTTGCTTTATATCAGAGGAGAAGTGGATTTTTAATAAAATTATTATCACTGTATTTTCGAAAATCACTACTATTCTTATTTGCTATTTCATTACAAAAATTAATGGAATACTTTACGTGGATCGCGTTTATATATTTAAAGAAATCGTTCGAATTTATTTATTAATAACGTTTGTTACTTAATTGAAACAGTCTTAACTTATTGTACTTTGAATCATTTGCCAATTTATTCAGATTCTGAAAAGTTGGTAAATATAATCATTGGCCAGGTACAGGCACTGACACGGTACAAAAAGTACTGTGCCTGATATATCAACCACGAAAAACTCAGAGCGTTTCTTACGCCCTCTATGATTTGCTACGACGAATATATGAATTACATATGTATGTACAGTCGAAGAGGTTAATGCTGCGCCATGCAGCCAAGTGCTAAAAATAGCACACGTTAGCATAGACAAGAACCTATTGAGTTCCATGCTACAGGAACGCATTTAATTGTACGGTTCTACAAAGAAGTTCATATCTACTTTTCTACCCAAGGTAGACAAGTATAAATATTTTTTAAACAAGAAAAGAGAATATTCCCTTCCAAATGATAATGGATTAGTTAATTCATTGAGCTGTAAATAAATAAAAACCACCAAAAATCCTGCTAATCTTCGATTGTTAATTATTCGTATAAAATTGAGAATGCGAAATTGAAACTTTGTAAAAATATAATTTTTGTTATACTGAAAATGTGTGCAAAATTTCATGCTTAAATGTTTATTAATTTTTGCAAAAAGCTATTTATGAATTAAAAAGGAGTCTTCGTTGCATACTCTTCATCTCCATTGTTCCGTACCACGACCTAGTTATTACACGCTCGTTCATTTTCTCATCCACAACAATCTTTCGAGAATAACCGTTTCTAATTTTTTAGAGATGCCATATATCTTTTTCCAGTTTTATTTCTTTGTCTACGCTTTCCTTGACATATTGAAGGAACACCATTACCAGAGAAGAAATTTCCTCTCTGCCGTTATTTGAGACTTACCATTTTTGAGCCATATGCGACGTTATCGACTCGATAGAGGCTACTGGCTTGAATTAAAATTACATAAAATCTTGTACAACATTAAAATTGGGAAACATTAAGAATATAATAGATTCTACGCGAAATCAATATTCCAATCAGTTATATCATATGTAATACGGTTGAAGAAATACAATTGAGTATTGAGTAATTGGGTAAATACCTTATCTCTTATTTCGTAGGAAAGTTTAGTTGCAATTTAAACTACTATTGTACTGAATCAATAACGTCGCATGCGATACGAAAATTGTACGGAACGTCGGGTAACTTCGGAAACGTGAGACGCGAAAAAGCATTGACTGTCATATCCACGGTCGTATACGCAGATCTAACAACTCTCGTAATGGTTCTTAGTGACTAGACAATTTGACCAATATCGTTCAGTCGCTAAGAAAGTAAGACTTGAGATTTGCTGTATAGCGCGATCTTGTATCTGTAAGCTACAATGCTACTGTATTGTGTCGTTAAATCCACGCATATACGCTTGGTTGATAAATAGGTTGCAGTGCACCCGTCAAAGAATCCAGTGAAAAAAACGAAAGAAGCCGATTTGAAATGATAATTTTTTTAAAATAAAAACTTAAGATCACAACCGTGATTTACCACCACGTGGACCATGTTGTAACAAATATTACCTTCGGTGTACGCAGTTATTGTTTTCAACGCAAGATGGCGAAATCGTAACGAATAGAACGAGGCTCATTCTCTTTTTATTTGCGATTGATAATAAATTATGAAATCTTGTTAATTGTACAAAATGCGAACAGTTGTTGATTTATTAAAGATAGACATTTCTATCTTTTTATTTCATTCAAGCATAATAATTACATATATATATATATATGTGTACATTATTTGTCGCAGAAATTGCAAAATATTTTCCAATATATACCCTGCTGTTTTTCTTAAATGCTAAAATATTATTCGTAAAGTACAATAAATGTAATAACAAAACTTTTTAAAAATTTTGAAGTTTGATTTCTTTTAAGAAGCTATATCATAAAAATTAACTTGTAAAAAAAATGTTATACGTTAATTTTCATTACAAAAGATTTCAACGTTCATAACAGAGTTAAATACACGATAACTGCGAATATTTTTCGTGTACCTATTCAAATTAGTAGGAAATAATACTAATAAGAAATGCAATATCTCGCCTGTGATAACAGACAGTCGACAAATCTGTTCAAAATTCCTAAATACTGTGTCCGGGTTGAATTACTTACGATAATTTAAAAACGATACGTTACAAAGCGTAAGTGGCTGAATAGCATTCGATTTGACAGTGATTGAGGATTTGTGAATAATGCATTAAGATATTCACGGAATATTGTCCTCGCTTCGACGATCACCAAAGAATCTTTTATTGCATTATAAAATGTCGTTTTTTGAGATTTCTTTGAATTCGTAAAGTTCGACGTTACGTGTCGTGCGTCTATGATAGAAAACACAAAGTATACTCGTCTGTGATAGGAAGAAGACATTTTTTGGTATTTTACAATACTATATATTGATATTTTCATTGGAGATTCTTCTATTAAACGTAAAATAACGCTTTTCTTAATTCGTCAAATTCTAATCTTAAACGAGTTTTGTAACCTTTTCTGCTTCGATTTTTCACGATACGACGAAAACGAAGGATAAAAATATCCAAATTCAGTGATATAATCTTGCTAGTATTTACCAAAAAAATCAAACCGCCATCCATTCGATCTAGCAAGAATTCTTCTTTCAAGAACTTCTCAAAGTTTAAACATTAATCATCAATCTACAAAAATCGACTTCGAATAACTAACGTTCAGCTTGGCGCTAGTATCGAGCTCTCCATAAATGTCATGTCAAGTGATAAACGTTTGAAACGATTTATAATTGACGTATCTATCGAAGCGTTGATCACAGCGGAAGGATTCTCAGTTGAGGACAAGCTGTTTTATATTCATCGTAAGCTGCACCGATCGTTTGAAAATGAAAACTGGTTTACCACCGTACCGGCCGACCTTGTCGTTCACCGCGAAACGTGTCAGTGCCATTGTTTCACAAGGTTCCGTTTTCTAACACCGAATTTCGTCGATTCCCGTCTGACTGCGTGCCTTTCTTTACCCCTCACGACAGTTATCGCTTATACCAGTGACTCTCAATCAATCGTACCACTAATGATACAATCTATAGATGTCACGTTAGGTACACATACGGTTTTCGCATGTATGAACCGAACTCAACCATAATTTTCCACAAAAGAAAGCAATCGACAAAAATCCATTCGATTCAATCAAATATATCATTAGTCTGTCAGAATATGAAAGGACAAGTTAAGATCTTGTCTCAGTAGTTCGATAGAGTCTTGAACTTAATAATTTCTTTATCTAGAGATTTGACGAACAATTCAGTGTTTTTGACATTAGAATTACCAAGTTTCTTAAAACGGTACATCGCAGATTTTTTTCTTCTTTTCGCAATTATCAGAAATATAAAATTCACTTTTATTTAAATTATATTCGTTTGAATTACGTTTATCTAGGTATGTAATGTATTTAAACGCATATTACACGGTGATAGTCCTAGTGTTAACAGGTTTAGGCATAGTATAACAGGCAACACATTTAAGGCAAACTGACCAATTTCAATAATTTCGTCCGAAACTTTCGACGCTGTTACATTGCGTTATCTCGGGAACTGGTCTTCCTTCTGTTCAGCGATCGTGGGCAAGATGGTTGGCCAGTGAAATGGAAAGTATTCCTAATCCATGGCTCTTTCTACGCCGGTAATAATCCTCGCGAGGAGGAAAGTAAAAAGCGGTTACGTAATCGGCTGAAAGAAGCCAATCTGAATCAGATGAGATTACAGTTTCCTCGACTCGACAAAATAATCCATTACGTCGTTCAATAATCGTTCCTTTTTGTTCGGTTAACGAATACAACGAAATCGACTTTCAACACGTCGTCAAAAAATCGGGAATGATGGAAATGATCGCGCGAAATTTTTTACGCTTCTCCATCCGAGAAAGTAAAATTTCCTGCTTTACCATTTTCTGCTTCTTCGATTCTGCTGACTGAAAAGATATATTTTCCATTCTAGCTTTCCCAATTTGCACTATTTTTCTTCATAAACTTCGGAATTTACTGGAAGTTTCAGCCATCTTTCTAGATATCAGTATCCTGCTCTCGATTGCGTAAACGTTTGTTTCCTTTCTAACAGAAACTCACAATAGGAATTCACAATAGGAATTCATATTGAACAGCGATTTTTACTCTTTCATCCGTGATTTAAAATTAGGCTGCCGTATCAAGGCAAATGATCACATATTCTTTCCTTGCAGTCTCATTTTCTTTGTTACGTGATAAACGACTGAACAACCTGTGATATAAAAAAAAGAATTAAAGAGTTTCTTATATGTGTTAGGTACCTTGATTTTTCACGCGGCGTAATTTATAATTGTGCATAATTTAGCAGAGGCAACAGGACGTTATGAGATGCGATATTTTATTCGCTGTCAGTAAAAACGTTTACAGATGACGACATTATTGTTAAAAAATTAGACCCAAGCCTTCGACGACTGGCTTATATTATTTAACAGTAGATAAATGTTTCTATAGGATAAAAATGATATTATATGCAGAATGTGTATAGAATAAAAAATTTTTATTAGGGTTGACGCAGACGTATGATGTCAAAGTAAGTAATGGCATTTGCTTGCTTTTTTTTTTTACAATCGAACGTGCATTTTTATGTCTCTTTGAAATACACGAATAAGAACGAAAGAAATATATTTCATACGCATAATGTTATTGAATGATTTTTATCTACACCATCTAACGATAGGACTTTACATAATATGCTTGTAATTACAGCACTAAAAACTCACATCAACTTATGACGAACAACTTGGTTAACAAGATAACGAAATGTATTCGTTATAGATCGAGTTCATAGAAAAATTACGGTCGGCAGACGTATAAATTTTTAGAATTATTTTCTATACGAGATACACCTGATCTGAGATCAGCGATTTTAACGTACATTGTTAAACGATGTTTTTCAGTTTCAAAACAAGTATGAAATATGCCAATCCTGATAATTACCATGTATAAAGCTACAAATACAAGTAAAAATGATAGTGAACTGTAGACTCGGCAGGATTGATCGCGCGTCTACTGAATTTTCCGGAATAATTTCTTGAGAAGCAGCCCGATGAAAATATATTGTTTTTCATTTATTTTCGCATGTAGAATCATCTGATCGGTTGTGTCACATAACGCAGCATACCTTGTAGACACAGAAGCGTTTCTTCTACTAACAGAAATAAAGATGACCCTAATTTCTCATCGCTGTGAAATTTACTCTAAAGTTCTTAACATTGCAATTTGTAGTCGATTGAAAACTGGTCAACAACAGCTTTCGTTCAATTATGTCGGAAATGCAAACTGTAAATCGAATTCTAGTGTGAATAACATCAACTCATGGAAGTTTAATTTGTCTTGATTCCTCTTACGTTTTACATGAACAAATCGAATGCTAAATTTTCAATATCAACGGAAAGAATAAAAAATACCGAAGAAAAGCTATCGAGCGTTATATTTAATAAGAAACACTGATATATTAAGAAATTTCTAATCACACGATCAAGATGGATGGATTATAAATCGAGTTTGACTCATCGGACAACGTTTCCGAGCAAACAGCAGCCGTTTCTTTCAAGGTCACACCAGTAATTCACATCGTCTGCAAGCACGTTAATCGCATTAGAGTCTTTCAATCGAACCATTTCCTTGGTAAACCATATAAAGCGAACCGATTGCACTCTCCTTCCTCGTATTCTGCGTCTTTCGTACGTCTCGTATTCTTTGGAATCAAAGTTCAAAGCGTATCGACCACCACGTTGCACGACGGAAATGCACGCGATCGTTGTATATCATTAAATTGTAAATCTTTATGCAACTGCATATTTTTATAGAAAATTTAGAATAAAATCGAATTTCCTTTGGTTTAGAAACATCGATACAACCGTGTATTCCATTCTTTCTTATAAGGAATGTCCTCTAAAGCAATGATCGAGATTTTTAATTAAATCAATTTGACTTGCATCGTTTGTGACTTTTATTCGCTACGGCGGCAGCTACGTATGTACGTAAGCAAAGAAACTAATCCGAGCCTCTTCCTGTGCTCCGACGATTTTTAATTAATTCAGTCCAACCGTTCCATATTACAATTCCATATTCTAAAATCAATGAATTAATCTAACAAGGATTACGTAAGAATCGTCGAGTTCTTTTCGACGCAAACAAACAGATTTCACGAAATTACCATTTTCCTGCACGCTGAACAGTCTTCTTGCAGGTCAATCGCGCACGTCTGTCCATTCAACTAAAATTACTACGACTAAAAACCAAATCTGTTCAGCTGTTGCCATCGGCAACGTCACAAATCGTGGATTTTGTCGTGCAATTGCCTACGCGTGCCAGCGTGATCGCGCGAGTATCACCGAGTTTTGTAATTTCGCGCATCGAGCGAGGCTCGTTAAGACGTTAAGAAACTAAGCCGAGTGTTACACGAATGTTTCGATGCAATCGACGTGGAACATAAGTAAATTGCGCGTGTCGCAATCAGATTTCCGAGTGTCCTGCCGAAGGACAGCGAGCCGAACACCCTGAATGGTGGTCTATTTATTCCACCAAAAAGACTACGTCCGATGGTCATAAATCATATTTTAACCGCAGCTGCGATGCGAATATGGAAACAGGCGTCGGTCTGGTCCATTGAACGAAGTCAAACTGCTAGTGGAAAGATTTGATCGTTCGTAGTTACGTCGTTACACGGTAGGATAAATCGTAAAAGAAAGAACAAGACGAAAGTGGTGCGGTTTGCCAAGTCTGAATGCTCTTATTTTTCGTTCTTTCATGGCGATTAATATCGTTCGGAACGTCGATTTCAAACTTCTCGTTCGATCTGATGTTACTGTAACGCGTAAAATCGCAATTACAGAGACGAATTTACGCGAAACCTACGATCACGAGCAGAGTCCACGATAAACAGATACATTCGGTTGTAAGATTAAAAATAAAGGAACGAATGTCCAATTATACTTGCAACGGAGAATGATATTAAATGATAATTCTGAAGAATGTTAACATCGAATCGGTGATTAAAAAGCGATTATAGCTGAATGAATAAAACTCGGACAATGTGGAAACATTCTCCGTGACCTATGAACAGCGTGGAACGCACCGTAAGACGAAGGGAAGGTCGTACGATCGATAATTCATTTCCATTGGCGATTTCATATAACACGCAACGATTATCTACATCCGAGGTGCGGATGTAGATAATGCGACCGATTCAGTTCGTTCGTGAGAAACGATTTCAAGGAAGTAAAACGGGTCGATGTGGAAAAATTGCCCGTTCTTTTGCTCTTGCAGGTTTTACGAGCCTGCTGTTCCCGACAGTACATGAAGGCTAATAACGTTCAAATTTAACTCGTGCTTTCCGCTTTGTCGTCGACCAAAAGACACCGAAGAGCGTCTTGCGTTCTCGAAATATATCGCTCAATTAAAAAAGTAAACAAAATAAACGATGAATAGTGGATATTGTTAAATGCAGGTATTAGGTAGCATGGACATTTGCAAGAGAGAAAATGTTTATTACTTTTACGTTTCTACGATACTGGATTAATAATATCAACTATTTTGATATTTCTGCGCTATGCGGTTAAGGTTATTGATAGTGATTTACAAAGCGACGGCTTCGCCGATTTCGAGGTCATTGAAATACGTCGTCAAGATCAACATTCGGGGCAACTTTTCCTTACACGTACGTATAACTTTAATTTCCCAGATATATTAGCAAAAATATATCCCGTACAAGTGTTTTTCTATTATATCGTACTTTGTCCCTGACAACAGATGCTTCGCAATACACACGCAAACTTCTAGTATCGTTTACCTGCGTATTAGGTCGCATTTCTATCCAACCTAATCAAAATTAATCGATTGACTCGTCTTTTACTAAATTGGTGCTGATTTAAGCTGGATTAAATCGCGACCGAGACAACGAAACCAGATTTATGATAACACGTCACAATTATTCAGCATCGAATATATTTACAATCATTCGTGTTAAGCTTTGTAGTGTATTATCGTTATTAAACAGTGTCAAAACTGTGTGATACGCATTGTAGAATATCTCGGATCAATAACGTACTCGTTGTAACTAACAATATGTTGTTAACAATATGTTACATTTTCTGTTAAAAATTCTCGCTGGTGGTTTATTTTCCGAGAAATTTGTCTCGTGCATAATCTACCAGCGCTCGATTGAGAGGGCCACTAGATCAATGGCAACTTTTTTGTGCAACTGTTGAAACGTTACAGTAATTACTGAGATTACATAGAGCATTTTGGCAATAAAACACTTTTTTAGAAGATGAAGAGATGCGTACCATAGGTGGTATATATATCGAATATATTTTTGCTAATATTTTGGAAACCAAGAACGAGCGTCGGTTATTCGCGGAGGGAGCAGTTGCACAGCATGTCCCTGAATGTATCTCGACGTCAGAAGAACCGATGAGGTCATCCGCTTTGTAAATAATTAGCATAGTATTGACTTTGTTGCTCTTCGACAAATAGCAAATATTAAAATGGCATGGGTATAAAAATACTACTTTTTTCTTTTGCTGAATCGATACTTTCGTCGAATAACGGTACTGTAACTACGTAAACAATTGAGATGCATAGCGTGAATGGGAAGGAATCTCATAATTCAAGTTCCGAGTCCACGAACGTGAATATCAAATTTCGACGGTATTCGAATAAAACGTTGGAATTTGCGCTCATGAATCTTGTTTTCGTCGAGGTAATGTCACCTTGGTATTTCTTGAGAATAACTATAATTGCGCATATCGTTACCGCCTAGGAGACACCAAAGTAACCTTCAGTCGAGTTCAGACTGACACTGGGCAGCTAGCATCTTCTTTTGCTCATGAATAATAATATGGAAATGTCGTGAATGATTGCAGAGAACAGAAAATAGTTTTATTTTACATGAACGTCAACTTTTAACGAATTGGGAATATCTATGACTATAATTAACTTTCCTAAGCTATTCGATACTTATAATACCAATTTCGGTATTATAATAGAATTTTCAAAGTTTTAAAAAAGTCTGAAGCTAAAACGAGAAATAGAAGATTAAAGAAATTCTTTAGTGATAAAGAAAAGTCGACTGATTCAACCTGAGGTAACATTAATTTTGCCAAAAGTGTCTAACGTAACGGTTTTTATAGCGATAGAAAGGAAGGAATTTAAAACGTGGTTCTTAATAGCTTTCACTTTGTTTCTGCAATGTTGAATGTTGATATTAACGAGCATTGAACTGTCTAATAAGAGGCACAATTTGTGCCTGCTACGAAACATATATGTATATAATTACAAATGATCGCGTTATCATAGAGTAATTAAGCTTATTCGGTGCAGGCAAATAAAAATCTGACACGATATGTAAATATCTTGGAGTATTGCAATGAATATTAACATTCTCACGCTGTGACTCACGGTCCCTGATTCATCCAATTCACTGTAACGTGTAACATCGTAGGAAAATCTGAAAGATTTCGAAAGAAACTTTCGAAACAAGTTTAGTGCCATATTTAGTAGCTGTGTGTTTTTATTAACGAAAAGAAATACAATTTTTAGTGAGAACTCGAGCCGTTTATTATATATACGAGCCCTATATATATAAAGCTTAAATCTTTAAAACTATGTTTCGAGATTTGGACCAAACACGTATGAATGTAACGTGTGAATATTTGTAACGTTGAGATTGTGAATAAAAAATTATTAAATATTAAAAAAAGAAAAATAATGATATGTAAACTGTGAAACGATTCTTCATCCAGATTTTCATATCCATAAAAATTTATATTCGCATTAATAACCACGGTTTGGCAATACTCGTAGAATAAGTAAAAGGGCACACTACAAAATTCCTACTGAACGTTTAAATTCAAACGACTTGATCGTAGAAACTTAAAAAACTGATGTCAAATCAAATTAAATAATGTCTTGACAGTGGTGAAACGAATTCAGGTTGCTCGAATTCATGTAACCCGACTAACCCAAACGAGTTTTAAGAAATTGAAAAGAAACAGAAAGCTGCAAGTTTGCTAATAATTGGTAAATAGTTGGTAAATCGTTGGCCTGATTTCTATTCCAATTTCACTCAGCTTGTCCCAAACGCTCGGAGTTTCCTTCGCGATGAAACTTCATTTTCGCGAATTCGTGTTCGAACAAGGACACACGAAAATCTTGTTGAACTTCTCGGTGATTTGAACGCCTGTATAGAACAGCTCGATGCACGTACAATTACTATTTACACAATCGACATTCTGACACATACACACTTCGTCGAAAGTAAATAATTCGCGAATTATGTATCGTGGCAATCTTTCGCGATTATGCAAGTTATCGTTACTTTGTTATGGTACGTGTGCGGAAAATGTATGAATCACTTCGATTTCACCGAGTTTTCCAAGGTTCGGTACGAGAATTTTGCAAACCTCGTTATACTGTTACTGGAACATAAATTTTATTCTACTTTGCATCCTGTTATAAAGGATATATGTATATGAATATAAAAGTTGTGATCTTTACATTGAGATATTCCAGGATTCTAGTATTGCAATCAGTACGTAGATCGTAGATAATTAAGCGATAAGTTTAATCTGTAATCTTCTGTTTTTTAGTTTGAAATGGAAACGTTTTATAGAATTATAGCTTCTTTCTAGAAAAGGCAATTTTTCTTTCAGAAAAACAGCAAAAATTTGTTCTATAAAGATTCTAACATTGGAGATCGAACAGAGAATAACGTAATAAACTTACATTGCTACGATAGCATCGATAAGATGATTTATCGAATCCCTTATCTCAACCGGCAACATAAAATACCGATCTCTTACAATTCAACACAAACCTACAGAACCTTCAAACACTTCGAAAAAGCGATACAACTTCAAGTGGTTCAAGAAGACCAATCGGGCAATATGTGCGTCAAAACAGTTGAAATTTCTTCGAGGAAGCTCGACGATGAATGCCTGACAGCACGAACAACACACCTGAATCTTAAGATTCGAGTCGTGAGCGCAGATATTCGGAGTCTCGGAATCCTGAAGCACGAGTTTCAAATACCGAACACTGAAGTGCACTGAACTCTGATTGTTGGATTTCAAGCTTTGACTTCTGCACATTGTACTTTGAACTTGAAATTTTCCACGACTCTAAGGTCTAAGATTAATTCCAAGACTAATCCTTCGCTCTTGGAATTTTAATGTCTGAATTCTGCTACCTCAACTCTAAACTGATCTCTGAATCCCGCATTTCAGGATCGAAATCGCGAGACCTGAAGCCTATAGCCTGAAGACTGTAGCCTGAAGATTAAACGCGTCGTTGAGATCGCAAAAAAAAAATGTAGCTGTGGGTAAAAACACGGCCAGGCAAAGACGGTGGTTCGTTTCTAAGAAAATTCTTCAACCCGCGAATACGTGGTTGGACGCGTACATTTGTAATAATCCGGGACCCGCGATTGCCCCCACTGCAAACTGGTCTGGCCGCTGCCGTGGCGGTGAACACCTCTCCGACGTGTTGCACAAGCATTTGATTCTCCGCTCTGTAGCCAACCGAGTTAGTCCTCAGTGGCACCGCAGCCAGGCCACTCTTCCATCGCGTTACTTGTTCCTTGGTTGCAATTTCTCGACCGGCAACCACTTGCGCGACTCAAAACTCCTCCACCAATTTACAAGAAATTTTCGAGCAAGAAGTGACAGTAAGGAAAATCGTGGTTCGTTCGAGAGTCTTTCTTATTCTGTGCGGAGAAACGCTAGGTGAAGGGGAAACCAATCTTCCGGGAACATCGTTGGCATTGGGGGAAACAGCAGAATGTTCTAACGAGAGAAACGATCTATCTGCCTTGTTTCAGCTGATATCTATTTTAATATCGAAAGTGATCGAAGGATATCGTCGCAAGTCAGTGGTGACATTTGCTGAATACGGAAATTTTCGGAAACACGATGGAGTTGCCAATGAACGATCGAACCGTGCCATGCAATTGAGTCGAGATATCGGTACGGTGCTCGTTGTTCGCTGTTGAGGAAGCTGTTATTCGTCGTTGCCGGAGTACGCGTCGCAGGTTAGTGGTTGCCTATGAGACGAACGTATGAAAAGGAAGAGGAACGAGGAAAGGTGATTTGATCGCAGATTACAGGTGCTGGATCATTCGAGCTAGAATAGATATTTATAATTGTCGATATCAATAGCATCGATGATGATATCAACTATTGAAAGTCATGTTCGTGTGGAAGTCTTATTTTAAATTTTATTCAAAGCGTGACAAGTAACGGAAGGAAGTCTTTTAACAAGCACGCGTTTACGTTTGCTAGGATTGTATAATGTGAGAATGTAAAGTGGGGAAATTATATTAAGTTTCGCCTGTGAAATTTCATGCAAAGATAATTTGATTCGTGTAAGAAATATTAATCCCGTGTACTTCACGTTGACGTTGCTTCAACGATTAACGAGCTGTTAATTACGATCATTTGTTTATTAGCTGTTAATTAAACGATAATCCCATTGTTCATATCGAATATCATATTTTCTTTATGCAAAGAGATGCAAATCACATTTAAAACGTTCGACCAGAATTCAATGCCGACGTACATACGGCTGACGAAAACTTGAAGCCTTTAGCTCTTCTTTTCTTCTTTTAGTTTGTAATTTTTTATTTTAAACTTTTCGAAGCGTATGCTGAAATTTATGCTTTTGTTTATAGATTGCAGCAAACATTGCGCAATTACATCCTGTATTATTCCGTAATATGCACGATAAATGATTAATGAAAGCGTACGTATATTATCATTATTAACAGTAACGATGTAATTGAAACTGTGGAAAACATAATTATGTTAGAATCGTCGTTATTCTAACACAAAAGATGAAATGACAATAACAGTGTAAAGCTCGTTAAGAAGAAAAATTGTCTAGCCCAGAGAAAAGCAATTTAAAGAGAGTAAAATGAAATACAAAGTCATAATCAGAACAGAAGCATACAATTATAATTAACGTAATTCTATCGCGCCCAAAAAAAAAAAAAAATATCTATATATCGTAACACGTGGATTTGACAGTAATGGGAAGATCTTCGAATAGACTAATCCAGTCATATCAACTTTGAAAATATTCTTCTTGAAATGTCGAATACATTACGAAGAGAAGAGAATGTGGAGAATATGAACACGCGTTATGTGTTATAAGGATGACAATTACCATAATGTTGACATTATGTTAATGTTATATGTTAGTACAAACCTAATCGCTGATGTGGTACTAGAAACCTAAATGACAATGAAACCTAAGAATTTCTAAAGGAAATGTTAAATTTCGAATGTAATAATCGGTTCGAATTGCTGCAAATTTGATACTACGAAACATCAGCAAAATTGTAACCTTCGGTAAAGTTAAAACAAAGAGTTTTGTACAATATGACGAAATCATCAGAGAACATAATATTTCATAACTGTTTTTAATACACATTTGCTTTCACGACAATTTAGATCGCAATCAGTCTCGGTTTAATTAAGCCTCGTAATTTAAATTGCATCAAATAACCTGGAGGCGTACGTAGATAACGTTAATGTAACAATATGGAAATTACGAACAAACATGATCGTAAATTGAACGTAAAGAGAGATTAAAGTAGAAATGAAAAAATATAATACATCTCTTCCAGTACTTTTTATTCCGGTTAATCTGTTAAGCAAATAAATTATTATCGAATAGTGCAATACATTCCAAAACACGTATACAATTTTACAGACAAATCCAATATACAAAAATAGGAAACGACAGACTCTACGGATATGTTCTGAAATTTCTAAAATATCTATTTCATTTGTATACTTCACCGATGTTGAATTCTATCGTCTCTTCTATCGTCTTTTTGATATTCGATAATTAGGCTTTCGATAGGATTTCGATAATCATTCTCGTATAATCAGAGAATCTGTTTGGACATTTTATTGCATACACAAAGTAGTAAAATTCAATCCTTTTCTATTTGTCTCACGAGTTTTAATAAATTGAAATTCTCTTAACAATTACTTCGTCACTAGTCGAAATGACTTCATTTTTATTATTTCAAATTAGCATTTTAATGCAAGTTATCTGTAATTATACGTTATTAAACTCAGGTATTTAACTCCATCCATAATTTTTACGTTGGTCGCTCGAGTTCTTGGAAAACTTAAGATCGTTTACGCACGCACGTTCTGCGTGAAGGTCGTTCTCACTGTCGAATAACATTTAACTACGCGAATAAACCATTTTTTTTTCTAGAAAGAATATAGACCAGAAAAAGATTACAATCTGAACGAAATTTCGATCATAATTCCATTCGTTCTTTTAATCATATTTGACAAACACGTATTATACGAGGTATAATCTAATAGCAAATACATGTTAAACGAAAAAGTAAAGAATTGTTAGTTTTTCCTAATAATTGTTTATTCATAATTTGACAATTACCTCTTGCTAAGAAATGCGGAATTTATTCTACTAACAGTGACATAAATTCTATCGCAGGACTAGAATAAAAAAGCGAAAGAATGGAATTTTTTCATTTTCTCTAAATTTTTTGCAGATATTCGTGGCATTAAAATCTGCTAAAATATTTCACCGTCTTGTCCGCAATGAGTATTTCTTCGGATATCTCTGTTTCTCTACTAAAGTTACGTCTAATCACTTTCCATTTCTTCGGACCTTCGCGTGGACAGCTCTTCTTCAATGAACTTGCGCATCTACTATGAACTCGAGGATATTTACCAATCTGCTTCACGCTTGTCTCTTTTTCCACATCCGGTTGTTTACATGTTTGCAAGATGTAGCCAACGTGTCCTTGTTAGTTTTCCATGAAAAATGAAAATTTACTTCCTCAAGCTTTTGTCGAATGACCAATCGTCGGTCTTACGTTTCATGATTTTCTAACTCTCTTTACACGAGGAAAGCTTCTCAACCGTGAACCAATCTAAGAAGAATAAAATCCTAATTATAAATACTATTGCGCAACGCATTATTGCATAAGTTATAAAAACTCGCATGTAAACGTATTTCAAAAGCTATGCATGTAGAACATTTCGCTAAAAGAGAAATGTACGATTTCACAAAAAAGAAAGACACGGGCACGTGTCAAACACGTTAATCGACACGATCTATCTACTTCGCGGGTTTATGCTTTTAAAAATTCTAATAAAGTATCAATATAATTTACAGCTTAACGAAGCAAGACTCGCACAAACCATTATGCTACGTGTTTATCGCGATATTATGTAGAGATATTTTTATAGAGCAACGATCGGCTAGCTTTGACGATTCGACAGATCACAGAAACTAAATATAAAGTAATCGATTGATTTCTCAGATGATGATTCGAACTTGGAGCGTCCTTTGCATTAGATCGCTGTTGCATTACGTTTGTCGTATTCATCGCCGACATATTGAAGAAGAACTAACAGATTTTATTATAACAGAAGATTTATTATAACAGTATTATAACAGAAGAAATAATATATCGTAGGACAAAGAGCAAGACACTCGGCTCGTTCCTTTACCGGAAGAGCGAACCTTTGAAAAAGTAGCAGCCCTTTTTTATTTTATACGTAATTTCTGATTTCGTGCAACTGTTTTTTCATCGACGAAATATCATACGTTTAAATGGGACAAAGTCGCGTTTTGTATTAATATTTGTTGTAATAATATTTGTTAACACCAGGTAACTTTATCGAGGTCGATCTGAATGAATTTCACGGTAATCGAGTTTCCCCGTCGTAACTTCTTGTAATTTCTGGCCAAGCGTATCCGACGAATCTTCCGGGCGAAAATACGATGATCAGGCGAAATTGGCCGATTTCGCAAACCGTGTTACGCTGCGCTAAGTCAATCAGGATTTTGGTTACACGGAAAAGAAGAAGAAAGCGAAGCAAGCTTAAGTAAGGCCATGATGCAAATGTGTTAATAGACAATCTAGGGGAATCGTTCGAAAGAACCTGCTTCTAGTAGGAAGGTCGTGACGATAGCCGAGGCAATGGAGAATCCATCGTACACAATCGGTGCGGTCTTTCGTTTCGTGATTCGTGAGTGATGCAACGCGTGTAACAAACTCGCTCTCACTTAACTCCGGCTGGTCCAGCCAACCGAAGAAAGTTCAATCGAACTTTCGTTCCCGCGCGTTCTCTTCGATTTTGTCGACGACCGCGTCTCAACGTTCTCGAACGTGAGCCCGATCCGATACACGTGTCTCTTTCTTTCCTTCTCTACGCGCCTTTTACCGTCTTTCTTTTTCCTTTTCGACAACCATCGCGTTGTGCAATTTCGGCTCCGAGAACTGGCCTTTATCCAGTCGGACGGATCTTTTCAGGGACGCGACACGATTTTAGAGCCATCGAAGCTGAGCTAAGATGAACGCGAGCCGTACGCCGTTTAAGAAAAGTTCGAAAGCTAAGCTCTCGAAGCACGAATTTCTACCTTCGTAGTTTGTTAATTTCCTACGGATTTTAGTTTCGAATAATTTGTTTAGTTTAAAATAAAATTTGCCTATGCAAGGCTTCATTTTTCAGAACATATATTTGGCTAACTTCGCTGCGTATACCGGTGACTCAGTAGGATATTTAAATATTCGCTAAACAAATCTTTTCGCAGTATATTGCAAGCGATACATTGTGATTTTTGTGATGTGAATTCTTTCGTCGAATTTCTATACGAGCTATCATCTTCTATCCACTTACGCGATACTTCCATCTGCGCTTTTATGATAGTGCAATTTATATAGGCCGATGCAAAACTTATTACTAATATAGAAACTTTACATAGATACTTTTAGAATTCGTAGAGTGCCATTTCTTCGCGACGATCACGTTGAGATTTGGTTAAGAGGACAGTTGAAGGCATCAGCGCCATTCAGCTGACGACTGGTTCCTACGACCGCGCACGTAGGTGCAGTAAACGACGTCCGAATTCTTCGTGAAGTTTATCGAAATTTACTGTTCAAAACGATTGGTAGACAATGTTACTTCGCAAACATCGGATCTTACGTTCTCTATAACAGAGGAAAAAAGTAAAAATGATTTATTTAAAAAAAAAAAATTGTTTAGATTAAAATGGAAATTAAATCATATCGTTTCTCGTGGAATTCTTTAAAATGGTCAATACATAATGGTACATCGCGAATATGGCATTTAAAGACCGTTTCTCTTCGAGTACGTTTACATAAGCATGCAACGCATCGCTTTAGTTTACATTACAAAATTGGAATATTTTTTAAATTTGAATTTGTTAAATTTAATTAAGATATTTACTCACAGTGGTAGTTAGAAAGATTTTCAAAACAAAAGTAAGACTCGTTTAGTAGATAATAAACTGATATAGGAGAGCTGCTGAAAAACAGGTCAACCGTGATCTCTCACCTCTCAAGAATACTTAGCGGCTGAAATAAAAAGCAGTCGCAGCGCGCGTAATAATCCGCGCTTGGCGATAGAAGAAAGTCGTCCGATTGCGTAATAATCCGCGCTTGGTGATAGAAGACAGTCGCAGCGTACGAATTAATCTACGCTTGGATGCAAGTGGATTAACGATCTCCGCGATGAGCGAAGAAGATGTTTTTCAGTGTTGACTTCGTTGAACAACTTACGTATCGATGTAGAAAATCTGACGATCGTATACGAAGTTGTCGATTTTTAATATCCGAAATTATTTTTTAGAAAAAATGGGTTGCAATCAAATAGATCGAACAATTTCGAAGATGGAAAATAGAGATACGTTTACGACATTTTTCTAGCGATATAGTCGTTATTATCGTACTATATTTATCGTGTAATATCCTTCGTATTGTGCGATATGGTCGTTATAGTGATCTGTCCATCTGATTGAAATCAACGCTGTAGATATTGACTATAAGTAGCATGATTTTATTAAATTTTAGTATCGATGAATTCCTAACGTTAACTTGAAAAATTATACATTTTTCTCTGGCAATTTCCACGTTACTTGAGTCATGCGATATTGTTAAAATCTTGCCTGATGATTCACAGGTAGAAAAAGAGAATACTAATTTTCGTTACGCGTCTTTTAATCCATTGTGAAAATTTTGTTACGTTTCTAACGCTCCTAACTGCGACACTAATGATTCGAATAGATTTTGTTCAGAGGCGTTTGGAACTGTAGCGTTGAACAGGTTGCTTTGTACGAACATGGCAGTGCACGTGATACAGAAACAGCTGAAGCTAGATGTAACTATAATTAATCACTTTTACCTGTTGTTGCCTCTTACTCAGCTGTTATTTCAACTAGGAAACAGCTAAAACCTTCTCAAACTTGTCGAAATAATTCCATTAATCATGCGAAATAATTTAGTCGTAGTATATACTAGCTGTGTAATATCGATCCTCGTCGTTTTCTAGCATAACCATAGTGTGAGACACGTATCGCTAAAAAAAACTTATTAGGAAAAACGCTGAAAATGAATAAGAAATTAAAAGTACAAACGTACACGCAAATGTTTCTTTCCCGTTGAGATAATTCTTTCCTTGTTTGTTAACGCTATGTATTTAAAACGGAATACGTTATTCAAATTAAATCCGCAAATAGCTCGAATCAGGCGTGTCTTTAAATAAAAGGAATATCAATTTTGCGACGAAGATATAATCTGTTATAAATAATAGATATAATCACCGTTATAAATAATAACGAATAAATTGCATCGGTATTTAGCGCGCGCTTTAAAAATTCTCTGACAATACTATTTTCAATTGCAATCGATTGGTCTTAAAAATAACAGTGATTGGAAATTTTTAGTCAATAGTATGCAGTGTCGGATGATTTCCATAGCGGCTGCAGCAAAATACGGTAGATTTTAAGCATTCCTCCTGGTCAGCCAACGATCAGAACGTAAACGTATAGTGCGTGAAATGGTTCATCGATTATGAATCACTTTCACGGAAATACTAACTATTTCCTCTGTCGTAGAAATGGAGGATACCAGCAGTCCGTCAGGCACACTGCCCGCTTCCTTGGAACTGAAAACTCGAAGACCTCCGCTTCAAACGCAATCCTCTACTCTGGATACGAAAAAGAGGCAGGCGGTGTACGTGAGGAGAGCCTACAAAAAGTATGGCTCCAAGAGTAATCCGAATGTTATTTTGGATGGACTGAATATGACCGTGCCGAAAGGCACGATGTAAGTTTCGTAATTAACTCCTTCTTCTACGACTAGCGTTGCCACAGCCAAAATTCGTATGCAAATCTACCATTTCTCTTCTTATTTTGATTTACGTCTTCTTTCTCTTCCACGAGTTAGCGGAACAAGGTGAATGATCTCGCGAATTGATCGACGGAAACAGTAACATTTCCATCGAACGAAAGACGATTTCACCTTATATTTCATTTTCCCAAATATAAGTTTCGTAATTAACTCTTTCTTCTACGACTAACGTTGCCACAACCAAAATTCGTATGCAAATCTACCATTTCTCTTATTTTGATTTACGTCTTCTTTCTCTTCCACGACTTAGCGGAACAAGGTGAATGATCTCGCGAATTGATCGACAGAAACAGTAACATTTTCATCGAACGAAAGACGATTTCACCTTATATTTCATTTTCCCAAATATAAAATTCAACGCTAAGCGAATTAAGTCTAATAATACTCGAGTATTAATTCTGGCTGTCCCAGACATAACTGCGTACATGGTAAAATATCAGAATATAAAGCTGTGGGATATTTGATAATACGAGAGAAAAGCGGTGACGTTGAATTTCCTTGTTCTTTATCTTCGCGATGAAAACATCGAATTAGTTGGTTTAGTCGATCGAGACGCGATGAGGTAATTCACGATTGAGACAATATAGGAGAGGCTCGAGTCTCGTCTCTTTATATATTTGCTAAACTTTAGCGATTGCTTTGTTGAAAACTTGAAAGAGGAAATAGTAGATCGGCAAAGATGTGGTAATATTTGATCATGAAATATCGTTGTCAAGGAACGTAAGATCTTGTAATAAGTGATTTCTTTTCTTGCCTAGTCTGTTGGTCTACGCGTGTTCGCCACTGCTCTTTGATGGTTCTCGTTCGAAATATACAATTTAATCGTGTTATTTTTTACTACAGATCAAATTAATATTCAAAATATTCTCCACAAGCAATGTTTACGTATAACAAAATTACAGCCAGATATTTTCTTGTCTTCCTGAATAATAAGGCAGGTAATTTATGCAGATAGCAAGGTTGTTATCGTGTGACCATTAAAACAGAGACATTAAGACATTAAGATATTGTGGATATATCTTACATAGAAAAATGATCGTCACAAGGAAGTTCACTTTTCTACGTCACAATAATTGTAACCTATTTTCTTTTTTATATGACACTGCCATTATACCTAATGACACGATATAAAAGTCACGTAGTTTTGTACAATAAGACGACAATTATCATATAAACTACGCGCAATACATGAAAACAAAGATATATTATTTATTCGATAGCACGATAGAAAATTGATAAATATATTATATCTGATAAAAGAAATTCCGACAAGCTTATTAAATGGCTTATTAAATTCGCTAAAGCACGGATTTTTATGAGAAGCTTCGAGATACAGGATATACGTGATATGCAAAAATATATGAAACGTATTGTTAATAAATAATAAATGGTAAAATTAGTGAATTTCCACAAATATTCACTGTTTTTGCCTGTTTATCAGCATTGAAACATTTCGAAATATCTACGTAATTAACATACAATCACAGGCTACGATAAATCACTTATTGCATAAAAAAACAATTAATATTCAATTAGTAGCGGTAAAATGACTAATAACGATTATATTCGTTTTCAGATATGGTCTGCTCGGTGCAAGCGGTTGCGGAAAAACCACATTGCTCTCTTGCATCGTGGGTCGAAGGCGTCTGAATTCCGGTGAGATCTGGGTGCTTGGTGGTCGACCAGGCTCCAAAGGATCAGGTGTTCCTGGTCCACGAGTGGGTTATATGCCGCAAGAAATCGCATTGTACGGCGAATTCTCTATAAAGGAAACGTTCATATACTTCGGTTGGTGCGCTGGTATGACCACGGAGCAAGTACAGGAGAAACTACAGTTTCTTATAAAGGCATGATACGATCGTTTCAATCGAAATAATATTAATACCGCGTAATGACGTAGATATTTAAGACGAGTAAAAAAAGAGAGGGGAAAAAAAGCCGGATGATTATAAGACAAATATGACGTCGCTCTGTTTTTGTCCAAACAAGACGATTAATTGATTCGCTGTAACACGCTTGTTTACGTAATACAATGATCAAGTACAACCGTTTAACCGTTTAATGCAAACGAATGATCAGTGCATATATTATTTCCGTATATTCCGTATCTTATTAGTCAAACTTTTTAAAAAATTTGGCATTCTTCGAAAACGAAGCTCATTCGGATACATATATAATTGGATTTATATATTTGCAATTATGATTTATGATTGTCGTAATATTCTAAAATATTCGAAAGTTCGGTACGCCAAACTCACAAAAAGTTTAACCCACCGCTTTATAATTGCCAATATTATTTTTAACAAGTGCCTCTTTCTAGAAATTAAAGAACCAAGAGAATGGTATTTTCGTTTCAAATCAAGACACATCGCAGATAACTTTTCGGACACGAGAACAAATATTTTACGCGAGTCGTTTGAACAGTTCTTGCAGCTGCCAACAGCAAATCGTTTCGTGAAGAACTTGTCGGGTGGTCAGCAGAGACGAGTCTCTTTCGCCGCGGCCCTTCTGGCTGATCCAGAGTTGATGATCCTGGACGAACCCACGGTGGGCGTAGATCCTGTTTTACGACAGAATATTTGGGACCATCTTGTCGATTTGACGAAGAACAGCAATAAAACCATTATAATCACCACCCATTATATCGAAGAAACGAGACAGGCTGGTATCATTGGTTTGATGAGGAGTGGTAGACTATTGGCTGAAGAATCACCGACGAGACTGATGGAGATGCACAACGTGGACAGCCTGGAGGATGTATTTTTAAAGCTGAGCAGAAGGCAAAATATGGGTCTACGAAGGAGAAGCAGCATCCTCAGCAGTGTCACTGGTGTTCCTCCTGAAGGTGTACGTTTTTATATCTCTTTGTTAATTCCGTCCTTCCATCTTTTTATCAATTCTTTATGAATGCTGGTCTCTACCCTTTTTCTAGCTTCGTTTCCTAAGCTTCGTTTCGAGTAATACGTTATCCGTTTTTATCAAATTTTCAAAAATGAATTTCTCGTAAATTATTAACGAGTTTCTTTTAAGTGTATGTTCCGGTGCAGTTTTTCTATAGATTTTCTCGAATTGATATTTTATATACGTTTATGTTCTCTTTTAGAACGTAGATGACGAAATGAGCGGTGAATTTGGCGACAACGTCAGTGTTTCTAGTCGAAGGAAAAGCATCGTCATCGA
This sequence comes from Bombus haemorrhoidalis, assembly GCA_014825975.1. Taxonomy (NCBI): domain Eukaryota; kingdom Metazoa; phylum Arthropoda; class Insecta; order Hymenoptera; family Apidae; genus Bombus; species Bombus haemorrhoidalis. The sequence goes on along the minus strand of CM026175.1, from coordinate 5,635,922 downwards.
TCATTTCAATGTACGTTCTAAATTCCTGTCTCGGTGATCAAGTATTATATATCGTTTCTTATTTAACATTAAATAACATTATTGTAATACAGGTGTCAGATTTGCCACCAGAAGATGAAAGTCACGGAAAGTCTAGGGTGGTCAATCCGATGCACATGAAGGCTCTTATATGGAAGAACTTCCTGTGGATGTGGCGAAATGTAGGGTAAGTAAAAGCGAAATTGTAACTAAATTAACACGTTACATAAAATAGTATTCCTTCTTGAAATTTAGAAAATTATAAAGTTTGAGAGAAAATGAGTAAGTTGCTAATTAAAAAGCAGGAAGTAAAATTTCAATATATTTTATGTTTGTTCTTTTCAGCATGATTATGTTTATCATCGGTCTGCCAGTCGTTCAAATCCTTCTGTTCTGTCTCTCCATCGGTAAAGATCCGGAAGGCCTGAAACTGGCAATAGTGAATCACGAATTAAACAGCAGCAACGTGGCCGGGTGTATGCCATCGGAAGGCTGTAATTGGACTTTGTTAAGTTGCCGATTTTTAGAACAATTAGATAAAAGACAGGTGGACACTGTACTATATGACACTGAAGACGCTGCTAGAGATGCTGTTAAAAGTGGCTATGCTTGGGGTGCCATAATGTTTCCCTGGAATTACACGAATTCCTTGGAAGCGAGAATAAAGTATGGAAAAGATGCCAACGACTGGGATATAGATTACTCTAACATGGAAATCGTCATGGATATGTCTAGTGAGTTTACCATCAGAATTTTCAAATAATTTCCAGAATTTTAGCTCATCAGTTTTTTTCTTTTTTTTTTTTTTAAATCCATGACTCTAAAAGATGTAATCAAATAAGCGGTTATTTATGAAGTTTCGTAGAAGAAAGAGAATTTATTTTTTCTTTTTCTCTTAGATCAGCAAATTGGGTATCTCCTACAAAAAAAGATTTATAATTCGTTTCAAGCATTTGCTCAGGAAGCGACAATTGCTTGCAATTACAGCGAAAAACTATCAACTATACCGGTTGATGTAAGTTGATAATTTAAAAAAAGAAACGGCAAGAAATAGTAAGAATGTATAACAACATACGTTTGTCGATTTGCAGTTTAGAAAACCAATATATGGCCCCATGGATCCAAATTTCACCGACTTCGCAGCACCAGGTGTTATTTTAACGTGAGTGTTTACGATTAAATATTTTCTATTTGATTAATATCATCTTGAAAACTTTATATTTCCTTAACTTCATTTATTCAATGAAAATTTTCATGTTACAGAATAATCTTTTTCTTGTCGGTTGCATTGACTTCCGGCTCCATGTTGTTAGAAAGAAACGAAGGTCTTCTCGAAAGAAGTTTAGTTTCTGGTAAATAAAAAGCTATCAAGTATATAGATAAAAATAACCAGAGTAAAAATTATAGATGACTTTTCTATCGACAGGTCTCACTGGAACGGAAATTCTTTTCGCGCAAGTTATAACTCAATTCACGATAATGGCAGGCCAAACGATAATGGTTCTAATAGTTTCGTTCGCAATATTTAATATCACGTGTGAAGGTAATATCGGTTTGATCGGCCTACTGACTGTCCTCACTGGATTGTGTGGAATGTGTTTCGGTACGAATCATTTTAATAATCATAATAACTATTATTACTATTATTACTATCCATTTATTCGACTAAACTTAATCTTTAGGATTCGTTATTGCATGTTGCTCTGCAAACGAAAGAACCGCGACTTACCTTGCGATGGGTGCTTTTCTACCCATTGTGATGTTATGTGGAATAATCTGGCCTATCGAAGGAATGCATAAACTATTAAAAATTATTAGTTATATAATGCCTCTGACAATGAGCACAGAATCAATGAGAGCCATACTAGCTAGGGGATGGTCAATGTCGCGCTCTACGGTTCACAATGGTTTCATCGCTACGCTTTGTTGGATATGCGTGTTTATGACTCTGTCGATATTATTGCTCAAATTCAAGAAAGGATAAGGATTTCTAATTAAGTTATAGATCGAACATTACACTGGATATTGTATGAGTGAATATATCTTATAGTGCAAGATTTACTGTATAAAATATACAGCATTTGATAATTCGTTGGATGATACAAGAGGAATATAAATAAAAGATACATCGAGGGTACATACTTTTTGTTGCTCAACGTGGTTACATTATATTTATTACATACATATATATACTTTATATGTACTTCAATACTACTACAAAATTGTGATCGTATTGTTTGTACGATGTAATTGTAAGTAGACGTAAAGAAAGCGTGAAATTGTAGTTGTATAATCTTTTCATAATATCAGAGTCTCTGATATATAGAATAACCAATGACCTCTTTTTCTGTAAGTGATAGTAGTACATTTTCTTAATATCGTAGCAAAACGACAACGCGAGTTGTAATTCTTATTTTTATATCATTGTATATCAAAAAATGTATTCTATGATACACAAATGTACATACGATCGTATTAGAAAAATGTTACATGGAAGGTGTTTACCTTAACGTACAATAAAAAAAAAAAGTACATAATAAAAGTCAATAAATATCATTTTATAAAAGAATATAAAAGATTTTATTCCGAATAATCTTACAGAACATCGGAGTTACACTTATTTACACGTATAAAGTCATATCCTGTTTATTCTTATTTTACAGACTTTGAAGGACGCAAAAATTGTTCATGCAACGTTTTATGGATTCTTTCTGCTTTTTGTATCCCAACACCAGGACAAAGAGCAAGTATATTTGATGGTGCCTGTACCAGATCACTTAATGTACCAAAGGTTGATAAAAGAGTTGTGGCATCTGTTTTATTGACTGATCGAATTGTTGTCAAAGCATTCGTTAACTGGAAAAATACATATATACAGAAAAAATTTGTAATCCTCAAATTAATTATATTATGCATATACCTTTTGATATGGTGCTGTATCACTTCGTTCCATTATCGCATCAGGTGGCTTATTTTCATAAATCTTGTACGTTTCGATAATTTTGCCTGCATCTTCTGCATTCCAGGCCAGCATTAGTGTTAAATCTGCCAGAATGCAAATTCTTGTTAAATGTTTCAGAGCATGATGAGGCTCTGCCACATCTACCTGTAATATTTTACCACTATATCTATAATATAATCATATGCTATTAGATATAATAACAATAATTAAGATGAACCTGTACTAAAAGCACTCTTAGGTTATACATGCTTCCTAAGGCCTTCAAGCGTTCATGAATATAGTCGGGATTAAGTTGATGATAACGTATCGATAAGAAAAGAGCGCAAGTAGTTTTTCCCATAACATAATCCGGTACAATTTCAGAAAATTCCCAAGGTACATTAGTTATAAATTTCAATAATGGATTTCCTTTCTAAAATTAGATTACATATGTACAAAAATAAGCAACACATTATATTATATAATATTATAAAATACTAAAAAATCTTGTATTATCGTACTTGTTTTGAACTGACTAACAGTGTATTAAACTTTGAGGCACTCGTTACTTTAGAAGGACCAGGTAACGGTTCACTGAAAAATTCTGACTTCTTTAATTCGCTAAATGCACCTGTGCACAAAATATTAATATTTTTAATGTAAATATATCAGATTTATATTAAAACAATAATATATATAGTAACTCACTTTGGAAAGAGTCAACCCTGGCTTGTTTAGGTGGAGAAATTTCATCGTTGTTTTTATCTTTCTCTTCCATTATATGTATCTGTTTATTTACTTCCACTTCAAAAAAACAATATTATTCATGAATTAAAAATCCTCTAAGAATATGCTATAATATAATAATTTTGTATATATTATAATAAACATGCTTGAAGATACACATATAGGTTATTACCCTAGTAAATAATATGATGATAAAACAACAACAACAATAATGGATTGTTTATTGGCAATAAACTTTCATTTTATGCAACACCGATATTGGTAATCAAATAATATATAGCAATAAATTGATATTTATATTATAAATTATCACTAAAGTAGTTAAACGTCACCATACTATAAACGTGTCATACATATCTGCTGTTTAGAAGTTTTCTATTAAAAATCTTTATCTACGTATTAAATTAACAATTGCTACACCATTAACTATCAAAACAAATAATAGTAATTTTTATTTTTCCATTGGTAACACTGGCAATTAATAACATTTGATGACTGATGACATATTAGTTTGACGTATTTTTCTAATCAACTCAATCGCTATTTTGATTATATATTCTTGTTAATATATTAGAATTAAAATGGGGTAAATGTTTATGTATATTTTAGAATTACGAGGATCCACTGATAGTAAATCTTTTCAGATGTAATAAAGAATTAATATATTGACTAAACGTAACCTAAAATTTTTAAATGAGCAAGGAAACGTCAGAGATCAAAAGTGTCAGTGCCAAACATCCTTGGAAGAATGTTGGCATATCGGATCCACGAGCACGGTTGAAAAATCTCTCGGATTATGCTTCCACAGTAGAAATGGACCGTAACATTCCACCTCAAAGGTATCAGAGCCTATTATAATTATTTTTCATACATCATTGTTGCAACATGTTGAAAAATACATTTTTAAGTTCAATTAAATAATTCTAACGCTATTAATCTGTTGATTCCTTTTCAGATATTATCGTTCTGGTGTAGAGATGATTAGGATGGCAGATATGTGCATGAAAGATAATAATCTTGAATATGCATATATTTTATACGTCAAATTCATAACGTAAGCTATGTGATTTTAAATGCAATACATAGCGTATGATAATTTGAGACATTCAATTTATTTTTTAAAAATTTATTGTTACAGAATTTTTGTTGAAAAAATAAGAAATCATCCACAATTTGACACGGTATCATTAAAAGATAAGGAACATAATCAACAAACATTACGTAAAGTACTTCCTAAGGCTGAAGAATTAAAGAAACAATTATTAGAACAATATCAAACAGAATTAAATAAGTATCTGGAAGATGTGAAAGAAAGAGAAAAAATTGAAAAGGAAAGACTGAAACAAGAAGAATTAGAAAAGTACTTTATAATATTTTATAAATTATACAGGGTGAGTCATCTAAGGCTAGAATCAGAAATATTGACCCTTCTCAAACCCCGACAAAAACAATGGGGAAGAGATGAATCTGAGAATCAAAAGACATTCTGATATTTCAATATGAAATCTGTTGGTAAGCAAGCACATTGTGAGATTTATTTTTTTGTAATTTGTATAAATTACTTCACATTCAGCATTCATCTATAGATAGTAGAGAAAAATACCAGATTTAAACTAATGGATTCTTGTATAAATAATCAAATACTTTTTATAAGGTATGATGAACTATATCAAATGCATCAAAAAATATATGATTCATTTTTTAATATAATTAACTGCTTCAAAAATATTTTAGGTCCTAGCCTTAGGTGACTCAGCCTATATATTTATATTTATAGATATTTATAACGATTATGCACATATAATATTTGTCTAGGTTGAGAGAAGAGGAAGAAAGAAAGAACAAATTAGCTGCATTAGCAGCTGTTAAAGCAGCAGAAGCTGCTATGGTTGCAAGTGTAACATCTCCTGAAGATGCCAAGCTTAAAAAAATTTCCGGTATACCATCAAGACCATTAGTAAGTCCATCTAGTGATATAACTGCACAAACATCTAAAGAAAAGTAAGTATAATGTAAAAAGAAATTGAGTTTTTATAGTAATTTACAAATAATATTAAATTATCTAATTGTATTTTTTAATAGACCCACTATAGATCGCTCAACAAAACCTTCTTTGCTTTGTGACAGTTTTACTTTAAGAGACATAGTACTGCCAACTAAATTAATGCAAAACTTCCTCATGTTGGCATTCTCTAACACCATGAATAATAAAGAAACTTGTGGTATATTAGCAGGCAAATTAGAAAGAAATAAATTAGTTGTTACTCATTTATTAATTCCTGAACAAACTGGATCCCCAGATTCCTGTGTAACGTATAATGAAGAAGATATATTTGATTATCAGGATCAACATAATTTGATTACTCTTGGTTGGATACATGTATGTAATATTTGAATTTAAAGTAAAATTATCATTGAAAACAACATCTGAACCGGGTGAATTTGCAAATAGAAAAAATGATTGTATTTCACAGACACATCCTACACAGACTGCCTTTCTATCTAGTGTTGATCTTCATACACATTGTGCATATCAACTTATGATGGCTGAAGCCATTGCCATTGTTTGTGCTCCTAAATACGATGAGTAAGTGAAAGAAAAGATATCCGGATGTATAAAAAAAAAAACAGGAGATTTTTTAAACTCAAAAATATATTTCTTTACTTTAGGACAGGATTTTTCATTCTGACTCCAGAATATGGATTAGAATTTATTGCCAATTGCAGAGAAACTGGATTTCATCCACATCCAACAGATCCTCCATTATACACGGTAATTATTCTAAATGACTTTAATGCGCATTGTGTGCATATAATCTGTTACATACGTTCAAAAGAATATTTTTTCAGAAAGCGAAACACTGTAAGTTGGATGTAACCGCAGTGATAGAAGTAGTGGACCTAAGAAGAAAATGACATCTTTTAGATGTGTATACACATTTTTGCATATGTATATACTTTAATGTGTACAACTATTGTATAACTAGTTATGTATTTAACTATCAAATACGTTATACTAAGTGAAAGAAATGAAAAATTGCAGACATTTTAGCTTAAAGGACATAAGAATTTAGCAGTTGCAAGGCTTTCAATATTTTTATGACAAAGCATTTAATATATTAAAAATCTTTAATATATTTGAAGTAAAATCGTGCATTTAAAACCGGTAGAATAAAATAACGCAATATTTAATTGGTAAATTATAGTAGATTACATGGAGAACTTTATATAATTTAAGAATTTTTAATAATTGATGGTTAGAAATTATTTTGACTGAAAATAACAGATAGTATTAACATTTTCATTTTACGAGTATCAAAGAATTTTCAACCTCGTGTAATGAAAATAAGACAAATTTGTTTACGTATAATTTATTTAAAAATAGGATATTTAAGATAGTGTGATACAAATGTGCTTCTATTACTTTCTCTCATAATATTTATATTTATTTACTCAGGTAATACATTGTGTGCCGGAAAATAAATGTATAACAAAAATTTTTATAAACATTAGCAGTGCGCGAAATGTGTGTATAAGTTTACGTGCCTTTCATGGAAAAATAATGGTGTTCATAACCTCATGTTAACCGCATGAAGTATGTAACGTTCAATTGTAGATATTGCACGATATCATCGACTAACATTATTTATGATTGGATCATTCAATGAAATCGTATCGTTACGTAAAGTCGTAATCGAAAGATCAATAAATTGCATTGACACACTGTGCTAGTCATAACCTAATATACCGAGCTTGTTATGAAATATGTTGGTACACTAAATCGATATATGAACCTTGTGCGATGCTTCACTTTATGTACTCTATAATACAATACTGTATTTAAAAATTGTATAGTACCAATAGATGCTGTGTTAATTGATATCGGTATAAAATATTTGTACTAGTAGGTACCTGAGATAACTTTTGTGTACTTAAAGGTTTAATTACACGCTTACGTATTGTTTATGAGACTATATATTTCCTTGTCTCATAAACGTGCAATATTTTGTACATATAAACAACTATCTCCATCTACTTACTAACAATTTTTTTTACGACCTGATAATATAACTATTAACTTTTATTATACCGAAAAATATTTTAATTGCCAAATCGTGATTGAACGCGTGCTACACAGTGAGGGACGTAAATCCTAATTAGCATAAAAGATAATTTAGAACATTAGTCTACGTTCGTACCAAAAAAATTGATGAAGGCTAAATCCGAATATTATAATTATAAAGTAGTTGAATGTTAGTGAAAAAAAAAAACTGTATATTCCGCAAGATAAGAAATAAATTATAAATTAATATAATAAATCTAATTTTCCGTTGTTTATGATGGTCAGCTTTTGTCTACGAAACGAAAGATTTTCACAAAGAGGACTCGTTTATCTTCTTTGTGATTTTTATGCTCATTGTTCGAGAACATTCATTGAATGCGATTATTTGTCGTTGAGAGAGCATAAAGAAATTATTTACCAGGAAAGAAAGAAAAAAAGGAAGAAGGAGCAAAAGAAAATTATTCACGGCCAGGATACGGAATTCTAAAGAGAACCTATTGTAGGTATACGCGAGTACCTCGTGAGAATGCTTCTCGCCATTCACCTCTCCTCGCGTATATCGAATTACTCGCGTTGAAGGGTTTCGCGCTTTGCGGGGTTTTATCGACGGCAGGGTCAATCTATTTTTACGTGAAAGCTTATGTGTTCTTCGTTTTACCGTTTACAGACTGGGTATAAATCACGTTACGCGTAAGCATTTTCTTCATGCACGCTTCTTTATCTATGGAAATTTCACTTCTCACAGACAACTCCTTAACCATTATTTTCCGTTTACTCACGTATTAACACATCCTGCGCAAGAAATTCATCAACTGTTGCTATTTAAAATCTCGATAATTAAATAAGAATTAGTTTATTAGTGAGTACGATTACATCAATATACGAGCCAATGGCATGCGACTGTCGCTCTAAACTTTTTGCTTGAACTCGAATTTTATGGTCTGTGTTATAGGAATGAATCTGACATTAATTATGCAAAAAATATCAAACATATCAAACATATGTATATTCTCATATGACTTAAGAAAAAATAAAATAACGAATTATCGAGCAGATTATTGATTTCTTTGAAGAATAAAAGACATTCGTCAATTACTGGAATCGAACTTCTACAAAGCAATGCTTTGGTCCAAAGGTGTCGTTCCGGAATAACATATATACATATGTTTTAACCATTCACTATACCGCAACTACGTGTCGAAGTTTAACGTTTAACACAATATTAGAATGACTATGTTCAGCTAAAAGCGTTTACTTTTATCTTGCATTCTTGATTTTATCCGTCACATATAATGGGATTAAAAAGTTCAATACAAGGAATCCTGTTCACGGAATCTTCAACGTTTGCAAATTATATGCTTAATTTTAATACGTTTGTGTTTTACATTCTTCAAATAAGATTATAATACTATAACACTTAATAATATGAAACCAGAAAACGATTATCGTCTCTTAAATATTTCTTCTTACTGCTATTCATAAAACAATCATACAGTTTACTTATTTACTTCTCGAACACCCTATATATAACGCCGTGGAACTTCCAAGGTAGCAGCTATTTCACAGAACAATGCGGTTGTTTACTATAGATAATTTTCCAACTACACAGAACAGTGTGGAATCGGACTTCAAATTTTGATGATCCTCCTAGAGATAATTCAATATATACGTGACTACTTGAAATTACGTTGAATAGATCTGCAAAATTAAGTTGGGAAAATGTTGAATCCAGCAGAAGGAGAATTAATCAGCGTGTGGATAAACGAGGAGAGAACATAAGCAGGTACGTATATAACGGCCTCGTGCCTTTCAAGTTTATTCGGTGACGTATAAAATCCCACAGGGCAAAATGCCTGTGACGTACTCATGTATACGCGCTGTGTACGATTTCCTCTACTTAAGCTTATTGTTATCGGCTTTTACAGCAGAATATCGATCAGATGCATATCGAGCAGTGAGAATTTCAGTATACGTCAATGTGTTCTGGGAATATTGCCAGGTAACGTATTGTAACATGACTAAAGATCAACCTACGATTATCTTAATAGCCGGTATTCATTCAGGATTCAGATATTATGTAATGATAATTCTTGTTAATTTAACATCGCCAGAAATTCGCAACCTCTCGAACGATACATGAAAATATTGCTTTATTTCCAACTTTGGCTGCTTGTTGGACTTCAGTAAGGGACTATGTAGGTCGCTATAACGAAGTCTGTATAACTGTAAGGTGTCTTTAGAATTCTTGAAATTCTTCTCTGGCTACGTGAACTCACTGGTGAATATACTACCTTTGAAGCAGAATTTTGTAATAGTATAATAGAGGCAGATCGAATCACGAAATATAAAACTATTTCGCAAGATGGGGATTAATGTTACTAAATATACCTGATTCTACAGGGTAGTCAAATTGCGTTTAACCGGTAGAATTTGATAACTTGCGGTCGTATATAGATTTTATATGCATTTGCATCATCGATTTCATTAGACAAGTGTTTCGTTCAACTTCAAGCAAAATAGTCCGTGTGCGTTGACACTCTTATATTTCTCTTATGTTCAAGCTACTTGTTTTAATCCGATTAACGTACAGAACCGAACACAACTCAAGACGATTTACTCAAAAATGGGCTAAAAAAAGAATTATGAAAGATATCACTATTCTCAATACGAAATTCGTTCTCGAAGATCTCGGCCCGAAAATTTACTTCGGTAGTTTAAAGCGATTATCTTATCTTCTAAGACACTACTATACATTTATACACTTAATGACTTGATTAAATCAACTGATAAGCAGCTACTAACAAATTACGTTGATGATTGTTTGTTTCTTCTTGGCTTCGGTTTACACATGCGGCGCGTTATTGTAGATTGTAGCCCTCTCTTTCGCCGTATGTCACTATTATACATATACCTCTCCAGTCGCGTAGAACGTGCAGTATGCTGTTGCTCTTAAGGGAAGGAACAACTCACGGTGCGCGGTTTAGCTTGATTCGATTGGACATTTCAATTTGAAATTGTCTATGCGTTAGACGATATAGAAGTAAAATAGCAACGCGTGGCTCGATCGATGAAACAAGATGATGGAATAATCGAAAGTTCGCATACTACGCGTCTATCCATTAAACATTCGTGTTCTATTATTAAAAACAAGATATAGCTCGAGTACGACTAAAGGTGATTATAGCAAAGATATTTCGATCGTGACCTAGCATAATAAAATTTCATTTGTATTTCATTACCAGTGTAAATGTAGTAACTAGTGTAATAGTGTAACTCCTAGTGACGAGTTACTCGACAAACGTCGTTTGTTCTTCGAATCCGTGAAAGTTTCTGTAACAGTATTGGAATACAGATTTTATTTAAATGTGACCATACTCTTCATGTAATAACGAGGTAACGATTGCGTCATTATCGGTAATCAACACGTCAATCGAGCGATTTCCATCTTTTCAAAAAAAAAAAAAAAAAAAAAAAAAAAAAAAAAAAAAAAAAAAAAAAAAAAAAAAAAAAACAACGGAAATGCACTCGTGATCGAGATTTTAGAAGTAGCGCGTAAAACGCAGTTGAGAATTGAAAAGTGAACGGCGAGTGAAACAATTTATATACATACGAACATTTTCCCCCATCTTACGGGAAACAACGATTAATTGTAATGCAATTACACGCGGAACGTTGCAATTGCGTGGTATATCGGCCGAACCATAAGTTCGTGTGTGACGACAATTTTTCGAGTTTTACTGGGTGCCACTGTTTCCTGGTCTCTCTTCTAAATATATAGCGATTCTTCACCAAACGATTGCAAATAGAGAAAAAGTGGAACATTCTACTTTCACGTTCGACAAAGGTATGCACTTTTAGACCGTGTATTATACACCGAGAAATAGGTTAATTCGCCTATTGATTTTTTTTTATCGAGCAGGATCTCGCGCGAATGCTTTCTCTATGATTTATCTTCATTAAAAACGGTGAAATGACTACGACTGTCGTCTCGTTGAAACGTGGCGTATTAAAATGCGCGTTTAGAAGTTACGTTCTGTGGGCTCGTTCACTTAACACATACAGATAAAATGTGACACGTTAATTAGGCATCATAATTATCGATATCGTCGTCAAAAAATTCTGTATATAATTATGATAATCTCTTGCCTTCTTTATAATTTTCTATATTGCCTGTGTGAAACGCCCTCCTAATCATATTTATATTTAAGTCATCCTAATTAAATCAACATCCTAATTATATTTAAGTAAAAAGTTGGTCAAAGATTAAACAAGTAATAAATACTTTCATTCCTTCGAAATTACTTCTCCAAATACTGTTTATCTTTTCTTAATGAATTCCTAATAATTTAAAAAGGATAAATACGACGTTTTCTTGCATATCATTTTGCGGCAACGGTAATAAACATACACATATATATTATAATCATACGAGTCTCTTCCTAACCGACTAACAAATACTATCTCAAAAGAGGGCATAACTAGTGAAATATTAATTGTGTATTTTCATCTTTCAGAATAGTCAGATACCTGCAAATCATTAGAACGATATTTTCTACTTCCTTTTTAAAGTATGTAACAGCACATGAATGTTAGCGATGTTAGAAGAAGAGATTTATATAACTTTTTTCACAGGCGAATTCGTGAGAATCCGGTACACGGTCATTCTTGGATTTCCATAGCGATTGTGCCCGAAATTAGGAACGATTTCTATGAAAAAATGCCTCTTCACTCTTGCCATAGTAATATGTTCACACCATAAAAGAAAATTCAAAGTGATAAATTCTTGTGTTTTCAATGTTTTCCAACTTCCATGTTTGAATGGCATCGCAAGGATATTTTTATGTACGTAAACAAGTTCTTTATAACAGTTTCTTCTCGCCTTAATACAAGTATAAAAAGTAGATCGTACAATACGGAATAATATATGAAAGTAAACTTAACCGGGATTCATCGGCACTCTCACAGCGATGTAAACGATCTGGTGTCGTTTCATAACATTCTAATTCGATTTTCTGAGAATTCGATTATCTGAGAAATGAAGTACACGAAGATATTCGACTTCTATACGAAATATTTTGAAATTTCATTAACACTGTTATGAGATTCGATTATCATAGTAACATTAGCAAAGCTTGAAACAAACCTGAGAATATATACAAAAATTACACAATATTTAGTGCTGGTGTATATTTCTCAGAGATCGCACAAGTATTTAAACAGTCAATTATCCATCATATTAATGAACCTCGATATTCAATATAAAATGCAGGGTAATATATATTTAAACAACTTTTACGCTTTAGTTCTCGACTTGAGATCTTATAGGCGATGAATATTGTAAACTATAGAGACTATATATTATGTAGCAAATATAGATATAAACACTAATTGATACTTCGATGTATGTGGACAGCATGACGTTTTTAAAACGAAGTTCAAGGAGAAAAAACAATTTAGTTCAAACAGGTTAAATCGCTCAATTGATACAGTAGTTATCTGACAAACGGAAGCTGATACAGTCGAACTCATCTCTATTATATACATACATCTTATTATTCGAATCTTTTCATTTATTCTTTTCAAAAGTGCAATTTCCGTAAATACAGGCTTGTCTCTTTCCTATTACTTTGAATTGCGAAATTATACGCAATCAGAGTCTATTCAAATTTATAAATGATATTGATTTATAAATATGTAATTAGAATTTCATAGAAAACTGGGTAATAATTTCAATTTCACTCAATTGAGAAAATCATTTTTAGATTCGAAATGTGGTGCAACAAAGTACCATCGATAGAATTTTATTTCGATAAGCACTTATATACATCTCTATTATCAGTGGGAACTATCGCGATCCACTAAGCCAAAGACGAATAGGATAGGGAATGTAAGAATATAAGATAAATATATTATTTGTTATTGGACATTAAAAAGTTATTCTTTTTAAGTAAATTTTAATATTATTATTTGATTATTTTAATAAGGCTTAAAGCATAATACAGTCTTTGTTATTAACGTACATATTTCATGTAATTATAGTAAAATGCACCAAAATATAAAACGATATGTAATACATTGTGGAATAACATAACATAATATAATATAGCATAAGCACATTATTATCGAGCAGGAAAAAATATCCTGTTATGCGTGTTAGAAATACACATATTTCAAGTCCTTTTGTGCAATCTGTATTTGTTTGTAATTCATTCAATAAAAAAATATAGGAAATAATTATTCACCTATCCTCTTAATTATATAGTTAAATACCTTTAATTAACGCATTAGTGCTATTAATAATTGCACTAAAGTGATGATATAATAATAAAAAAATGTATTTGTATGCCTAGTTTATCTAAGATAACAGATAAAACGTATAATAGGTGGAGGTGGAGAAAATTGATAATTGCGATCAATCTTGATTTCAGGTTCGATCCCATTAACGCTCGGGGAACGATAAGCTGTGTCAGAGACGACGAAGTGCGTGCAAAAGTGCAACGGTCTTCGAATTCAAGGCGTAAACACAAATAGGCAGAACGGAAAAAAGATGCTTCAATTGCGGATGATCGTTGTTCTGCTGGTTCTGATGTGCGGTGAGATAAAAGTGTAGCGATATTTCTATGTCGAGTGAAATTTTCTTAAATTTTCTTAAACGTGATACTTCAATTGTAGATAGTGTATCTTCAGAATTTCAAACAACTAGGCTAACTATAGATTTGTTAAAATATACAAGTTCTCCCTTTACTTCTCAATATATTTTTGAAATTTTACGAAATAGAAGCAGTTCCACGTAAAGTGTTCGCCACGATGTGATGTATATTTACAAGCTGTTAATATTTTTCGCATTCGTATTATTTGCATCGATAGCGTTAAAAATTGTTGTTTTATAAATAGTTTCGTTGTTAGTTGGCAGAGCCTCCTTACTGTATACCAGCAGAGAAGAACATCCGAGCAAAGTGGACATCGGAAACCTGAAGGAACCGACCGATATTTTGAGTAATAGCAGTAGCAAAGCGACCAACTCATCGATAAAGGCGGCAGAAGATAATACGGGTGGGTAGAATGAATTTTCTTAACGATTCAATTCTTTGTGTTTGCATCAACTCGGTTGAACGCTTAAAATGCATGCGGTCAATATTCTTTCTGCATAATTTACGCTTAATGATAGTACAAATTAATACCGTGAGAATGTACCGAATGTACAGAATGTCTTATCGTTTTTTATTTTTTTTTTTTTTAGGTCTAAAAACAGCGAACGAGACCAACAATTCTACACTAACTAATACAGCTAATGCGGGTGTAAATACGCCAGTAGAAAAAACAATCGACGAGAAGAAAGAAGATAATGAGAAGCTAAACAATAGCAAGCAAAATAATGAAAATCTAAATAATGACAAGCAAAATAGTGAAAAGCTAAATAATGAAGAGCAAAATAGTGAGAAGCTAAATAAAGAACAGGTAAATAACGAAATGCAAAGTAACGAAAAGCAAAATGATAGAAAAGAAAACTGTACTTCTACGAAAGAAGCAGACGACATGCTTCACTGTAATAAGTACCCACGGGACGATGATAGTGATTCGTTAAATGCTACAGGTATATATTACATAAAATTTGTATAAAAAGAGGAAGTTATATAAAAATGGGCTACATTACATCCATATTCCTTTTAAAGAATCTACGATAACTAACACGACTACTGCGAATAATAAGACTGGATCCACTACAGAGTCTCAGGTACCGGAAGTTATTCCCCATGAGAAAGAAAAGGGTGACGCGAAAGATGGAGAAGTCAGTGGAAATAATACGCAGACTACAACTGAAGTACATTACGCTATTGTATCTTCTGACACAAATCATACTATCAATACCAATAATTCTGGTACAAAAATGTATTTTAATATAATTTCTTATACAAATTCAAATTCTATAAAAATAACTCAGTCACGCATTATTACATACTTGAAAGCTTATTGCATATTTTAAGTTCGATGAGTTTCACATAGTATAATAAATGTCATTATATCGTAGATGTTCCGAATTCGACGGATTCAAACGATAGTACTAATATTACTGAAACATCGCTTGAAGTAAGTAAGGTTGGGAGTATAAGTTCTGAAACTATTAAGGCTGCGAAATCTACTGATCGGAGTAATAGCAAACATATGTCACCGGGTATCATAGCACTAGTTACTGCGATCAGTTTTGCTGTAGTAATTGCGTTGGTATATATTGGAATGATCGTTTGGAGGCGGTACATCGAGTAAGTATTAAATTTACTATAGTTTTTTTCTTATTTATGTATATGAAGTAATAATATTAATTTATTCCATATTTTTGTATTTCAGATATAGATATGGACACCGGGAGTTACTTG
Source organism: Bombus haemorrhoidalis (assembly GCA_014825975.1). Taxonomy (NCBI): domain Eukaryota; kingdom Metazoa; phylum Arthropoda; class Insecta; order Hymenoptera; family Apidae; genus Bombus; species Bombus haemorrhoidalis. The sequence continues at coordinate 5,619,778 of CM026175.1, read as the reverse complement.
TTAATGAACTAGAATTTGATACTAATGATTTGCGTCATTTTGAGGTGAGCGTATAACTGATTATATTCAAATTAATATTTAATTAAATCATAATAATTTAATTTTACATATTACAGCTGTGATTTCAACGAAAGTAGTAATCTGCAGGGAAGAAAAACCGAATGATTCACAGCTAAGGCTGATATTATGTAAATATTGAAGATTCATTGATCTGTGATACTAAGGACATGCATTGTGCCTGACAGTCAAGATACCAAATATATTTGGATAATATTATACAGTTCTTGGGATGTAATTGTTTTATATACACTATGTATACAATCCATCTTTTTCAACACGTTGATTGTTTTTTCCTTCTCCTGTAGAAATTAGAAATAGCGTTACTGTGCTATCATGTATATTTTTCTGGTGATAATGCGATGCGCAGATCGTTGAATAAATGACGTAGCATTTTAAGTATCAACTAAATGTTTTACAAACAGTTGAAGGTGCTGGAATATCTGTCAGTTTTTTTCGATATTACTGTAACGATATTCTTTCTTGTTTTGTAGTATTTGGAGCTATTGAAAAATGTATACTATAAACGAAACTTTTGTAATGTAGTATTATCTTCGTTTTCCACCTGTTTTTGTAATATGTGCGACGAACATGTAAATAATTTTAGTTAAATAAATAAATCGGTGGAATATTTTTTTACCAATGTATTTTTATTTTTGAAAAAAAAAAAAGAAAAGGTTCAGTTAACACCTTCTCAGATAATTCCAATAAATCTTCGTAAAAATTATGCACATAGAAAGATAGGACGATTTATAATCTAACTTACATAGTTAGTGACAAAACGAATTTTGATGACAATACATTTATTTATTAATTCGACAAATCACAACTCCAAAAAATAGTTACAAGTGGCAAATGACAATACGTATAATATTTTACATCCTGCACTTAGTGTTGTTTTTTTATTCATTTAAATATTTATCTACACCAATTATTTGCAACATGTTCATATGATTCTACATTATCCATACAGGAATTTTTTGTTTTTGTTCATTGGCGGCTTTGTATAAACAAGTACATACAGTACTTTTATGTGCCAATAAGTTTATATTAATCTTTGTTTCTCGTAATTACAAGAGGGCCCACATTATCATTCGTTTCCTGATTATGACGTCCATGAGCGCCATCACAATATGGCCACTAAAATAGAAAAATTTTTAATGTAAATATCAACATTATTCATATTTTTATGTATTTGTCAATATTAATATCTTTTATGCATACGGTTAGCGTACAAACAAATGATATAATTATATAATATATGTTTATGTGACTCACAAAATTATTTATAGATACTCTTAATGTATGTCACTTATGAATAGGATCCAGAATCTTAACAGCAAATGAGAGCAGTGAGTTAGATAAAAAGACAGAAAACTTACATTCTTAGATCTCCAACAACGGCAAAATACAACTTTCTCAGTGATATCTTCTATATCAACTGTGTCTACCACTTTATTTACATCCTTCTTTACATTGGGATTCACAATACCACATGACTGTAATCATAATTAATACAAATTACAGATGAATAGATTCTATAACATGCTAATTAATTGATACAGTGAGTCCTTTAATATACATATTTTATAAACACAAATTTATGAATTCAAATAAAAAATAGTATATAATACTGATTTTTAGACAGGTTTAGATTAGAAGTACAATTATAAATATGAAGTAATATCGTTATATAATCAAGAAAGGAAAGGCAAAATCTATCTTAATGCCCTTGATGTATAGAAAGATAAATAAAATATATTACATAGATTGCTTACTGGTTCTCTAACCTTTGGATAAAATGCTTTGTATGATATATAACCGATACCCGCTAATAAAGCAGTTGGTGGGACTAAGGAAATCCAATCACGTACTAGATGAAAATAAAAAAGTTTCATAAATTCATATTATTCGTAGAACTGTTGGATAGAATGTGGCACAGTAGTGATTTGCAGTGTCACGTTCAAAAACTTTATTTCTGAAAGGTACTTAACGTGATTCTGTTAGATCACTAAATATATAATAAATATGTTATTTAATTTCTTACTTCCAAGTCGAAACCATCCTCCTATAGTATCCGGAATAGGCAATCCAGCTAAATAATTTGGAAGAGATTCTTTGAAGAGATGTTTCAGTAGCATCATGATTGCTATCACTACTACGCTCATCAAGCTGCGATTTCAAACGTGAACTAGTTGCGTTGTATATTTGATTATTTTTCCATACCACAAAGTGCAATATATAAGTTAAGACTAACTTTATATATATTTATAAAATATAATTTTAAACATGAGAATCAATAGATTTATTTTACTCCTCGAACATTTTATACTTGTTATAAATCCGTTACGATGTTAAATAAAATATTACCTCTCATACATTATTTGAATTTGACAATTGAAAAATTTTGGTTTTTAAGTCTTCTAATAAATTATTGCTTGTGCGTATCGTTTAAGAATTTGAAGCCCTATTTCCAGTTGTTGTATTAATGGTATCGTTCTAGTTAAGTAAAATAATTTTATTTGATAATCATGACTGAGTAATAGTTTTATTGGGTAGGAACGTTCTAATAATAGTTTACTAAATATAATTAACAATTTTTTAAATATATCAATTTTTTTATTAAAATGACTACACCTATTTCATTCAAATTGCGACATATATGTACATGCCTGTGTAGCACGCAATGCTCAATTCATTAAAATTTATTAAAACCACAATAAAAGATACAAACATATATATTTTCTATGTATAATTTTTAAAGTCGGATATAATATACATATGTATTATAATTTGCAATCACATTGTTGCCGGCAGATTTTGACTAATGTAGTGTGAGAGGTGAAGGACCGGTGGGGTCTGTAAGATGCCTTGTAGGTGGCGCCATCCAGTCGCGAGGCGTTCGCCGGGCAGGGTGGAGGTGGCTGCGTCGTCCGCAAGGATACGTGGTCGGTTGCCGCGACGCCGCCGCGGTTCGCGCAGGCACAGGTACGAAGTGCGCGCGTTTTCGAGGCGGGTATCAGTGAAAAGCGCAGGAGTGGCGTTTCTACGTGTCCGTTCCGATATCGCTGGCTGTGGTCCATCGTCGACGGTGCATATCGGGTAGTAGGAGGCTCGTGTCATCGGTGACGGAAAGAGAGAAAAGAACCGAGGAGAAGGAAGAGGGAAGGAAAGAGATAGAGAGCGCGGCGCGGTTCTATCGCGCGGTGCAGTGCGAAAAGTGTTCGCGAAGGGGGCCCTTGCTTCCTGGTCCGTGTGTGGGTGTTCGTGCGTGTGCCAAGAGAGCGAGAGCACGTAAGGAACGTTAAACGTAGAGTGACACACGGTGGTTGACAAAGGGAGAGAGGAGAAAGACGAGATAAACACGGGTCGTCGGATAATTCTTGTGTACGGTGTGCGGGTTTCGTGAAGGTGCGTCAAATGACAGTGAGGTGATCAATGTGCTCGAAACATGGCTGAGGAGCTGGTGGTCACCCTGAACCGCGGCGACTCGTCCGGATTCGGGTTCTCGCTCCTCGGTACCGCGGGTTTGCCGCACGTCATCTACGACATCGTTGAGAATTCGCCGGCAGCTAAGAGCGGCAAGGTAAGTACTACTTACTGGCTTCGATCGTATTTTCATATATATCTAACATATTCCTGTGGTATTGCATGTATTGGTTTGGTACCACATAGTCAAAGAGAGTGCGAGAGAGAGAGAGAGAGAGAGAGAAGTTCGAGGACAGTCAAAGGTGCACGTTACGTGAAAGAGCAACCCCAGTTTCTATACGCGTATAGTGTATATGCATCTAACGCTGTGTATACGTTACGCATTCGTCCGAGAATCCTACGAACGCGAAGGGCCTCAAAATAACGCCCGCTGTATATCGACCCGTGTTATTATCGCGAGCACCCTCTGTCGCCCTGTCTGTTTCTTGACCTCTGATTACTTTTTATTCTCACGCTTTTGCGAGTCGTGCTTCCTAGTGCTTCTTCTACTGGTATGTATACAGTAGTGCTTCTTTAACTGGTCACGAACCTGGAGCTTATCCGGTCAGCTATCGAGGAAGGTATATTCTTAGGAAATTTCAAATATCTGTGTGTTTCCCAATAAGTATTAATGTGATATGGATAGCTGACACATTTGTTTATTTTACATATGTACACTAGTGATGCGTTAATTCACCTGTTTCTTGGAACTTATTTTATGGAGTGTTTCTGACTTTACGTATGTATATGATATAAAATAAACAAATGTTTCAGATATGCGTATCTCGATTGTATACAGAAGAAACGAAGACACCGTAGACTACCTGGAAATATATTTTTCTGAGGAGGTACTTTCCCAAATAAGGTTCTGCAAACTGTGATCAGTTTACCAGGCACCGCTGTAATACCAGAAGTGTCTAGAATAATTCAAAAAATCAGTTGAAAAGATTTATGAGGATGGCAATTGTCAGTTATCGAAGTAAAATCCCGACCAGTTAACAGGGCAATATTGTACACCCGTCTTAACGTCGACGGTACGGGGATGCTGATTGGCTGGGTGGGATCGGTTTAACGGCCACATTCCAGCCTGTCGGTCGGTCCCTCTGTCCGTGTGCTCTCTCTCCTTTCCTTTTTCCCTCTCTCTATATCTGTCTCTCTCTTTCTTTTTCTCTTTCCTGTTTCCTGGGGAACGTATCCCTTCCCGACGATCATACGGATCGGAAAATTTGAATCAAAAGAGACGGGAACCCTTTGTGCGTCCCAACGTTCCTTACGTTTACGTTAGACCAGTCGCATTTTCTCCATTCCTCGTATTCTCGTTGAAATATTTTCAACGCAGCCATATTTATATAGGAGCTAGAAACTATTTTGTTTTATACTAACAGTAGGCCAATTTATGGCATTTTGCTTTATTATCGATTATGTTGACTTGAGATAACTTCTTTTTAAAAGATTGAATAAATTTTAAAATGCAAACTACAATAATTTTTCAATACTTTCATAGTTGAAAGAAGCGTATTTATCTTTTATAAATTACAAATACGAGTACAATTTCGTAATAAAATAATATATGCTAGATTAATTTTTACGAAGCAAGTGATTGTACGCAATGGATTGACTATAGGTCACCGTTCCATAGTTCACGCAAGCGCGTTGTTACGCGACCGCCAATTTTTTCCATGGTACCTCGTAATTTTGCAAATTGAACTCACTCGCTCTTTCTCTCTCCTTTTCTACTTCCACTTCCCCCGGTGTTTCCCAGTTCTAGCGCAGAATAGATCGATTGCTTTGACGGAACTGGTTTCCGATATCGGCGATACTGGCCATTGTGAAAGATACGAATTTCGAGTAGCAGATGCAAAATAGATTAACCCCCGTCACGTGGACCAGTTTAGATCGAGTTCGTAAAAATTGTAATCCGAGGTGGCGCAAACGAGCTGTTGGAAACCTAACCGTTATTAAGAATGGCGCATCTTTTTTCAATTATCCAACAGATTAATATAAAACACTTTTAACGGTTGAATCGTGGAAACAAGGTTATGCGAGAGTCGTGAAAAATAGAAATTCATAATAGATATGATTCAATAAGCATTTGCGTAATTGCTGTGAATATGCAGTACACAATAGCCCTTTATCAAATCTTTTACAACGTAGGTAGTCGATATGTAACATATATGTGTGGCATATGAGTCATGAAGAGGCTGATAAGCAGGCTGATTTTTATACATTTATCAGAAATTTGGAAGTGGAAAAATGCACGTAATGGATAATGATATGTAGAAATATATATAAAACATTCAAAATATCCAATTTATGTTTAAATTCCGTTTCTTCAGTTACGTACGCAAAGATATAAAGTACATAGTAAAATATGTATAAAGCATTCAATAGTCGTCTGCTTAGATATGTTTATAGGTTAGTTTCGTATGGACATATATATTTCTACGTGTGTTTGAAACGTGCCACATCCAAGCAATCAAAGCGAGTGTCTTAAAAAACTGTGGGATGCGCATGCGCGTGACTTTTTGTATTCTGCATAACTGTCATTCGCGAGAAGAATGCGTGTAACAAAGGAGCGGCCAGTCATTACGCGTGATTGGAATGTGTCATTGTATGCACTGCCCCTTTTTCCCTTCTTTCTGCACTTTTGTTTTTCGAATTCTTAAGGTCCCATTAAACAGAGTGGTGTAATTGGAAATGTATACTAACGTGTTTCCGTACTTGTACGATTACTTTCATTCTGTGGGGAGATACATAATCTCCAAACGTCTTATTCTAACCTACATGTCGTATGATATTGGAAATCTTTGTTGATGGTGTTGAAGTATGATAGTTCGCTTTAAAATTAATGCATAAATGCGAAGGTAGGTTCCACTTGTTTTCTTTAAATTGACTCAATACTAAAAGAAACCAAAATCTAGTAACAAAATCTAGTAACAAATTGGAAAATTGTACCGTTTCCACAAATACTATCGCTCGTAGCCCTTTACACAGGAATAATATCTTTGTGTATTTAAAATGATAGTAAATTATTTTCAATATCGAAAATTTATTCTTCCACGACGTTCTTGAAAATATAACTAAACTAAGCGAGAAAATTATATAGCTATAGAACTTGTTCATAGAATAGACATTTTCATAGACGTAAACTATTAGCAGCACAAAGTACGGATTACTCGATACGATTTATCGGTACAAGACCACTGCGAGATAAAAACTCGATTTATGTTAGTCGTTTTGCAGAAGTATCCCTTAACACCCCTTCGTATTGGCATTTTCACAGCGAAGCGTTCGAGATACGCTATCGAGACTGGATCTATTCCGTTGATGGAAGTTAGCGAGAGTGCAAAGACGAAACCCGGCGAACTGGATTATTTCTTTTTAATTAATATGGCAGTGCCGTGGGCCTCGAAAGCAGGTTAGACCACTATATATCGGTAGCCACTCTAGATTCATTGTTCGACCGGTACAAAGAGCCCGTAATACATTTTGCATTGTTGCGCGGTCGGATTTTTCAAATTGTTTTTTCTTTTTACGAGAGTGCTGGAATCGGTATCAAAACGAGGTAGAACGATCGCCGTTTAACGAGTCATTGGGAAATTTCACGCGTAATAAATGCCTTTTGCGTCGGTTATTTTGACTCGTAATTATTCGACGAACATATACGGCTGTATTAAATTTGCTATTTACAAAATATGTAAATAATAAAATAATATTGGAATCTCAAACATTAGAACGGCGTTGTAATATATAAATATTTGAAGATCCTTGCGTATCGATTATAGAGCGAGTAAATGTCTAGCATTAAATAAGTAAGTAAAAAATAATAAGTAAATAATGAGTAATAAAATAATTAAAGAAACTATGTATATGTAAATATTGAATATTAAAAAAAAAAAAAAATACTTAGGGAATGGTTTTAAACGCAAAGAAATAATTTTGATGTAAAATTATAATCATAATTTATAATTGCAAGTATAGATATGAAGAAAAATGTATTAAGATGTAATAATTATTAAGATTTCCTGATTCAATAATACGCCTTAATCAATTAATTCTGCCGAAGTTGTAGTTGCGTAATGGTTAACCAATATCTTATTGTAGTAAGCTACGAAGGATATGTGAAGCACGAATTGCGGTAATACCTTCCTAAAAGCTTCCATTTAACAAAAAGAGAATATTCACTATGGGCTACATAGTAATTCCATTCAACAGCGTAATTGTTCGAGTATTCGCAACTCTTATCAACCTGTGCAAAAACCACATGTATTCGCTCACGAAACGCATTAACGAACTTCACGTTATCAGAAGCCATTTCCAGGTATCTGTACAGGCATAATTCTTCCCACTGTTTTCGATCCTCGCCCTTGATCAACCTTTCCTTTGTTCTGGCTGCGAAATTAATTTCGGGCGATCCGTTCTCGGTAATTAAACAGCGTATAAAAATGTGTGCACAAGATAAGAGACACGCAATGCAATTCTGGAACATTGTTGCAAAGGAACAGATGCGAACCAGCAGAGCATGATTACGTGCTTTTATCCGTTTATTCGTGGAACAGTTTCTTTTTCTCTTCGTGGCGATAATTTCTTGATTAGCGAACCTAACCCTTTTAGTAGGTGAACCTTCAGGCGGTGTTGCTTGTGCAGCTATTATACCTACGGTACGATACATCTCAGCGATAAAGCTGGTATAATATTTTACGAGGACTAGAGAAACACGATAAGTCATATTTTTCGTTTTTCATGGAGCTGGCCTTTTTTTGAGATAAAACGAATAATATCTTATGAGGACCGGAGACGCACGTTAAGTTATATTTTTTGTTTCTCATAGACGATATATCTCACGATGTGTTTTTATTTAGTTTTACCGTTAAATATACATCCTTCTTACCACTCTCATTAAAGGACGATCAAATTTCGAGAGGATTAAACTTGATATTAATCTGCATATAATTCCTCTATTTTTTGAGTATTTTTCACGTTTTTAGTCGAGCAGATTTCGACGAGCAGATTGACAAAGATTAGAGAAAACAAGAGCTTGCACGTTAACTTTAATTCCTTTCGCCTATGGACGAGTGGTATTCGTAGAAATAACAAAATTTCCGTCATTGATAATGGCCGTTTGTATGCAAGACATCGATTATTTATACATTTTCATCCGAATTCCATTTATTTTCAATTTCAGATTAGACGAACTCCAACCGATTGAACGAACTTATCCGATTCTGAATTCCTGCCATGTGAATGAAAAACTACAATTAACCATACAAACGTTGTATGAATCGTTCACCTTCCGTGAAATTCAGATAAACGAAGGTCCGCTTTACACCTACACGGATCTTTCGTGCAGTCGGAAAGGTTGATACGTATAATTTGCTGTCCGAACATTATGCAACGACGTTGCGTGATGACACGACAGAAGAAGTTGAAGTTTCTTGACGGAGGCGCACGCGAGCTCAACAATTAGCCCGACGCGCGTACACGTCGTCGAATTTCTCGAATTTATCGATCGATCGCCTTGATAGCTGCAAGACGAATGATCCTCTCTCGCTTTCCGTAATTACTGCTCTTGAGACTGATACGATGCCTCTGTAATCTTGTAGATCGGAATAACGATCGATGTTCGGCCAGACAAGTTTTGAATACATATTGTAGCGTGTGTATGTGGTAACTTGCGGACCACGTTCAATTCTTAGCGGTTAAGTGGCAGATGAAATTGTGCTCGATATAAATTCCGCGTAACTATTAATTCGCAGTTGCGAAATGTTTCGGAGTTTATCACGTAAGTATTTTGTACCTTAATTCGACGAAACGAAGTCCTTAAATCTTTAAATATTTGAAAATCAATTCAGTTCGATATCTATATGCATAAATCTGCAGATAACCAATGTTATTCTTGGGAACATTGAAATTTCTAAATATTGAAAATTCAATCGTCTCGAAATATCGAAATCTGCAAATATTCGATGCACGATTCACCGAAGATAATAAGATCTTTAAATAAGCTGAATTGAAGCTTGATTTTCTAGATGTTGAAGGATTCTAAGCTATTTTTAATTATCTTAAAAAATATTAAACTCTCCGAAGCTGCGATATTCTTCGAAAATACATGTAAAATCGCTTGTTATAAAATCTTGTCTCTTCGTATCGTCCTGTAGCAATAACGTTATCGCCAATAACATTATTGATATTATTGCATGATTCGGTAATACGTTGATTTATGGGAAGGGATATGTCGGGTCATGGGTCGAATTCAAAGCCTTTCTATTAGATACAGATGTTGCGCCAGACAACCGGCAAAATCGAATCTGAGACGGCGCGCTATTTATCCGCAGCTTCTGCAATATCGGATCGACGTTACGATCGATACTATCTCACAGCGCGCACCTATCTGACGTATTAATTTCCGCAAAATTTCCACCTGGTAATTCGATCTAAATCGATCACGATCGAAAGTGGAACGTTGCGTGCACCTAGTCGTGTCAAGGTACTACCTTTACGACACCTTGTTTCTATACAAGCCACGATACAGCCAGGTCATAAAAATTCGTCACTAATCAAAACACTATATTTCATGGAAGAGATACAGTCAGGTTACATGATTACGTAATCGTAGTAGTGAAATAGAGATTCACATTCCTTTGGAAGATAAACGATCTGTATTTAAGAGTCAAAAAATGAAAACTCTAGTCAACGATATTACGATATTATTATTCTATGCAATAATATTATTATATATTATATTTGCATTAAATATTTATACGATAATATTGTATACGCGAGTCGTTCAGAAACCACGCTGCTTAATTTTGGAAGTAGAAGAATACAAATAAAATGGGCCAGTCGATCTTGAATATTTGTGGATTTACATATTTTAGGACAATTAAATGGAATATTTAATATTGAAATATTTTTTAACAATTTAATTCTTACGATTCTTTTTTTTTTCTTTCTTGAGGAATTCTCGTTAAATTCTTACGGAAGTACATAAGTCGCTCGCTTTTATGAATTAATTAATCGAGAAAATTATAAAATGTCGTGTATGAGATTCAATATCATTATCCTATAAAGTTGAACTGAAATTAAGTCCATCATAACGAGATATCGAAGCATTCTGAACGATCGAAAAGCTTCAAACCGATAGCAATACGTACAGTCACGATAATTCGTTCCACGTTTAATATGTTTCGGTGATGAATTGATTATTCCTCGATTAATTCGTATCATGTTAATGGACGTCGATCGATTTTCCATGTTATCCGTTCCAGTACGATTCTTCATCCTTGACATTTGAATACATCGATCCTCTCCTGTGCCAGTGTCATCGTCATTGCTCTAAATCCATTTAGAGATATACCAAGCGAGATACCAGCGTGCAATCGTGCACTGTGCGATTAATTATGAAACTTAACGAGGAGCCCCGTTATCGCGGAATTAAGAAATCATGGATTTCATTAGTATGCGAACGCCGTTGGGAGACGCGACTCGAATGGGAAAAGTGGTATTTCCTTTGGGTGAAAACTGCTAATTAACAAATGAAGTTTCACATTTCATTGATAGTACGATTTATGGATACTATTGGTGATATTGCGTTTATATTATATATGTTATATGTATTATAAAATTACCATATGAATGTTACTCTTTTATAGGGAAATTATAGAAACTCATACTATATAGGAAATTTCTGTTTATACGTGAAAAGTATCGCGGTATTGAAATGTTAATGCTTTTCGATGCTAGTAGTAGTTGGACAATTTTTCAGATACGGATCAAAATTTTGTTTTCAAGGGAAATTGATTTGCAATGAAAATTTGTTCGCGATCGATCCTGAAATATTCTGCTAATTTTGAACGATTATTTTAATCCTTCTCGAAAGATAAAAATACTTGTCCGCTAAATTAAGGAAAGAATATTTAAGAACAGAATATTTTCAACCGAGAATAGAATACGAGCTTCTTAGTTACGACTTGTGATTATTGTGGCGCATTACGATCTTCCACGTGGCTTGTTACTGTACAGGTGAATATAGCGCGTATAACGTTTGGTTTCACGTCATTTCAAAATATACATCGAGCTCGTGTTCTATCGAGTCGATAAAAACGAAGCTAGGAATTTTCGATGCTAGAAGAACTGGTGTTTTACTCGATAAATCTGCCATACGACGTCGACGAAAACTACTTGACGCGATTGTCCTTTATAAAAGTCATTTATTGGAAAAATTTGTATATTCTCACGTCGAATCGTTCCTCGAGATTTCAGTGAGATGTAAAGAAATCAAGAGTTCGATAGGATTACCTTTTTAAAAAATTTGATAATGTTTTTTAAACTTGTGTAACTTTATGTTACATTTTCCTTCGTCGTCTTTACGCTTGTTTATATAACCTTATTGCTGGATATACAGTATGGGAGACATATTTTTTAGTAGGCTAATTGTTCTCGTTGCTAGTTGAGATTGATTCGTTAAAACAGGGTCTTATCTAACAGTCGTTAGTAACGATAATCGGAACAATCAGAGTAGTAGAATGGTTCACTTTGGTTAACAACGTATGTTAACCCTGTGCGCCTTCAGCTTCGGCATAGATTAACTCGCGAATCGCTACTTAAGAATTAATAATTAACAATAATTATATTACCCTGAAAGTATATCGGAATGTAGGAATTAAGTTTTTGACCAAAAAACACAAATTATAGCGGTATTCGTTTGATGTTGCGATTACCTTGGAAAACTCTAGATCAGATCACGACCAATTTTTCATTGAAAACACACTCTTAGATACAAGCAGGTGTATCTTTCACGCAAGCAATTTTCAAAATTTCAATTTTTAAAATCGACATACAGAGAAACTTTATTTCTGTGTGTCAAAATAATCAGGATCGCGAGAACTCTTTTCACATCGTAACATCCATTTTCCACTTATTCGTAAGCAATATTGAAAAGAGCATTCGTATAGTATCCATCCGCAGCCAAAAACAAACAAAAGAGAAAAAGCGAGGAACGGGAAGAGAAAAGAATCGGCTAGCTTTTACTATCCGAATAATTGAAATTCCAAAGAATAACTTCATATTTCATATACGCATCGCAATATTCGCAGGAACCCAGAAACACACTTTCACGAGAGAAATGGATTCTGGATTGTTTCCTGTGTTAGGAACAAATGCGATTCCAGCGAGTGTTTCCAAGGGCGTTTCTCGCGCGCTCGCTCTCGATCGCGCGTGCATGCACGCGCGAGAATGCTAGGATTCGCCCGGTGCGTTTTAATTGGTTCTCGTAAGTTGCGTTTCACTGGCACGGATAGTCGACGTGCCACGCGCTCGTTTCTTCTTTTCTCCTCCCCGTCTCGTTAGCTTTTCCCTCTTCGTGACCAAGTTCTCTCCACCGTTTCCCGATTCCGTGCTTCCTCTCTCGTGTGTCCGCTTTACGAAAAAAACAGGTCAACGACCCGACGCCGTACGAGTATTGTTGCCTCGCGACGCCGCGAAACGGACCGCCAACAAGAACGATTTCGAAATCGTTGCCGCTGCGACGATAATCGTACGATGATTTTAAGGGATGATTTCGGAAGATACGTGTTAGAAACTAATATATATATATAGTCTACGTTCCAGAGTTGGTAATATTTTCATTTAGTTAGAACTGAAAGATACTTGGAGTGGAATGTGAGCGTCCTAGAAATCTAAACCGATTGATTTTACTTCTTACAAGTATCGTAATTGCGTTATCTGTAAGCGTTATTGATAACCAATTCTCAAGAAACAAATAGATTATATGCTAGATATATGTAGGTATTTCTATCAGTTCGTTGGTATAAGAAGATAGCATAAATGAAATAGAAATAGTACTATTATTGAATATATATTGTTGTATGATTTACTGGAAAGCCCAACTCTTTATGTAGTAAGAATAAGAGGCTTAACGGTGAAGCGAGAGACAGCCAAGTATTATGGCCCATTTTGCGTGCAGTTACTTGCTTAACGATCTAGGGGTGAGTTCAAACCAGTTCACACAGTATTTTAAAGTCAAGACGTCGGCAAGTAATGGCGTGTTTATAAGCAATGAGCAATCAATCACTATCTCGTACGGTAGTGATAAAATTAATTAACCACAGAAATTTGCTAGATCAATTGTTTGGAACGTGTATTTAATGATTACTTTTAAGTTATATTTCCGAGATAATATTATTCAATATCGTGATTAAGTAGACAGTAATGTAACAACTGTCATTATATTATTTTATATAATAATACGATTTAAACAGTTTCATAATAGCATTACCACTCGAGTCAAGTTCCTAACCTAAACGACGAGGAAGGAGCTCGTATCTACGAAATTCGAAATGTCTCTGCCTCCGTTCTATATAGTAATACTTCTTCCCTATACTTTAATTCGGTCTACGTTTCGTTTGAAAAATAGATAAATTCGAAGTAGCGTTTTGGCCGTTTCAATAAATTATCTTTGGAAAGAAAGGCCTCGTAGGAAGCGGTAAAGGAAACCGTCGGAAGCTATCGTCGCGGATTGTACGGTCTCGATGCGCGTTGCATTGCCTTCAACCTGCGCCTGCACTGTCTCTAAACTGTTTTTTTTGCCTCGGAGGCACGGCACGAATCTCGAGAAGCGGCTCGGCGAGAGCGGGAGAAAGAGGAAATAGGAATTTATGCGGCAGACAGAGAGGAAACAAAACATAGAACGTTCTGTTTCTTACGGCCGTCTTTCCATTCCACCGTGGCCCGCTTGGCACGAGACCGAAGTGAATAGCGAGCACACGACATCTGAAAAACGCAACAGGATGCAACGCTGTGCATTGTGAGTATCTGTGAGATGTGGCGAACGGCACAAGGAGCCGATATACGCTTCTTTTTTCTACTTTTTTCTCTCTCGAGGTGAAGTATCACTGGCGTAAATATCGTCTTATCTGGGCCGCACGCCGGCGGCAAAACAAAAGTCATTCGAGATATCGCGAACGAGATTCGATAGCGCGCCACCGTACACGGAATTATCGGCACGGTGCTTTTCAACGATACTAGCGCCACCATGATCTCCCTTTTTGCCGCGAAAACCGTTAATCCCGAGGTCCTTAACCTGTTCTCTAGAAACTGCTCTTTTTAGGGGAAACGTTTGTAATCTAGGGGAATATATCGTGGCGGGAGTTAATTGTGCGCCGAATGCGGTTCGACGGGACTATTCTTCCCCCCGAGATTAGTGTTTCGCGGGTTGCCGAAAAATTTATGGCCCCGAGATTAAGGATCGTGAAAGGGATTCCTGATATGTATGTGCAGTTGAATCGAAACGAGGAAATTGGAACGTGGATTTGTGACTTCGTTCGAGCAAAGGTTTGAGTAGTATTTGTAACTTGTTTGTTATCTTCTGCTATTTGGAGTACGAACGAAGGGTGAGGGAAAAGCAGGAAATGTCTATTTTTAGTACTTTCGTATTATTCGTATTATTCGTATTATTGTATAACGTATTTCGCTGGCAAGGATGGAAACTAGGAAATTGTCGAACCATAAAAGGAGGGTTACAAAGTGAAAATATATAGATACGCGAGAAAGATACCGTTAAAGATGTATTCTTGTTAAAAATAGTGATTTTTATCCTCTACTGGAATAACATAAGATACATGCCTATTCTTCCTATTGTATTACTATGTCTGATCAGTATATGTTTGCATTACGGTTCAGCGGTAATAATAAAGCTTCACGCATAGTAAATGAGTCAAGAGTAAAGCGTCTGTCTGAATGTTGATAAACTGGTTGGATATTCTTTGTTTTGATAATAATAGAAATGAACATTTCCTGTTTTATTCCAATCTTGTATAATATTCGATTTAACAAGGAATTAAAATAGTATGTATAAAGAATTATTTATTTCGTTCTATTAGTATTATTAATGGCATTCGTGGAATGTTACCGTATGTTTTATCGAAGGATAATAAATTTTATTACCATGTTCATAAAATTGCATAAAGATTATCGACTTCGATGCAAATGCAGGATTTCGATAGGTCAAATCGATCGCTATCTGGCGCGGGAAGTGGATCCAGATTTACGAGCAAATAACCTCCGTTTCGCAATTATCGTAATTATCGGAAAAACATTTTCGAACGATGTTATCCACTTTTATGCACATGGATGAGGATAAAGTATGCCGCCTCTTCCTTATTAAGCCTTAACTGCTGAAATAGGGCCTCGATACACTTTTTGCTCCCCTAGCATCGTCTCTCACGTTATTTATGCTCATTTAAATTCGTAATTAAGTCAGAAACTCTCAATGAATTGAAATAAAGGCAATTTGCATTTCATAATACGTATTTAATACTGAAATAAAAATTATTTTTATTTTTCAATTATTGTGGGTAACATTTTGAATATGTTCAATGTAGTTAAATGGATTAATTAGTAATTTATCGAACACGTTAAAAATGATAAATACGTAGCATAATACCTTATATTATATATTAAATTGTAGATCCATGGTCTTGAGAACACCGAATAAATACATTATTTATCCGGCTAGCTGTAAGTGTTAATTTTGTCGAGGGCTTATATTTCCTTGGGACAACACCATGAACGAGCTCGTCGCGGAAATGGGCGCGGCGATCCTACAGGTATCTACATAAATTATACAAGTTCAGGGCCGTATTTTTCGCTAAGCATTTAGGGTGCTGTAGTTAGGTTTTTTTTTTTTTTTTAGGGGGGAAGATAGGAAAGTTGGATAGCAAAGTGCAGTTTCATATTAAACGTTCCCTAATGTACGGTAAATGTACTTTCCTACAAATAAATTTTCTTAAATATCCTTATATACGAAAGATGACGTTGCTTTTTTTTTCTTTTTTAAAGAATAGAATCATATAATTTCTAACGCAAATCGTTGAAATAATTCTGCTATTTACGAGACTACTACACGTGGAACAAGAGCATCAAAATTTTGATATAATACAGATTTCATTCATGAAATTCTCAGGTTTATCGTTTCAAACATATATTTGTGTCTCGATCGGTCTTATTTTATCCATAAAGGAAAATATAAATAAGATATTGAATGATAACAATTACGTAGTGAAGGGAATGACGTAGTAAATTTAGAAATGATGACAGGTCTAGGAAGATCGAGATACGCCACTGATATCATTTGAATGATCGTGTGTTTGCTGACACGAATGAACAAATACGTATTACACAAACATATAGGCAAACGATATATCTAATAAGTATGTTTGCAATGTTTCATGGTAGGTGTATAGTATACCATGATGAAGAATATTGCTTCGAGGATAATAGCTTTGTCTTAAGAGGATCTTGTTATTCTCGAATAAACGTCAAGAAAACGTGACGGATTGACTTTTGATTCTAACAATTACAATTAAACGATGAATATTTAATAATTATACATCATAATTTACGATATAAAAGGGAATTAAATGATAAGGAGAACGATAGAATTTGATATTAAATGAAAACCTATAATGGTATTTAAAATATGTGACGACGAATAGTAGATTTGTATGACAGAAATTAACGTTTATCATTTCATATGAAATTTAACTGAAAATAACTCATACGCGAAATACGGGATATCAGAATTTATGTCGGACAATCTGAACATATTATGTTCATTCGTTTATTCATAATAAACTGGGCAAATCCTTGGACGTAACTAAGGTGGAATAACGATAAATATCGTAAGAACTGTTTGATATAAATACAATCATAGTCGAATATATTCTCGTCGTGGTATAATAAGATATTGACGATAACGAATTTAGCAAGGAAATTAGATTTAGTCTTATATTCGAAGATAATTTTAATTTTAGCTAATTAACGAGTAATGTAAACAGTAAATGTCGCGCTTCTTTAATATTTACTGAGAGATAGCAAAGTCAATGATCATTTTTATTACACACACAAATTTCTCCTATCGATTGTCAAGTCAGATTCATCATTGCTTGTTTGTTGGAAAATTTCTCACCAACTATTTTAAAAATATCTTCACGAAAATGATTCGCTGGCAACCGGATAGAGAATTCTCGAACACAGTGACAAAGGCGTGTATTTCAGAAGAAATAGGGAAAAAGCGACGGAGTCTCGAGCACATAGAGAAAGAGAGAGAGAGAGAGAGAGAGTATAACAGGCAGGAAAAAGGACGATAAGCCGATCGTTTTCCGGGCGGCGCCAACTGATTCTGAAAAATCGTTCTAGTCGACGCTCACGCTCGGATACTCCTCGAACTCGGTTTCGAAACGAAAGAAGAGGCTTTCCCTGGCAATAGAGGAAAAACGATTGACCTGGCATGCACATAAATTCGAATCTCCAAACCTTCTTTTCGCGTTATCTCGATGACTGCTCTACGAGGTTGAATCGATTCCAATTTGGGTCGGGATATAACGCCGTTTGCCTACTTCGCGACAAGCTCGTTTGCTCCGGAAAAATCATTTCGCGGAGAGAAACACGGAAAAAGAAAGAATATTTCTGTTTATACGCCGGTGTGTCGTCTCCAGCGTGAATATTGTTAGAGTAGTGGTGGAATTGTTGGCCGAGCATTATTCTGTCTGAGATTCCTCTTCCTTTCGATGCATCTTTCGTTCTGCAGATTATTTTGCGGAATTTAATAAATAGCACGAGTTTATGGATATTGCAATTAAAGTTGTTGATCGAAATGAATTTTTAATTAGGAAAGGTTAGAGGCTGGAGGTTGGTCGAACGATTAACAATTCATTCTATGCATAAATTTGTTTTCTTTGTACATTCATTTAATATTACGTGCGTGTGTTTTTTTAATTAATTAAATGTTACTTGAAACGGAAATTTTATCTGTTTAACGTTCGTCGATTAAAAAGCAGGATTTTCCAGTTCCAAAGCATCCCTATTTCGTCGGCTTTAAAACCGTAATACCGAAATAGACATTTGGATTTAGACAGAACGTGTCCCAAGCGTTTTTCAGACCTACTTTCTCCCAACCAAAGGGTTCACAGAATAATCTCGCTTTCAGGTAGCAACTTGCTCGTCTCGAAAAACGTCCTCTTGCTACCTTATTTTACCTGCTCTTCGAATCTCTCTAGGAAAATTTCAGGAAAGTTACATGCGCGTCCGATACATTTTTCAAATCTATCATCCGTTTGAAAAGTTGGGGGAAACGGGAAAGTTGTCGATTTATCTGCTTTTCGAGAAGAATTCAGAGCCACCGTTGAATTATTCCATGCACTTCGAGACAAACCGTAAAAGGATTTTAGAAAAGCCCCGCGGTTGCAAGCTCTTCACGCTTGCACTTTGATGCAACGGGGCTGTCGCTTTATTTTCTTATCCAAAGTAGAGCATCGATTCCGGCCATCGAAGCCGATTTATACTTATATCCGCAGAAGGGCTGGCAAGATGAAGGGTGCTTTGTCACCTGGTGCTGAGGGACATACGACGATAAACGTCTCCTTGGGGTCGTCTAACGTCTTAAAAACCTCCAGTCTTCTCGATACTTATCTGGCAGAATCGACTGTTCCACGGAGCGTAGCTAATTCCTAATTCCCTTTGGTTTCCTCTGTCTGACGCTTTGCTCGTGGTTTCCTCGAACTGGAGAACTCTTCTTTGTCTCTCTGCTGTTGGAATTGAATTTTTACGAAGCGCAAGAATATTATAGAAAGAGAAGCTGCGAAAAAAGGATATTAAATTTGGATCACGGTGAACGATTGCTTGGATAAAAATTTGATCCAGTGAAAATATGAAAGGCGTCGGTTTTTATACCGTTGAAAAAACTATAGAAATTATTTAGAGAGCATCGGTTGATTGAAATTCACGTGCGAAGATTACTCGTGAATCGTTCTTCGTAGATCGTCCTTCTCTTATAGAATATGAAATATGGAATACAATCAAGTGGCCTATATGTAATTCAAACTGTGCCAAATACGACCCGACCGAAGCTGTCAACGTGATCCAATTACGCCCCAGTGAAACCTCAACGCTTCGATCGTTTCTCTCGATTATGAAACTACCCAACTACGTTCAACCAAAATTTGTCAACGACACGATCTATACCATCTCTAACATTCCACTATCGTCAACACTATCCACCAATCACATCCGATCACTTGCGAACAATGCGAGACACCCAGCAATCCGACAAAACCTAACTTCTCTGATCCGCTGGCAAACACTGGACGAAACGCGTTAACTCAGCCGATGACGAATGGTCCGCTCGATTTGCAGCTCGGTCGGTCGAACCTGATAATGAGAAAAGGTATTAATTAAGGATTGACGGTTGGCGTGCTGCTCTTTATCGAAGCAAGGGGGCATCGTTAACGTTCCGCTGCGGTTTAACGAACGACGTTGAAGAGCTGGCCGACTGCAGCAGACGAGCTTGGATAGAGAGACAGAAAAAAGAGAGAAGTAAGAGAAGAAGCTGAAGCGTTATGTTGCGTTAACGTAACGCTGTCGGGAAATGGGTTAAGGACGTTAAGGCCAACCCTCGTCGCCAACCGGTGCAAAGAGTGGGAGCGGATGGAAGAGGGTATACCCTGTGGCGATGCTCTAGCAAAGAGGACTCGGCGGACCGAGCTTTACTCTTCGATCTATTTATCCGTGGTTAGGCTGTTTTTGCGAACCGAAAATTCGCAATCGGCTCACGTTCCTGGTATCGAGAGGATCGCGGCTGCGCTTCCTGAAATAACGTTCGATTTCGTGGTCGCTGATAGGAACGACATTTTGGAGAGTGCGGGGAGGGACGAAATGGTGAAACCAAGAACGAAATCTTATCTTTTATCTTGCTTTTTGGTAATTTACGCGTGCTGAGAATGAAGGTGTCTGAAAGAAAATTTGCCAGATGCGCATTTTTCACGTCGGATTTACTTGCTTAATGCGTAGATAGATTTGCATACTTTACCTTATACGTTTAATTATCCGACTAATGCCAGTGACGTAGCTGGCACGTTTTTGCGACGTAAGAGTTTAGAAAAACGAACAAAATACATAGCGAGCAACGAAGACACGTGTTATAATCAATTAGATACGCGTGTTAAAAATGGTGCATTATTATTCAAGGTAATTCTCGTAGAAAAGAAACGCAACTGTTAAAGGAGGGTAGTTTCTTATTTTAGATAATTTTTAACAAATTCCAGAAAATATCGACAACTATTGCGTAGGCTCTTTTGCCTTCTCAAGCGAAAGATGCTGTTCTTGAAAGCTGCAGAGCTTGTAATAAAATTCTTTTCGTGAAATTTTAAGCACGACGCGGAATAACGGAATAATTGAACATTACACGACACTGTAGAATCTCACATCCGCGAAACGAATGACAATTTCGCTAAATGCTTGCGGAATACGGAACATGGAAACTTAATCGCGTATGCAGTTGCTCAATTATTTCGAACAGTTGAACATGAATGATACATGAATTCATATTACCAAGAACACCTGTGTCTCTCGATGCAGGATTGCTTAACAAACGTGCCAAACGAAAATTTCACTTCAACGATCTGTTGCAGAAACATTTTTCTTCGATCGAATTCGAGCGTTTTATACAAGAAATTATTATGCTACATTCATATACATACGTAAGAATGGCCACTGGTTACGTATGAACACGTCGAGTTAACAACCTCGTTAAAAAATGCCAAGTGACCTACCTGTTATACCGATCCCGAGTGAAAGTACTTGTACCAATTGCCTCGGTATCAATTACGTCAATCGTTTTAGCGTAGCTGCAGTTTCATTTCAGGAGCGCGTATCTTTCTTATCGTGCAACGTTGTACGAGGAAAATTATCTGATCGGTATTTTTCTTTTTAATTAAAAATGAGATACATTTTAGAATATTAGCGAACGAAACTGCCGTACTTGCGTAGCGAAATGTAATTAATTCAATTAATTCAGTTGCGCTGCTTGCACGATAAAAGTTTCCGCAATTGTCCAATTTTCAAATGGATTTTATTAAATTTTATAGTATTGGGCGTGATGTTCCAGCGACCGATTTTTAAATTCTGTATAGTCGACTTCGAAATCAGCTTAAACGAAGAACTAAGATCGTACGGCAAAATTCCCCTTTCTTTAATTGAAATTCGGAACATTAAGATGGAAAAGTGCAAAAATAAGGAATATTCGACAGATCGAAAATAATTCTCACAGCTGTGTACCAAATTTCGTTAAATAGCTTGAAAGAGATATTGGAAATTACTGGAGTACCGTCTATGAACCGTATCCCCAGAAACAGCCTCGTTCAATTCTAACTGTAACTTGGCTGATCTAATCTTTTCTCTGAATCTTTCGATAAAACTTTTACAGTTTTGCAATTAGATAAGCGAATCCATTGAACGGTGGATCTGTTTAAGTGGCTCTGAAATTATTGCAGAAGCGTAATACGCGCGTATTGCTGAATTTAGAAAAGAGATAAGAAGAAATGGTTAAAGGTGGTAGTAAATGGTCGCATTACATAAAACTGCTGATACACGAATGGCTGGCTGATCGGGCACCTGGCAGCACGAAGGTTAAATATAAAATTAGCTGTATCTGGTTCGCATTTTCAACGCAAACATAGCCACACTTGTCTCGGTAAATTATAGTTAGGTGGAAATCAACGCG
This sequence comes from Bombus haemorrhoidalis, assembly GCA_014825975.1. Lineage (NCBI taxonomy): Eukaryota > Metazoa > Arthropoda > Insecta > Hymenoptera > Apidae > Bombus > Bombus haemorrhoidalis. Next base: position 5,597,697 of record CM026175.1, on the reverse strand, counting down.
ACGGCTGTAATGTAGATTATTTATCGCTGTGGGTAAACACAGAATCGGCGCGAAATGACCATGTCGATCTCGCGTAAAAGTCAGCTTGTTAGGGGTATGCAAGGACACGTAGCTATACTGGGATATGTATACAGAGTGTCGAAAAAGTAACGGGGGCTTGTCCTTGCTTTGTAATATTAAGTCATATTCGTGACAGAGTTTATTCATCCATTTACAAACAAAATGAGGAATTTCAGAAGATCTCAATTCGCAGATCGGACAATTCGTATTTGAGGAATAACATTCGTGACGAGGCTTAAATTTAACTTTATCTTTGAGAGGATTTCTGCGATAAGGAGACAATACCGCTCTTCAGCGACTTAAGCGAAAGAAATGGAAAGCAAAAGATAAACACTTCTTCGAAAAGTGATATAAAGTCATCGTCAGCCGATACTTGTAGCAATAAACTTTTTATACTTTCGGATATCTTGGTCGATCTGAACCGAACATTTTCCAACGTGGAAGTGTCGAACGAATGGAACCCGCGACATCCGACAAATCAATGGGAAAACCTTTAATTCTCGTGTCGAAAAATGGCTTCCTTTAAAAATAACGTCGCTCGTTGTCCTCGGTAGCGTGTGAAAATGAATCCTCGCGGATGGATGGATCGAACGCGTTCATCCGCGTTTCCAATAACGTAGAGCTGACGTCGCGGCGACTCTAAGAATTTCCGATACATCGATCCCGCCGGATCTTGTTATCGATGTATATCGCACGAGGATTTCCTGTTCGAAGGATTCGACAAAACGCGTGGTTAAAGTGCATTCGCTATGGGAGATAACGCTCCGTTTTACGTGCTTCTTTTTCTTTCTGCCGGATGCTTACGACGTTCGTGCATTTTTGTCTTGATTTTCACACGCATTGTTATCTCTGTTTTTGAATAGGTATATTTTATCTTTATTTCGACTACACCTTTTTACAAACGGAGTCGAGGAATTTGTGGGAAAGGAGTTTATAGAACAAAATGGTAAATTTAATAAATAGCTAGTTTTTTTTTTTCAAACATAAGTTACGTTTGATGCGTGCAAAGCGATAGTCGTAGTTGAACTTATAGGAATTTGTTTTTTCTTATATTTATAAAGCAAATAGAAATTTCGCAATAATTCGACTATTTAGTCAGGAAATATACTCTGTAACTGTAGCAGGAAATGAATCTATATCTTTGCCATAAACTTATTCTTTTTTTTTTTTTTTTTTTTGAGAAATATATTTTCCATATATTTCAAATCTTCTTCGTCGCATTTATACCGATAATTCATTATCCATTTACAAGATCTTTTATCATTTCTAAATCAGAAACGACTAAAATTCCAAACAGAGTGAATGTTCGTGAAAATATTTTCGTCAATGAAAGCAAACTTAGCCCAATGGCTTGGGAACGAATGTCGGCACAAAATGCAGGCGAAAATGAAGTGGAAGGGACGTAGGAAAAACACGGGGTAAATTTGGAGCCGGAGAGGAAACGACAATCGCGAAGTAACATTTTAACGAGTTTACTCGCTCTTACTTGAGAGAGAATCAGGATAATACGAGTGCACTCGCGAGGTTACACGACTCTTTCGCTAAATTTAGTCCGTTGCTGAAAGAGAGGAGAAAACGACGATGGGAAAAGGTCTGTCGCGTAAAAGCCGGAGCACGCCGCCACCTCTTTCGGCATTCTTTCGCTCGCCTCTTTCGATGCGAATTTCGTCGAATCTTGCAAACGTCAACCCATTGAAATCTATCGAGCAATTTCATCAAAAAACCTTTAATCTTTCTAATTCTCCTAAAGATTTGCAGAGAAAGATAGCATTTTTTTCGATACTTTTTCTTGTAATATGAATATTCATACGCTGTTAGTCTCTTACATACAAATTTTTGAATTGTTTTAAGAGATAAGAAAATAGCGGGTTTTTAAAAAATTTATTCATTCGCTGGAAGTAATTTGTATGGTTGAAAAGTTTACGGATTAATATGTAAAATAATAGTAATAATACTTTAATTAACATCGATATTTGTATTTGTTTGCTGATTATAATGCATATTTATTCTATTTACTAATCGAGTAATCAATTTTTTAACGTCGTAATACTTTCATCGCAAACGTGTGGAATATTCTAATTGTCTGCAATTTATATACAACTGGGAGATACACGGTTAAAACAAACACATTTTACGAGGTGCGTCAATTTGTCGCGACGTAGCCGGGGTTCATTTACTCTGGCGCTCTGTTCCGAAAATATTACGTCGGCCAAGTTTTAAATCAATAAAGTAGTGCGGATAAAATAACAGAATTGCACGAGCGAACAGAATGTTGCATCGGATGACCTCGTTCGTCCGTGCTTTCGTCCTACTCATATTAATTCCTACGCTTTGCTTATAATTTTCTAAAATTTCGTCGTATAATGGTAGTATAATGTAACTATAATGTGAATAATATAATAAAAGAATAATATGAATTAGTAAAATAGCGTGGTCTAATAACCAAGCAGTTGATACGATTTAAATATCCAAAAAATCTTTGTTTATCTCTTTTTCTTGCTTATATGGAGAAAGACAAGGAAATAAACGTTTAATGACCGATACTATCAGAATGGAAAATCCAATGGCAAACAGTGCTCGCGACTGTAAAGGAATTTTACGCCGGGTAACATCTTTAATTAAGAAAAATGTTTCTTCTGTTAAGTCAAGGTAGTATACAATCGAAGCTGTGCATCGCAGATGCATGATTAATTCTGGACATAAATGCCAGCTAATTCTTGAGTTACACAGAGCTTAGTAATATCTAATTCTCGCATAGTCAACAGAGTAGCGAATTGTATAATTCTTATCTCCTTGGACTCTCAACTATGTGCGTACACTGCAAGAACGAATTGTTGTCTGAAAGGTATTCTTTCATTCGCATAATGAATTTCTATAAAGTATTTATAATTCTAGTAGATATTTCTCAAAGTTGATTTTAAATTTTCGAGTCTTTAAATAAACCCTTTCAAGCCCTTAAATTTCCGATTTCTTAAATTCGCAAATTTCATATTTCCGGACTTTTAAATTCCTAAACTTTTTAATTCTCCAGCTTTTAAAGTTTCCGGCTTTCTACGTCTCTAGATTTTTAAATATGCAAATATCGTATTTCCAAACTTCCAAGCTCTTAATTATCCAAATTGCGAATTGTTGAATTATCCAACTTTCGAACCTTCGAACTCTTCTAAATTCGGTAACTTCAACATTTCTTACTCGTTCGAATTCCCAGAATTTCTAAATTTCGCTTCGCATTATTCCTTCAATAACGTTACGTTTACGTGACATTCGCGTATTTCACTGTTTCGTTCCTAATAACATAAAATTCCGATTAAATGCGTGTGTTCGGCGCGAATATCAACGCGTGAAACGTGTGGCAAATCGTCGACCCGTGCGTCACGTGACTCGAACGATAATCAAAAAGGCAATAAGTCACCGTCCGATATACGAGTTCCGAATGACGCAACCGAGGATGCAACATTTTCGGCTGAATCCCATGTACAATAGTCAGTCGTGGAGTACGATCATATCCGTCATATCTACGGCATATCGAGGTTTCGTTTTTTATTCTCCGATTCAATTTCATCGTAGCTACGTTGGCAACAACGACCACCGGGTATGTGGCTGGCTGAAACTAACGAGCGCGAATATGCCCGCCGCATAAGAGTATACATATTCATGGAAACTTTGTACACGCGTGCACCGGCATGTACACGCTCGCGTGTAAGCCATAATCCAAACGTCTGCAATTCGTTCCACTTCCGTGAACCCAATTTTTCCGATGTGTGACGTAAAAGTTTCGTGAAAATCGAGTCGTCAGCTAGATGCTTTTTACGAGTGGATAAAAGTGTAAGCTTGGCGATCTTGCGACGTAAGATGGGAAATTCTGGTAATTTTAAAAGATGTTTTGTTACTTTAGAATACGATGAAAAATTGTAATTAAACAGTAGCTTCGTTTTTCGATCGTCGTAGCTTCTATTGCAGCGCATAAAGTTTGATAACGTTTATATCTTTATTTGATACAAAATTACATACTTTCTTGTGTTGGTGAACGGCAGAGAAACTCGATTCGATAATAAAGCAAGAACGAAATATTAATATATTATACGAATGTAACGAATAACAATATCCTGGTATTACACTACGACTATGTGTAACTATGAGATGTGCTTTTTAATTGACTTTTTTAATTGATCGATACATAATCGAAATTTCTAAAACGCTAGTCACATCTGACATACGTAGTTATGAATTTACGAGTGGGAGATTATGGTAGCGATGTGTAGCATCACGAGCGATCGTCTTTTCTCTTCATGGAAAAAGAAGTTAGCAAGAGATTAATCGACCCTTTGATTATTATTGACGTCTGTAGGCACTTGATAATAACACTTATCATGTATTATGAATCACGCTGCTTGTTACGCTTACCATGTATTAAGAAAATATTTAGTGGCAAGTATTGTGTATTCAGGTTATTGCCTTTACGAGTGTATTGTATAAAAGAGTAAAAGAAAAGGAAGAATTTATCAATTGGTCAGAAGATGAAGCGCGCAGTAAAGCTGCACGCTGCATGTTCGTAATATTAAAATATATGATTTTATACTTCACTGGACAAAGGGACTCGCATAATTTTTCCGACTTGGAATTTGAAAATTCCAAAATCCTAAAAGTTTCGTAGTCTTTTTTTAGAAGCTAAATACGTATAAAATTTCGAATTTCCTGGAAATACCAGTCTCATCTAGGACTTCTCGAAAGATTCAAAAGCGTCGAAGATGAAATTTAGAATGTTGCTCCGAATACCAAGAAGCTCGAACGTTTAAATCCGAAGAAGTAATTACGGACGATGCAAGCCAAATGTAGAACAGACTTTTATTACGCGCGAATGCTATTAATAGGTATTAAAATGTGTTATTAACAGGAGCACGGATAGTCGTAATACGTTGGTTCTTCAAATGAGATTCGCAGCACTGTGCTAAAACTTTTCTCAGGATGGAAGAAGTAACTCGAATGAAAGTATTGACCTCGATAAACTTGCACAAGGTGCAGTTGTGAATTGCGTGAATTACCGCTGTCATTTGCTATTAAGCTAACAAAGCAGCGAAGTTTCTGTCTGTATCGTAGCTGACAATGCTAAACAAGAATTATTGCTGCTTGCTGCTCCTCTACGAATCTTTGCCAGAACCTTCACATACGAATATATATATATATATATATTTTTTTTTTGTTTCTTCTAATATGTATATCCTGGAGAAATTTACATTGAAATCGGTATTAATTTGCACTGCTCTAATTGTTACAATGTAAACCGTCGTTAAGGCATGAAGTTTATCTTTAAAACATAACTTCCTACGGAGCGTTTCGCTGAATTTTAACAAATAGCGAATACGAACGTCTCGTGTCATAAAACGGTGAAAATGAAAGATGAAGATGGGCGTAGCCTAAATACATTTCTTTCCTAGAAAATGATATACAGATGCAAAAGAACGTATCTAGAGGAACAACGATGCAGATGTTCTTTCACGATAGCAGCGATTCGTTCAATATTTTAATGTTTGCAAGTAATATAATTTATATTTAAAAATCCATTATCGGAGACAAAATTTAACATTCGAAGCGACTATTAAAACTAACCAACTATTAAAAACCTCGTCTTAGCCGTCAACGCGTCTAACGTGCCTTGTACTGTCCTACTCCTTCGTAACAAGATTTAGGGTTTGAACAAACTTCGTTACAACCAAAATGTTTAAAGCCTAAATTTTGCTTCTATTTTTCCGCTGGAAAACTCGTCGAAGTATAACATTTTGATATTTTCGATACTGTGTCATAACAAAGACTAAATATCGAGAGATCCCTCGGACAAGACGTTGAAAATCTCCAATTCGTTCATCATCGACGCATCTCGACACGATCGCTCTGCACCTTGTTCCTTTTCTCTTCCAAACACTGTCTGAGTTGGCGCAGCTGTTCGACCCTATCATTCCGTGCTCCAAGGAAAATATTCAGTTTCTTAAGATCGGTCGGTGGCTCGCCGCAAACGGATGGATTGGGACAGTAAGTCCACACCGGACCATCGTTCCACAGTAGATCGAAACCACCGATCCTGGTCTCTCTGCCGGTGAAACGGCCCTCGAAGTCGAGCACGTTGAGCGTGTCGTCGACGAGATCGAACTTGAGCCGATAATCCTCGCTGTCCGTGCCGGTCAGCGCTGGCGAGGCGTTCACCTCGAGCAACCACGGCGTCAGATCCTCGTCGAGAAGTATATCGTAACCGTACAGCTCGAACGAGTTCTTTCCCTGCATGATCACCGACTGCACCGCCAGCAAGCTGGCCATTATCACGCCTGTGGGATCGATAAATGGTTTTATGGGGAGAGGCTAATAAATCGAGAAGCGGAACGCTGTTTTCGGGCAATGTGGGCGAGATATTGGTATTGGGCCAGCTTTCGTGTTTTTTTTCTTTTTTTCTTTTTATATTACTCTGCTTGGGGAGCTGGGGAGGTTGGGGAATATCGATGAGCGAAAGATTGGACGAGGGCGGAGTGATCCGTTTTGAGCGGTTTTCTTTATGACGTTTTTAGTTGGACTTGCACTTCTGATAGCGTTTGATATATCGTTATAGGAATAATAATGCTTTTATCAGTAATGCGAAGTTTGAAGGTACGAGGAAAGAAGGGAAGCAGAAGGGGAGAGTTTGGCCAAAAACTGCTAATGGACTCATCAGTAAGCCCATCTTTCTTTTTGCATGGAGCGAGTCTTTACGAACATTGCGCGCTACTCTGTAAGCCTTTCTAGGGGGGAGGGTTCGGCGTAGCGTTGAATTTATACTAGCTAAAACTTTCACGCTAGTCTACCTCGATCCAATAGGAGGAGTTCCGCAGGCTCCAAGGCTATTGGACTCCACTACGATGCTGCCCCGTTAGTAAACTTAGACATTGGGATAATAGAAAGGAAAAACCGAATATTGTACGTCCATAGGAAAAATGTACGGTAGGACAAGTGCTCGTAAGAGTCATCCTCCTTTAGTTTCGTTTGGCTTGTTGCGTCGCTGCGATAATACCGTTTCTAATGATTTAATAATCGGTGTGGATGTTCGAACTAACCGGCAATTCGTTGGAACAGAGCTTCCACCGCAGCCGGCCCGTGTCTCGCGGTCAAATACTCTCTAACCTTCGTCAACGCCCATTTGCACCCTCTTTTCAATTCCCCCTTCTTATCGTCGTCGTCGTGTATCTTCAGCTGTATCGCCATATTAGTGAGATGCACCCTGCTGTCGTCTATGTTCTCCAGATCGAACAGCTCGCCCGACAGCCGTGCGAAACCCTCTCTAGCCAGCCAAACTTTCAGAGGGCAAAATGAAGTTACCAGGGTGTAGATACGTAGATCGAATTTTCTGCCTGAAATCATCGGGACGTTTACAAATACACGGAGGGATGATCGTCTAACTCTCTGGCTGGTATCCACAGCCGTCTTAAGACCATCGAAGAAAGTGCTTTTCAACGGTTCGACATTCAAGCCTCCTCCTTTTCGGCGACGCCAGCGAACAAAGGTTCACGGAAAGGTTTCAGCCGCTGGCTGTCCGCGCCATCCCCTTTTCGAATGTACCGAGGTGTTCTCCCCGACAAGAGCCATTCTTCGCTGGCGATAAGCGGCTGAATGCCGAGGAGTATCGTTCTGGAGAACCAACCTGCCAGGAGGTAAGGATTCTCCACGTATTTCTGCACGATGAAAGTCTCCACCGGTGGTATTTCCACTTGCTGGCCGAATTCTTTGCTACGCCACTCCGATAGGTCCTTCAGCTTCCTGAACAGGAAGATACCTGTTAATTTAAACGTTACGGCTCTATAGATTTGTTTCACTGGCTATATCGGTCGTGAATTTACCTGATGCACTTGATGATTATGAATAGACTGCGAATATTTATGCAAACTTATTATTATTATAAATATAAATAAAGGAATTGAGACTTTGTTTCATCTATTAAACGTCGCAATAGGTATTCTATTTTGGTTATTATACATATTCTTACGTACCAGGCGCGTTTTGTACATCTTTGGAAGCTTAGATCTCCCAAAAATGCACGGATATCCACCGTTTAATTGTCAATTTATCCGTAACTATTTCGTTCGGAATGTCCAATAACGTGAGAGTGGAATTTGCTGAATATTTGGTTAACAACAATTTGTTATTGGATAGGTCGAAGTCGTGATCGTGAATTTATCTATGATTCTTTTATTCTTGATGTCGATTCGTTCCGTTGCAATTTGCCGGATTATTGGTACTTTTCTTTAGAAACGTTGCATAGGCTGGATTTTGTACAGTTTATGTTTGGCAATGTTTCTTTTTAATCTCTCGAAGCTTAAGTTTGAATCGACTCCTTTTAATAAACCATAGAAATATTTCGTAATAGCCTGGAATTTCAATTTTGAGCAAGTTGGCGTCACGCGAATACCATAGAATAATTACTGAATTGCTGATTTTTATACGTTTCAATGTTCCAAAAATGCATATAGAAGGCACATAATAAGCAGAGGTATCTGTCATACTAAACGTACAAAAAGTATCTCTTTAATTTCTTCAATCGTTCAGTTGCGTAAATATAAAATAAAAATCCGCGGTCTATTCGTAGCAACATACCTTTGCCCTGCGATCTTCCTGCAGGTTTCACGATCCACGTGGAACCAGGTTGCTTGTGATACTCCTCCGCGAATAGCCTATAATCGTTTGGTAATTCGAACGTCAGCGGCATACCATCGCAAAGTTCAGCTTCGTCTATCTTATTCGACTTGAGTAACAATTTCTTGTATCGTTTCAAGTTTCTGTATAAGTAATTCTTCCGTGTCAATTCGTAATGATTGCGGAAGTGTGGTATCTTTTGATAAGAAGCGAGCTTCAGGTCCAAAGCCTGGCGAACGTCGTTGATCTCGCACCACCAAAGGTGCCAGTTCTGATCGTTGGGCTCTATTACCTTGAAAAGAGTTAAAGGATTCGCGTGGGAGGCTCACTCGTCGACGTATTAGTGTCAGGAAGTACAATTTATTCGTGGATATGATTACGCGAATTGTGTCGAATAATAAACTGCTTCCTGCTTCTGGAAGCTGTAACGCGAATACCTTTTTCGTATTTTGTCCTCTTGCGTAACTTCGATTTCGTTAATCGCAAACGTTACGCTTTGTTCTGTAATTAGTCGAACATATTCACGTGTGATTTATCCGCATCGCGTGAATTATTAATTTGATCGGTCGATTATTTTGAGCTCGTTACATCGCTAATTTGGTTTGTAAATTCGTATTCGGTTAAATTGTTCATTTGGTTGATATAGTTTGGATTTATCGATAACAGAATACAGCGATTCCCAAAGCTTTTACACTTGCCATTTATTTCAACATTATCGCGATTGAACTGTCTCCATTCGTAACTTTGTTCAAGAGAAAAAGGAGACGTTCTAATTATGTAAAATCTCTCTTCATTTGCATATTTAAGAATTAATAATTCCACGGCGAACAAACAAAGTTAAAAAGATACGCGTACATAACGTAGAAGATTAAAAACTCTCTCGGTAAGTTTTTCAGAAAATTTCGATATAGTCGCGTTGCTTTTTAGTTTAGAAAATTTCTAAAAGAAACCCCGCAAACTTTGCAGAATTACAAATTATTTAATCGAAAAATTGATATTTATATATTTTCGTTCTAGTTCGTCGTCTTAAGCTTTCCCTTGCTGAAAGGAAACTTTTAATTACTCTTCACCAACATTTCAACTATTAAAAGCAAACTTAGCAGACCTTTTAAAAGGAACAAGCTCCGAGTTTACTCGCTAAGGACATCTAACAATTCCAACCCCGTAATAGGGTTAAACCACAGCTAAATCCGTTTTCCCATACCACAAGTTTCGCGTTCGCAATCTGCGAAGGGTGACACGCGATCATTCTGTCGAACAATGAGGATTTTCGCATAATCGTCGCTCTTCAACGTTTTGTCGTTTCTTTTCCTTTTTTCTAAAGTCGTTTCATTTAAACGGCGAAAAGCCCTTAAGGGGATATACGCGGTCGTGATTCGTTCCCACCCTCGGCTCGTTAAGGTCGTTACGCCAACACAGGACATTCCATTACCTGCGTCCATCCTCTGGCCAGCATCACTCTAACCTGCGTCGAAGGGAAGTCACAGCGGAACCTGATGACCTTGTCGTCCTCGTTCTGCCTCCTTCTCGCGGTCGAATTCCTTTTTTCTCGTGGTGATGCGTTCTCTTCGCTCTCGTGGCTTGGTCTTGCGTTCTTGGACATTTCGTGTTCGTGGGACGATTGGTCAAGGAATTTTGTTTGCCGGATAGAAATACACCATTGTACAAATATATATTTATATTATTATTTATATGGCATGGCGCGCGCGGTTAATTGGATTTGAGATTTTATAATTCCGACGGAAATCGTTTTAGTTATATTGGTTAGGGTGAATGGACCTAACCCGTTGCGTAATTTCATTGGAACAAGTTCAGGCTATTGAGCAATACGAAGACGAACGAGATGCAAATACTTTGGAGCAGTGGTTTGTTGGATAGCTTGTAGAATCTATGGCTTTGAATTTAGTGGAATTAACGTCGTTTCTAATCTTTGAATCGAAAATCTGTGAACAGATTGAAAGATTTTGGAAAAATTGTGATATAGAACTGAAACGAGAAATTATATTTATTAATTCCATACTGTTCTCAACTTTGGTAAAATGTTTAGTAGTAGAAGAACGTCATGAAGAAACACGTGTTCCGGAAAATTAAAGATGCGCGTTCTGAATATATAATTGTACGTACGCCTCGATACCTGTAGAGATAAATATTAAGAAACTCTGATTCGTGTATATTCAAATGCAGGTGAATTAATATATTCATATTTTAATTCCTACACATTATACTATAACTTTAATAAATTTTATATAATCGTAACTCCTGTTTTCAGATTTATTTTAAATCGTACAACAAGTATCGTTACGTTTTTAACGAAATATGAAAATGGTCTTTTTCTCGGTACCAAGCGTTCGAATATTTTCGCGCATAGAGACACTGCGCATAGTTGGTAACAGATTGAAATCAATCTGTGAAACCACGCGCATTAAATCAGCCCTCGATGGGGAATTAAAAATACCCGTGTGTAAACAGCGGAAAATGTAAGTTATCGCTTTTTCCCCCTGCGATCTCTTTATGGTAAGAGGCTATGACATAATGCGATATAATCGCCATGCTTTGGAAATGAACGCGGAAATTGGCCGCTAGTGACACCCGCGGCAGCCTCGTGTTATACACGAGAATAGAAAAGAAGCTTACGACCGTTTCATGCGGTTTCATCCTCGCTTTGTCGTCTCGCTCTATCGTTGTGCTACAATGTTGCTGGCGATATTAGCACGAAGAGAGGAAGGAGGCTAGATAGACGGTGTCCGAAATTTCGTGAGCCGTTTTCCGGTATACCTAACGAGAACACGCTTTGGTCCCAAGCAAATAACAGCCTACGTGCCCCGAATGGGGATGCAGATGGGTGATGGATGATGTATACTCGATGAGGCCAATGCTTCCCTCTCTTTCCTAACAGCGCAACGTTCCCGGACTAGGTCCAATCAGGGCTGCTGTTGGAGCCATTAGCTCTCCTGTATTTTTCATGGAATTGTGCAAGGTAGGAAAATCGCAAGATACGATTGTGATATATGAAAATAAATTTTATTATAAATATTTGTATGTATATTTTAGGGACTATGGGATTGAAAGTTTATGCGCGTTACAGTTCTATCAGGAGGTTACTTCATGGTTTAAAGTTCCTCCTAATTTGCGTTGAATATTATATGCGATTTATCGTAGTTGGACTGTGCATTATTATACATTTATGAAAAATTGTGTAAAAAAAAAAAAAAAAACGCATGGAATCCACGTAATAGGCGAGAATACAAAATTGAAAATTGCGTTAACGAGGGAATCCGAGGAGAAATTATGGCAAAATATGGAAGAATCGACAAGTTTGATAATACGATTCTTCTCGAATTTGATATCGCGTCTTTGCTCGGATTTAACATTTCGTTAAAATATCTACGTTCCTCCTTAGATATTAAACGCGCTAATCTGCTTGCAAGTTGGATATATGTACATACTGTAGCGTGAATATTTTAAGCACGGCGCAATGCTTTCACGATAAACTCGAAACCACGTACACTTCTTTCCAAGTAGTAAAATATTTAACCTATCATTTTTCCATTCCATATCATATCTTCTCCTTTTTCTTTCTGAGATCTTCGCAAAAGTAAATTCGATATGACGGCAAAAAATTGGCATCGAAATACTATATGCGTTTCTTAAATATTTTATCAAGACCTTTAATCGTCAATTACGTATATCGATATTAAATGACGAACAAATTATTCCACTTTACGATGATAAAAATTACTTTGTCAATCTTCCGCCAAGAAATTAAGCCCTTGGTACTCTTAGGTAAAACGATGTTCCTTGGAACCTCGTTAATTCGCGCTCTTCCATAAGATTCGTTTCAAAAAAATTCTATCTATATTACGAATAACAATATCTGCATTAAAAAAGTCAAGTTCGTGTTTAACTATCTTTGCGCTTATAAAAGATCTGTACAACATATGGAAATTTCCATAGTAAAAAATGTTCTCACGTCTACGCTCGCACACAAGATACATTCAATCTTTTTCACATAACTCGTGCGCACCGCAGACGCAGGAATGTTAAACGTGAGAACCATATATCCCCGAATTTGTCCATTTCTTTAGCCCGTAGCATTTCGAAACGCATCCTATGTATATTCGCACGAGGAACTAGTTTCTTGCTCGTGAATAAATTGCGTCTCATGTATCCGACATTAGCAATCGCTTGTTCAACCGTCAGCGAGGAAAGAAAGAAAAGGATGGTCAGTTGTACCGTGTTTCCTGGTGGCACGGCTGCTGAAGTTTTGTCGTATCGTTCGTAACGGTAGTGCACGTGCGACGAACCGGATGCACGCTGCCGCAGCTTGCATACACGATGCACAGAAACGGTAATCGACATATTGCCTAGATACATCGTGGTATTTTTCAGTTGTTTCAGACGTCGAGATGCTCTTCTCGCGCCTGCCGCTTCGAGACACGGTCATCGAGCCGCTTCAGTAACTCCTATCGAAATGAATTTTTATGTAAATACTATTGCATAATTTATAACGAACTTTGAAAATATTCTGTAGCTGGAGATATCCTTATTCCTGGCTTACAAGAATATTCACGGGCTCTTTGAATACACGCCGGTATTGTACGTAAGTCATTCTGTATATATACGTATTACGTTAGTTTATTATCTGCAGGAATTGTATATTATTTTCATTAGAAATTAATCGAAAAACCTGGAAGTTGCGTTATAATGTTTGATTTACCTCGTTGCTATAAGAATATTCACGGGCTCTTTGAATACACGCCGGTATTGTACGTAAGTCATTCTGTATACATACGCATTACGTTAGTTTATTATCTGCAGGAATTGTATATTATTTTCATTAGAAATTAATCGAAAAACCTGGAAGTTGCGTTATAACGTTTGATTTACCTCGTTGCTCGTTGAGTTGCTTATATCAACATCGAGTGCTCGTATCGAAACAAGAAAACAGGTAGAAAAATACAATTGCATCTATAGCGGTAGTGAAGCTAGTATTATTTTCTACTAAAAATCCTCAGCGTAGTTCGTCTTCGGTATTTTCCTCCCATACTGTTTGTTACGTCCGGTGACTCTACCCAGAACCATCCCTCGGCGGCCATTAGCTGTGCAATTAGGATTACTCGGACTTCAATAATCCTAAATATTATAAAACTAAGTATTTCGATTTTACCGTTAAGGCCTTTAAATGGTACAAAACACCTTCAAGTCAAGATGTTTCTTATGGTTATTGCTCCATCACATAAAAACAGGGGAAACGTAGGTTTTCCCATTTTTCCAAGGATTTCTATCCCCAAGCGACCAGTGCTGGGGCGATCACCATCCAGCGAGAGTTTTCCTTTTTTTTCCCTGACGACAGCATCGTCATCGAACTTCACTGATTCATCAACTACACATCAAACACAGTCAACATCTCTGCACTGGGTTTATCAATCTTAGATCAGTCATCTAGTTAACTTCTATCTATACGCATCGAGCGTGACCATCTTGTCTACAAGTTATTGCAATAAATAAAGTGTAAATTATAACCTGTTATCTCAATGTTAGAATTAATTCAGTCGTCTCTATTATCCTAAACGAAATAGGAGATCGATCATCTCGTGGCGTCGATTATATAATCGTAACAGGAATTTACGACTCCTCGCTTCCTTGCGATCGCGTCTCTCCGCGAACGGTCGAACATCATTCTTTCTCTCTCTTTTCTTTTAATAAATACTTACCATTGTATCGAGAAACATCTGCAACGATAAAAATGAACAAAAGTCAACTATTCTCAAGAAACGAACATGCAATATTGAATAAAAAACAATCTTGTGGCACACAGATTTTTATAACAGACGCGTCTCTCGCGAGATCAAAGGAACGATCTTCCAAAAGGCCAAACAAACGAACGAGAGTCCCACGAATGCCAGGATCGAACGAGAAAAGTATCGCATCAAACTGTCCACCTCTTGAATCAAATTCGACCAAACTAATCCCCGCTGCAGGAACAATGTTACAAAACTCTCGATCCGTCATGGAAATCCAATTTGGCATCGGAAATGCGAATGACGCCAAGCGAAAAGCAATGGGAACGTGCGTTTCAGTTCGACGAGCGGCATGACCACACGCGATAATTGATACCGATTGCAGCCACGTGACACATTTGTCGGAGGGTTTGGCCGAGCGCACGCGAAGCGATCGACGCGTGATCCATGATCCATCGCCATCGAACGCACCCTCGAACGCGTCGCAACGGACGATCGTCACGCTACGTAAAGCCACGTGGCTGGAAAATAATAGCTATTTATACGACGCTGTTATCGGTCGGCGTATGCTTCCGCTTGACGCCTGCCGCGTTGATGACGCCTCTCGTTTATGATCGTTTGCCTTTCTTCCGTTTTGGATCTCGACGTTTGCCAGCGTCTCTGTTTTATTCCGCCATAAGCTGCACGATGCACTTTTTCCCGATATCTTCTATTGTAAGGCAGTAATCGTGGCGATTTACGAACGTTCGTGACGAGTAATTTATCGTGCGTTAACAAGGAGAAAGGCTTAGAGAAAAAAAAAGTCTTGAGTCGTGCGTTTCTCTGTATCTTCCTTGCGTATTTTTCAATCGTGCCTTTCCATTTTAACAAAGTTAGAAGCTTCGTAGATTTAAGAATAGTAATTACGACGGAATATCAGGCGTTGTACAGTTCCATGGAATTTCAACTAATTTCTAGTATCTGAAGGAAGTATTTATAAAAGAATTCCTAATAATTTGTTCAAAGAATATTAAGTACTAAGAGATACGAACACTATGACGACTGTGGCTAGTTTTCCACTGTTACTTTCACTTTCATTAATCAACGAAACACGTTGTTTGAAAGTAAAGGGCTAAGTGTGGTAAATAATTAAAGAAGTGTATGATTATATAAATAAATATGTATGCAAATCGCGCGTTAATAGTTACACATATGACGTTAGCGTCGCGTCATCGACCGTCATAGCGTTAGTAGACAGCGTATTCTTGCGACAATTGGATGATTGTGTCATTTAATCCTACAAACTTTTCAGGATTACCATTCAGTTCGCAATATTCATAATAATTTGGAATTTCTCGAATGTGTTGGAAATTGAGGAAAACTTTAGCATAAGATAGAAGCGATAAATCAAGCTGAATGACATGCGTGTGTCACGATCTCGTAATACGATGGAAAACGCTGAAAACTTTCTGCGCGACGTAATAAAATATGTATTCGTTTTCCTGGTCGAGCGACAGGCAAGTACATCTTACGGAGGTGACAAACGAAGACGTGTCTTTTCACGGTAATGCAAGACGTTGCTTCATTTGCGGTTGTTCTATTTGCATCTGCGGTTCAGCGGTGCAAACGGATAACGCCGTGTGCATGTAATTGTCTCATTTGCGGTTTCAGGTCAAAGCACAATTTGTCCTCGCGGAAACTCAGGTTTTCTACGGTTCTCAGATTTTACACGAGAAGACACGCGTGCAATACGAGAACGAACAAACAATATTATTCCCGGAGCCAACGTTTGCGGTAGCTTGTGCCATAGTATGTCTGTTTTACCTTAGACGAAAATTGAATTGCTGGAATTCAATTCGTTTTCACGAAACCATGACAGTTGTGAGAGCGAACATTGTTACGCGAGTTTTATCTTTATTTTATTTACGATGCAACGTATATAAAATCCGTGGTGAGAAAAAGAGAAAAAGAAAAAAGAAAAAGAAGAGAAAAGAAAACTCAGATCAAAATTCAAATTATTCGTTACTTTACTCGAAACTCTGTTTTATCCTAATCTACTTGTAAAGTAAAAATACCAAACTCAAAAAAAAAAAAAAAAGAAAAAATATCAACTAATATAAGAAAGGAAACTAAATTTCGAAACTGCAAAGTTTATTTTTAGATTCGCAGACAATCACTGCGACTCAACTTAAGCAAGATCCTCGTCGACCAAAACTCGCGAAACGATCGCCCTATCCGTAATTGCTTGCCGAAAAGCTGAAGAGCCGTAACACTCTGAACAATTGGCTCAGGGGAAAATAATTGCCGTGACGGGAGTTGCGTGTAAGCAAAACGAATCACGAATTCCAGTCGTCGTCCTGACTGCTGCTCCTTGTCGGCTGACAATGAGTCACACAGAGAGCTACCATGTTGATTCGTCATCTACGAAACGAAATAGGCTTCTACGAGCCGTGAGCGGTATGCACGCGAAATTAATTCCAGCCCTGCCCCCGGTGCGCCTGGCCGACGTCGAATTTACATTTATTTCTTGCCACACAGGCCATCCAGTCTGGCCCGGGCCGAATTTCCATATTTCCAGCGCCGACGTCTCCATATCGATCCGATAGTCTCCGGTATAAACGTATCCGACGAAGCGAACGAAATGCTCGGCTAGACGACGACGAGGAACGCTTTGAGCGGCGAAACGACCAGCACAGGAAGCCCTCTTGCCTTCGTAAAAATGAATCCCAGCCGCGAATCGTAATAAAGGGGGAGGAAGGAGGCAAACAGTTCGTTATGCTGCTTTCTTGCCCTTTCTTTCAGCCTGCCTTTTCCTTCTTCTTCTTTTTACTCGCAGCCTTTGTTCGTTGTTGCTTCGTCTTTCGGCTTCTTTCTTTGAGTTAAAGACCGGAGGAAGATGGCGATGACGATGGTAAAGATGGATATTAAGTGGAGCTTTGAGACAGTGTGCCGGCTGTTTTCTCGTTATCAACCTAGAGAGATTCTAAATGTTTGGCTTCCTCTTTGAACTTGATCTCTCTCTGATTGTTTTCCTTAGATTATTTACGAGGTGGATTGAAGGAGACGGAGGGACCTTTATCGCTTGGGTTTAGAGCGTAATTGTAGAGTAAAGAGACATCGAGTAGCGTTATTAATTTACTCGTTTAGATTGCTCTAACTTATTCCTATTCCACTGTCAACGCCAAAGGAAAACATTTCCGACCGGTGATATTCTATTATAGAATTTTGCTGCATCTTTTAAAAGAGACACTTTTCGATCCTTCGACGAGAAAAGATGAAGTCGAATGTCGCGAAGATTGGAACGCACAGGGTGACCCATTTCGAGCTATAAATGGATTTTACGATCGGAAGCTGCGTCGAATCGCAGAAAATCGAACACGCCAAGTGGTACGTGAGGCTCGTTAGAATTTCGCGAGAGAGATCTACTGACGGAGTTGCCGATATTTCTGCCGGATCGCTTGTCGTTTTTTCGTCCATCCTTTCATCCATTTCTTTCTATTATTATTATTATTTTTAACCCGTTAGACATATCTTTAATCTCGACAAGACACGCGAACACGAACGTATTTTCACGCATTCCTCAGAAGTTGCAAATTCTTTTCCATTAACGATAAAATCGAAGAACTTGTGCAACGATATTACGTTTGTTTTGGCACACCAGTTATTGATTTATCGAAAGGGTTAATAGGTTAAGGTTACGTATAAATATAGCCTTGATAATCTTGATCTGTTTACTTTGCTAATACCTTCTCGGCGACATTTAAATTCCTTTTTATTGTTTTCGATATAAATCCTGGGATTAGTCTATTTTTACATCGGAATCGGACACCTAGCGCGTATATATCGTTTGTTGATGCCAAGTTCGGGGCAAGATTTAGGACGTACTATTTGGATAGAAATTTCAGGGTCCTCGGCGAAAATGAAAGTGAACATCTGTACGAAGCCTTGGGAGCGTACCCGCGACGTTTTATTGCGTCACGTTTTATTTCGGTTTACATCGGTCGCTCTACGGCCATAAACGCCTTTCAGAAACCTGTCGAAACTCACAGATTTATTCCTAGATCGTATTTCTTTCTCTTCTTTCCTTTTTCCTTTTCTTTTTGTTTTTACGAGTAATATATTTTTCGGACGCGAGAATTTGTACGCAGAACGAGACGAATGTGAGTTTAGAACGAACTCGTCGTTCATATTTTTGCAGGCTAATTCTTTGGCAAAATTTCGAACATCTATTGGTGCGTGTAATATATGTATGTAAATGCAGTCGTGTCCAAAATTTCAAGAAGTGAATGACATCGGATTTCGCATTCGAGAAATAACTGGCGCCTCACGTTCTTTCTCACGTCTAATTAATAACTGTTGCGCGTTTCGTATTATGTTACAGTATTATGAAATAATTGGAACTCGAAACGATCGTTCAGATCTGTAACTTTAGATATCGTGCAGTCTGTTTAGGAAACTTTTTCCCAGCAATCCCAATTACGCTTTGGGATCTTGAGCTTCTCACGTTTATCGGTATAAAAAGATTCGTAATTTCAAGGTAGTCCTCGATCGCGTGTTTTTTCTCGTCTCTTCAACTACGTATCTCGCTTCTACTTCTGAGAAAGGAAATAGCGTGCATTTTATTTCTAAGAAACAAGGGGAAAATTATTATTATTATATAACGCATTGTTGCGCTGCGGTGTTCCGCTCGTACTCGACCTCGATTTTTCTTCTCTCTCGAAGGCGAAATAAAACGGAAGAGAAAGAATTTTTCATTCGAGATTAACCGATAAGAAGGGAGAGTGGAAAACCTAATGATTTCAGTGGAAACGCGAATCTTCGAAACGTTTGTTACTGTGTCTCGATTCATTTCGATCGATACAGCCAAATTTTGAGAAATTTATTCGCTAGCAGGATTGAAAATGTGCTAGGTACGCAAAGTAGCTCAATGTTACCATTCCATTGGATCCTCTCGGTCAGAATCGAGATCGTCATTTAAATTCAGTGCGTCGTGGCCGAAGCATTCCCGGGGTCTACTCCCGGGAGAGGATGATGAATGACCTTGAACAGCCAGTGGGAGATCGTGGTACGGTTATTCAATAGTCGGAAATGGTTCGTCAATGGCGGTTAACCTAACGGCTCTTATTACGCAAAACAGTCGACGTTTACGGTTGCTGTGTTACGCACGAAAATGTGCTGCTCCTTTCAGCAACTATTTATATACCGGCGACCGACATCGCGTATATACGTGCACGCTTATGTGAACAGCGTTACGACAGTCAATTACGTTTCATTGTAACGACATTATAGATACGTTTGCGCGCCTAATGAAATTTCAACGGGTCCATTGTATTTTCTCGATGGCGACGGCGATGGCCCTCGGTTCATTCGTTTTTCAACGCCACGTACAGTATTCGAATCCGCGTATAGGCTGACTCGCGAAAGCATTCGAACGATTATCATAGTTAGGGGAACTCTTACGTACATGTCGTATGTGTTTTTGGGAAAAATTTTGAGGTTTCGTCAGTGCCGCAATGAAACACGATTGCCACTATCGCATTTGAAAACGTACTGGAAAGAAGCATGTAGAAGTTACACGATATTTTTATCGCGAACGTATACGTATTCGATAAAGATGATAAGTACGCTATGCTACGAATAAAACTAGTATGTTAAGCATACAATAAGTGCTAGTTAGGTATATTAGGTATATAAAGGATAATTGATCGTTTATATATTTGTATGAAAGACTAGTCAGTACATAATGTGATAACTATATGCAATAATTCAGAAAAATGTTTGTACATTCTATAAGACGATTATCTTTATTTAAACGTAATGAGTCACGATTATATTGGGCAAATTTGAAACCACTCTGAGAATGTACGTAGCAGTGCACGAGATACTTTTATTGCAAACATATATGTGCTTGATAAAAGAAATTGGTATGCTGTGCTATGAATAAAGTTAGTATCTTAAGCATACAATAAGCGTTCGATATGGTATCGCTGAATATCGAGGTTTATTAATTATAATCGAGGTTAAAAGAATAATTGATTGTTTATATACTTTTGCGAAACATATGCAGCCAATACATAATGTAACTATATAACTTACATTCTGTAAGAGGACTATCATTTAAATAAATGAAACGTCATATTTGTTTATCGATATATGAAAGAACGGTAACTGATGAGCGCTATTCTATATATATGTTGGTACAGACGAGAGAAAAGTTCATCGCGCAAACAATAAATTATTAATATTTTGTCGAAATCTTTGCGATAGCCAATAATCATGCAATTCAAATTCAGATTCTGACTGTACATAAGTTGTCATCGTTCATCCAATACCATGTACGTATACATCGTACATAAATTATAAACATCAGATGACAAAAAAGGTGCTGTAATCAGCAAACATATTGAACACCGTTTAATATCGATACGTCGAAGCAATCGATTTTTGTTCGCGATCGACGCGAAATATTTTGCCATCGAGTCGAATCTCTTCAATAACGCGCCATAGGGACGTCGATTCGTTTTTGCTGGAGACGATGGTAAAAAGCGATTTTAATTAAAGCTGATTGCCAGGCGCCAATTAACGCCGCTATTGCACCCCCTCGCTCAAAGACACTAATGTCGTCCTGTACATATCACTTTTCCACGCTGGTCGTTGGAAAATCCGGTTTTCATCGAGCGATTGGACATCGATACGCGGCGCGCCAAATTTCTCTGCGGCATTTTATCGGACGGGCAAAAGAATGAAAAAAGGGAAAAGGAGGAAGAGAAACTGCTGAAAAAAATGTCGGTACACGGTGTACGGTGTACGGTGTACGGATCGAACGCGTGAAAGCTTCTCGTTAACGGAAGTAGAGAAGACTCGTCGACGCGATTGGCTCTAGCTTCGGTTCTCCAGTTTCCAGGCATTCGAAATACGGAAATCGATGGTATATAGGGTCGTGGAGTAGAGAATACTGGAGTTCTGTGGTAGGATATTAGATGATTAATGGCGTTTTTAAGTAACGCTAGTGGGTTTAGCTTTAAGAATTATTAATTGCATTTATTTTCTTTGCGATTGAAGAATTGGTCGGAGCAATTTGGTCATTTGAAAGATTTAGGTCAAAACTTGAATTGTACTCGATGTACGAGTACGAATAAATACGATACGAATATGACCGAAAGCTTGATTTATAAATGGGATTGTAATCGATCGACGATATGCTTTCTCCAAAGAAGATATTGGAGAATGTTCGAATGTAAGAGATACGAAGGTTCTTTTAGGGGAAAATAGAGCGAGACGAGGTATCGATGTTTTTCTTAAATAAGACACGCAAATGAATATAGTTATCCTGTGATGTAGGACTCGATCAAAGAAATCTAACAGCTCGACTACGTTGTTTCGATCATTTTTAACTCGATTATATTTTTCTCACGTTAAAACGTATCTTGCTGAGACCTTCTTGAAACATATCGCAAATTCCTTTTGTTTGCTACAATGGCAAGATTGAAATATATAAAATTCTATGATCGTAGCAAGGTTAATAATTTTTGCTAGCCACAAAATCAAAAAATCTGAGATCTACTATTTCAGGAATTCCGATGGCGTTAAGGTTAAAAAGCCTCGATTCGTCAAACTCCTCACGCTCTCAACATCCATCGATGCAACCTGCGTCAAACACATGCAGCGAACACTCTTTCTCTCTCTGTCTCTCTCTATCTTTCTCTACTAGACCTATTCTCTCTACAATTAAATTCCTACTAATTCTTCGTCGTACCTTTACCGTTGCTAAATCAACTCCAATTCTTTGGGACCTATCCAACGGTCGCTCGAAATGTCATTTCACCCAAATGTCGCAACCCGAGGGTGTCGTATCGACATTGGTTCACGTTGTTGGTCGATCATCGTCGTACGCAGTTCTTTAGCATCGTGGTGCGTTATTCTGTGGCTAGTTGGACGCTGTCCCGAGGAAAGTCAATGTCACGGCAGACAAAAATACTGTTCGGCTGGCATCGGCTGACGCCGCGCCGTTTGAATTCTGATCCGTGACCGAGATTCTCGATCAGTCGGCGTTTCGCGGAGCCACGTACTTGTGGTGTTGTTGTTATTGTTGTTGCTGCCTCGGGTGCGTCGCATAGCGAGGGACGTGCCTTCCGCCAAATGCCCTGTTTTACGTATTGCCTGTGGTGTTGCTGCCGTCCCCTAGATCGATACTTGTCGAGGCGTGGGGACAGGTTCGATTACGTCGAGTATATACCTCTGTATCAGGTGAACACGCTTTGTCGAGTGGCATCTGTCGTGTGATAAACGTCGCTAATTAGCCGAGTTACCAGTCGGACGATTTTCTTTTATCGTTCTTTTTCTCGACCCCCTTTAGATATCTCGTTTAATCTTTCGAGTACTCTGAGCGCTTTTAGCTAGTGTTGTTATAAGTTATGAATGCATATATATCGTGAATATTCTTGGTGCGAAAGTGGCACGAAAGAGTCGATAAATGTGTGGACAAACGAGTTTCCTTAGCTTTATTCCCTTAATATTCTGCTTATGAAAGAGAATTCGTATTTCTTCTTCCAGAGACGATTCCACGGTTTGTTGAAGTTTGAAAAAAAATTCTTTCTTTAGACCGTGGAAAATATTCCTTTTATTTCTAATATACGTAGTTCTGTAAAGCGTCTCTATCGTTCTACAATCGTACCATGACAAGGCGATATATACGAGTTTGTTGATAATGTTGCGTTTATGTAACTTTTATATAATATTCCACACAGGTAGATATCGTCGTGATCTTTAATGGGTCAGAATTATCCTGTACACCATGCCAAATGTTACAGTAGCCACAACAAATACATCTGTTTTTATTTTTTCTTTTTTCTTTTTTTTTTTTTTTAAGGAACGTCGATGTCCACGGTATTTAATACTTAAAGGGTTAATTTTCTTTTACTTTACGCTTGTTTGGAAGAGTAAGCACGTACCACGAAGTCGATGAGGGGATTGGATACCTTTGTTCTTCCTTGTAATTGTCAGCATGATTCGCCTTCATTGTGCATTGTCTCGTTTGGTTTTAATAGCTTGAAGAGGCGTGGCGATGAATTTACAATTGTTGCGTGCAGTTTGATCGAGTATTATTTTGTGAAATGTTTAACTTATTCGCGTAGAATGGGAAATTGTTATAACCAATGAACTTTTTAGGAGCAAAAGCTGGGCCATTACGAGCGTGTCTGGCTTTCATCTGGCCGCTGTCCAATTAGTTAAACGCGCGTAAGAATATTGGACTTTAATGTACTTACGTGCTGACAACATGTTTATACACTGTGTATCGTTCATCAAAAACTTCAGATACATGTATCTTTACAGTTTTTCAATAATTTTTATAGTTTCTGAAATGCTTACATTGATGAAAGACAAAAGAACTTCTCACTCAACCCAATATCGATTACTCAAGACCTGTGACAAACTATCACCGATAATATTAGTTGAAATGTACAAGACGACCCAGATATATCCTTTTATTATTATCCATAACAACTCCCTCCTCCCAAAAAAAGAAGAAAGATCGCACGATCAATACCAAACAAAATTATATCTGAAATTTTATATGGAAAATTTATAAAGTACCAAATAAAATACCAAAAGTGGTAGGAAAGATACGCGTAATATGCAAAAATGAACAAAATGTCGAAAGTACAGCGTTCCTTATGATATTTGATAGGAGAAACAAAATTCTGTTTAGGTTTCATCATTTTCGGTTATAACCACAAAAATTCGCATAAATATTCACGGTTTCATCATAATATTTAGCGAATGAAACGAATCGTTGCTTAAACTCTGTCTCTTTAATCACGTTCGTAAAAGCTTGAATTTGCATAAAGAAGCAGCTGCGATATTTAAAACGTATTTATCGAAAGAGACTGTACATCGAAGAACGCAAACATTTTTTACTACGAATATCAGTATCGACTATTAAACCGAGCACATCCGCACTCTATTTACGTGTTACGAAACCTCCTCGTTACGAGCTTTCGAAAGAGACGAGTTTCATGGGAACTGGTAAATTCGGTGAAGCGCAGAATTACAGGGCCTGCGTGTAATCGCACAGCTGCCCACGCAGAAATCGGGGCATCAAACTGGGATCGAGCCGGTCGGTCGAGGGCGAACTTCTCCCACGAAATTGTTTCGCAACACCGGCGGTTCGCTCGACTTGAGAACTTTCACGGAACGTGGCTGAACTTTCTACGCCTTCTGCCGACGATGTTATCGGATCTGAAGATTTATCAGAACGAACGGCCGCTCGAGCGTCACTTAATGAGGTCGAGATGAATTAAGCTGATGATGCGGGCTTTTTCGGAAACAATGGAGCGGTAACGCGAGTACTTTAAGTAATAAGCCTCTCTGTTAGGGTTGGACAAAGTCCGAAGATACGAACCCAATCCCAAATTGTATCGCTGGGAGAGCCTGTTCGATTACGTCTTTTTAGCTACTTCGTTAGCTGTCGAAAGTTTTGCTAAATGAATTATATGTATAACGTATATGATACGAAAGGGAAGATAGAAACGAAGGGACGAAGAGAAAGTCGTTGATATTTTATATTTCGTAGGAATATCTACAAAGTTCACGCATCGATATCCCAAAGTGAAAAAGCAGTCTCGCAACTTCTACTTCTTCGAGTTGTAATTTGAATGGATCTTGTAATCGCGGGTAATCGATCAAGACTGTACTGTAATTTAGAACGCGGTAGAAACGTAGAATACAGGTACGTCTATAAAATATAAATACGCTATATACAGTATAAAACAATGAATAAATTATCGACACGAATTATCGACAAGGTAAACAGTGCACGAAAATACGAAATATAGATATAGGAAAGTTACACGTGCGTTTAAAGTACGAAAAAAATTACTAATAAAAATTACAAAGAAAATTAATAACGCATCGCGATGTAAAACATGCAATTACTGCGGATAATTACGCGTTTATACGCAACGTAACGTACAAAAATCTATCGTATCGCTCAAGTACAGTACTCGGCTGGCATTTAAGATAATCAAACGAATCTTCGTATGAACCTCAGTTTCTTTCATTGCGTTCGCCAAACGTACGAATTTGCATAAAGCTCCGCAGCCAAGTAATAATAGAAATTGTAGGAAAGTCACTAAATGTCACGAGAGGGGTAAAACTACACGTGGTGGAAGACGTGTGTATAACAGAGCATATGTATACATACATATATATATATATATATATATATATATACGTTCTGACGCTGTTACAACGCGATTTCGCACATCGATCAGTGGCGTCAGGACACGAAGGTCGAGCCGGCCGACAAGCCTTTGCTCGTAAATCAATTTCGAGGGTGCACTCGTGTGCGCGTCGATGCATTCCGTAATAGATTTCGACTAAACAGGTCAGAGAGATCCGTCTGTTCTGAAATTTCGTTGTAAACATGCCTGTCCCGTTCACGGCGCACAAAGCGTCTCAGGAAGATGCAACATCCATTTATGAATGCAGACCTAGTAATTGGACGATGCTCCTCCACGAAGAGGTTGAGGGTTGTCGATCTTGCTGTTCAAGATCGACTGTCATCCACCGAACGCAAGAGTTCATTTAGCACACCAGCTTCTCAAATCGTGTACAGAATGCATAATGGAAGAGTAAGGGGGAAAAAGCGAAGGAATATCGCAAAGTATAGACAGCTTCGTTGAGAAAGTTCAGTTTCAATATGTTGGTCCGTTAGAGGAGGAACAGTATTTAACTGTTTTATGGTTTATAAAACGAAGTTGTTGAAGAAGAAGAAATAACGATTAATAAAGTATTAATTATTTTTATCTGTGTCTTGTTCCTGTACTGGCTGGACATTCCCTGTTTCGAACCATTACACTAAATTTTTAAGCAAGATATTTTGCGTATTATAATTATTGATTCGCGATAGTTGTGCAGTCCAAGTTCTCGGAAATAAAATGTGTTTTGAGACGGAAAATCACGAAGAACGATCGTTCCTCGTTTTTTATCCTTTACCTATCGATTCCTGCTTCTTTTAAATTTTATATCTCGCTTCGTTGTATTTTCAATGTTTAATACTAACTTTCGAGAATCGAACGGTATTTCGCAATGGAGTGGATCGAAGTAATCGCGTCGTGAAATTTTAATCTTCAACGTGGAATCGTAAGAATTATTTGATCGTACGGATGGTAATTCAGATGCACATTGAGCGTGTTAATTTCTTTGACAATAGCAATGGACGATAAATTATGGAGGATATAGGACATTAGAATTTGTGAAGTTCAGCGTACACTGAATATTTCAAAATTGCTATATAATTTTTTAATAGACGTAAGTTTCCCTTATATTTGTATTTATCAGTGTTAAAAAGATCTTTCTGTTTTATTTATTTTATTCTTTAATACTCGATAGAAGGAAATGATATTTTTCCTTCTATGCACGATATGTATGAGATTGCTTTCTTTTCGATCGTGTAGCATTTGCTATGCATCAGTCTGTGCAACACGTATGAAAAAGATTCGAGTGAAACCTCTGGCGCACATCGAAAATGGAGAAGGCATCGTTCCAGCCAAGACTTTTCTCATTACGGATGTTGAATATATAATCTTCCATCCTATATGCACCATAGTCAGTCCATTCCTCGCTATTATTCAGACAGATCAGCTTATTCTTTATTCTTTCATTACTTATTATTCATTGTTCGTTCTACGTAATGTAGTTTTCCATTTGTTATGAAAAACAAACGCGCAACATTTATCTTTGTTTCACACGATAACGATTTATGTTAATCGCGTATGTAACAATTAGAAATTTTAAAATTCGTTCGCAAAGTATCGCAAAGTATATGTAAATAAAATTACATGAATTTAAAATCATAGTTTGACTTAAAATAAAGAAGCTCTGTTAAGGCTGCGCGGAAAGTTTTAGGATATCGATATTTTTCAATCGTTTACTTCTATTTCTCATTGAAATTATAGCGTGGAGAATAACATTATTTTATATTTCTTTTCTATAACATATCGAACGTAAATATTTTCTCTAAAATTATTTCTATTATTCCTGGATTTTCAGTATAAATATCTCGTACAAAATTATCGATACGTACAAAGTATTTTTCTGAAATTAAATAATTATATCTAAGCTTCGAATTGCTTAACCCAAGTCCAATGACGCCAGTAATAAAGCAAACGAGCGTTAAATTAAAAATTGCGCAATCTCTCTCGGTGAAATCTAGCGTATAGTTTATTATCATATAGTTTAAAATTGTAGCCCGATACTTGATCCGATACGTTTATTCATTGCCGATGGTTATGACACCTTTGAAATAGTAATACAGTATCCATACGTATGATAATAATCCGTGATTAGGACACACGTAACCCGTTCGTTCGTTGTAAGCGGTAAATATACTGTGAACGTTGAAATACGATGAACGTCACTGGGCAATTGCAATTAAATTACCAAGGAAATTAGCCTGCACTGTGGATAATGCATTCGTGAACATAGAGAGTCACGTTGCACGGACAAACTGACCCACTCTCAGCGTATACAGGGTGTTCCTACGTTAAATATCGAATTAGGAATTAGTTAGACTTTCGTAACTAGATTAATTCTCTTTATACTTGGCCATTAAATTAGATTTCAAGCACTTTACATAAACTTTGAAATCTGCTTCTTGCAGCTTGTTTCTCCGTTCAGGTATATGTAGCAAATATTTGTTAAATATTTTTGCTCGAAAGAAAGAAAGAAAGAGAAGGAATATTTTTCACGATCCTGTTTTCCTCGCTTCTTCCTCGTATGTTTGCATCTCTTTGAATATCTTCGTTTCTCGAACGCTTTACTCGTAAAAAGCATGGAATACCGGAGAGACGGTAAAATTATATCAGATACTAAAACGAGATATTTCAAACTATGCATATTCTAATAATATCTATTCGAATATAATATTCATTTTGTTTTATACGGCTACCAACAGGACTAAGATCTAAAGAGTCCACTTTCGGTTCGTTCTATTATAAGAAAAACAAATCCATCAGATCCAAGTCTAAATTGCAGGGTAATCGTCTTCGGAAGACGAATTATCACGCGTAAAATATAAAAAGTCCATTTGCAATCTATCTTCTCATCAAACAGTTTGCGTGCATAATTTTACACTTGTTAAGTTCAATTTTCACTTCCAATTTGTACATTTAATTTAATTTTCACTTTCGGAATAAAGATCCCAACGTTTAATTAAAACTTAACAGCTCTATTTTCAGCCTCACTTACTATTAAAAAAAAAAAAAAAAAAAAAATTCTCGTTTAAATGGAAATTACAATTTCCCACTTTGCAAGAAGAATCGCCACGTAGAGGAAGAAATATTCCCGAGCTTCCTGGCTGCGCGGAAATTTTTCACGCCGCCGAACAGCAATAAAGCGGAACGACGTGGTCCGCGCTGAACACACGGTATATTCGAAAGATTTACATTTTCCGTCCAGCGGCGGACAATGTTTCACGGGGGGAGGTATGATGGGGCTAAGCGGCCGTGCATCGAAACAATAGCGCGAGACGGTCGCATTTGCGCGGGATGCACACGTATCGCTGCTGCAGTTTCTCGTTATTGTTGGCGCAAGGCACGATACATAAGTGCATGCGACGTTCAAGTTACGTGAAAGCTCTGTCTGGCCTCGTGTTTCCAGTCAGACGGTGCACCTTCCGCGATATAGCCACGAGATTGCATGTTTCGTTGTCTTTCTTGCCTGTGATCGACGCGGCTCGCCTGTTAAACGCCAGTCATTTACCACCACACCTTGTAATTTCTCCTTTGGATCGTTTCTCCTTCTAGGTTAATCTACTTGTTCGTTAAGTGGAAGTTGCTGCAGCGGCGATGCACGAAATTCGACGAAATTAAAACTCGCTGGATCTTTTTACTGTCGCGATGACGACTGACTCGAGAGACTCTGTCGAATAATTGAATCTGTTACTGATTAGCGAGGTTTTAGGGTTAGCGAGGTTTTTGCTTCACTAACGGAAAGTTAGAGTTGGCAGATTTAAAGGAATCGAAAGTCAATGGCAGAATTTTGTATTAGCGTCGTAGCGAATGAATTTGTTTTTGACGAACAATTTAATGTATCGCTTGACGGAGGGTTGCGCGCGGTTAAGGACGAATAATTTAATGCGCGGCTTGGCGAAGATTCGTAAGGGATTGGGTAAGTTTTTCTGATAAAATGACCAGTTATCTGGACATTTAGAGTTACGTAATTTGCTTTTGTTTGGCTTCATAGGACTTGTTTAAGAGATTGTAAAAAGCGGTGAAGAATTGTTACTGGCATTTTAGTTTCACAATCTCTGTTTAGAGTCGATTGGATATCGTGAAATTTGTAAGAGGGAAAGGGGATTTTATCGAGTGGATTTGTATGGATTTTATAGTTTTCCAGTATTTTGAATTGTTGGACACTAAAGCGAATTTATATCGAGACGTTTGTTTGCTAGAAGCGATCAATTTGACTTTTATTTCATTTTCAGTTAATAGACCTCGCAAACAATTTTTCCTTCGTCTATTTTGTAAAATATATCATCCCCACTTTCGTTGTAAAAATCTCATCCTAATACATCTTATTCGATAAAAAAAAAAAAAGGAGAAAAAAGAAAGAAAGTTAATCATATTGGCCGATAAAACGAAGAAAAATTTATGGATCATGATGTTAATCCACGATGTGTTACAATGAAGTTAGTAAAGCGTGGCGTGGCAACTTGGGTCTCTTTGTACGCGTCAGCTGCTCCTTTATTTGTCCAAGAAGAAGGATTTGCCCGTGTTAACAGAGCTTCTACCTGGTAGCGTCTTATCCGTCTTCCCGCTCATGACGGGTAGCTTCTTGTAAACAATTTCGTTTCCTGTTCCTTGTGCACCGTGGAACGCTATTTCCCCGGAGGCAAGCCGCAGGAAATCGAAGAGACAGCGACGGAAGAAATAGGGGACAATTTTTCAGAGAAGTTCAGAGCCGCGAAGTAACGCCGTGAAACTATACGGAAAGTCGTATATACAGGCGTTCGAGGGTTGAGATACGTTCCTTCGCTTTCCTTGTACCTCTCACTCCCACTTTCTATTCAATAACTTGCAAAATGACTTATTACGTTTGAGCGTATGGGATGTCGTTTCCATCGAGTTCCAATTTGCCGAACAAATACCAACCAATTTGTCCATATTCTACTGAACTATGGAGAAAAGCAATAATTGCGAACAAGTATCGAACGATGTTCCTTGTATCTTTGAATATTTAGTCGAATTTACATTGTTCACGTCGGAGGATCACTGCTGATCAAAAGGACGTTTTTCCCGATGAAACGTGTACGGTGAAACAATGGAAATGCGGCTTTACTCGCTGTTCGACCGAACTACCGGCCGTGTTCGATCCTGCCTTTATCTTCGACCGCTGTTTGTACTTGAAATATTTCAAGACTTGTTGGTTGATTCATCGTCCGTATCAATACGTTTTGCATAATTTTGTACGAAGTAAGTTAGGAAACAATATCTGCCGGATTCGTTGGGCAGATATTGCCAGTTACCAGCGTAAGTTATGTAAAACACGTTCGTTTCCTCGGTCGTTCCATTCAACCGATGATGTGAAAATTGCACAGCGTTACGTAAGCGTGGGAATAGTATAGCGAGATGGATTTTAGCAACGATGGGAATACTATGGCTCTTTGATTTACTTGTTCCGCCGGATTGCCACGATTGTTGTATAACCAGCGAAATATCGTAGGAAGCTTTATTTCGTTACCAAGTTAATCACATTGACCTCTATTCCCATACTTTCTCGATCGATGATAAGTCATTATAAATTCTAACATCGATAGCGAGCAACTAAAATCCTATTGTGTTTATTATAAACGGTATATCAATGTTATAGTGGGCTTACGTTTGTAGCGATCGTTTGGACGATGCTGTGTTACTTTTTAAAAAAATCCCTCCCATCAAACCACTTTTACGTGTCTTCTACTTACTATTTTTATTACATATATTTAATATTAAAATCACGCGAGAAGAGGAACTTTGGTAACATGAAACTAACGAAGAATATATCACGTTCTTAAACTGTTCCTCTATAAAGCATGGAAAATGTGACTTGCTACGCGTCAGTCTTCTGTGATCTTCGCACAATCTTATTACATTAAAAATAATTTAACGATCGTCGCAATTAAGATGGAGATAATTCACGTAACATCTACACCAAAAGAACAACGCTTTACTGTAACCGTTTTATTTTAATTATCAACGTGTACCAAATTCACCCGTGTTATTATCAAAAATTCAAAAACGATAAAGACACGTAAGGTGGTTTCATCATAGAACGTGTAGAGAGAGGACGAATAGAGTATCTGTTTTAACACAGATACGTAATAATGGGGAGGCACATTTGCATAATGGCGGTTCGCTATTCGCCCCGTTGGCCGGTTGGCCAGGGAGCTGCAGCGAATTGTGTCGTCGAATTGCCAAGAGCCGGTGGAGCAAGTAGACGCCCTCATAGCGGTGCATGGCAATTCGTCGTACCTGACCAATTGATCCTTCTGCAGAATGCGTTTTCATAGAAACGGTGTCTGTTGCTTTTGCAGGTCGAGGCCGGTGACGTCATACTCAGGGTGAACGAAGTCGATGTTAACCGATTCAGTACTAAAGAAGGTAAGAAGACCGACCTGCTTTAGCTCCTCTCTCTCTCTCTTTCTCTCTCTCTCTCTCTCTCTCTTTCTCTCGCGCTCGCGATATAATGCACATTCACCCAAGTGCACTCGTTCTCTCTTCTCTCCCTTTTCCTCCCCCCTTTCATGGTTCCTCCTCTTTCGCCCCTGTTTGAAAGGTACAACCTTTTTGTCCGCGATATAACGTATCGAATGCTCGCAGGATTTGTATTCTCGCGTTCTGTGATCCAGATTTGACAATTGACGAAGATTAATGTTGCGTTTAACGACCAGAACTATCGTCGAATAAAGAGCAGCAGGACTGCGTTTTCAGTGACTCGTATCGATAGTCAAGTTGAAGCGAGATACATGTTTCATCAGCTATGATATTCGTATTGCGTTAAAAAGACGAGCAACGTCGCTTAATTATATATTTTAAGCAAATGTATCGTACTATGCATACCCCATGGTGTTCGAATATCGACGCGAGTCGTACATGAACTTCATTTATCGAAAATCCCACATTTTAGTCGATGCCAGAGACAATGTCGCAGGCAATGCAAAATAGGAAAAAATCCTTTGTTCATACATTTTCCAAGAATCATCGAGATCTTGGAATATACACCGCTATAAGTTTGTAAAACTTTTATGTGGAAGATCTTGATCGCTCTGGTAGTTCGATTGGTAAGAATCGAGAAACTTGATTTACACGGTGACGATTCTTTGGCGAAATTAGTAAGTAGTTTATCCATCTTATCTATAAATTATCAAGCAACTCGATTACTCTCTCAAACTGAACCAATCATTTATCCGAGTTCTCGCCGAAATAAAATCTACCGGTGCAGAAAAAGAAAACTTGGAAGATCGACGTGATCAACTTTCTCGTAATTGCGATACAATTCTCGAACGTCCAGGGAGTTACGATGGAAAATAAAAAAAGAAAAAGGGAAAAAGCGAGAAAGAACGTAGATCGATCGAGTGAAAGTCGGCTCGCGCTTTATCCCACGATTGTTCTTGCACGGAAGGTCAATGAAACTCGCGCTCGGGCGTGAAAAAATCGCGGACGTTCGGCTTTTCGACCGTAAAACAACAGGAAAACGCGACCGCTCCGACCTGAAGATTCACGATTCGACGTTTCGCCGCGCGTTTCACGCGGAGATGGCAATAATTCGCGAGGAACGACCATTTTATCGGGATTTATTGGGAATGTATACCGACCGGCTGGATTTTCCATAAAACACCTGAGAATGCCTGGGAAATTTATATCGTGATTTCCGGCGGAAGCCGTCTGACGCAAGATTTCACGGCGTCTGCTCGAGTGTAGAGAAATCGAAAGTTCAGCGATAACAAGAGCAAACAGACGATTTCGCACGAACAGTCGTTTAATTATTAAATTACTTTGTTTATTGAAAACAATGAGAATACTTCTACGAAGATTAGAATAGAATTCCTATAATACTTATATATCGTCGTTGACACAACTAGAAATTTGGAAATTTTTTAGATAAACGCGTTGCTAGTCTCAGACACGTCTAATCTTATCTCTGTAAAAGTTACATAATTTTTAAAATGGTCGCTAAATGGCAGTTTATTGAAATATTCGTTGTTGGTTGTCGCATTTCGTAGGAAGTTAGATTTTAGTTGCAGTTAGTCGCAGACGTACTTAAAAGTAAGTAGAGAATGCAGGCAGTGTTGTTTATTCCAACATTATAAAACATTCCCTTCGTTATTTAATTACAAGTTTAGTCGCTAAATGAAATTGATCTTCTTGGTCTCCTGAGAAATCACCTTTTTCCAGTTGCGCCATTGATGCACTGGGACGGTGATACAATGTACGTAATTAAAATGATCACATCTGGCAATTTATTATTTGGAAAATAAAGCAAACCGGAGTTTTGTCATTCAGTCCGTATAATACAAGTTCATTTAAACGGTAAAAGACACAGGGAACTTCGGATATTTCAACGTATCTTGTAAAAAGGAAAAATTACATTTGGGATGTTTTAACTAAGTACAACAGTATATTATTTGAGATACGTACGATTCTTTACCAGTTACTACAATCCATACGGTTGCTTGTTATTCCAACGAAGAATCTTATATTCATATATTCAAGCAAACCGCGGAAGCTATAATAATTATGAATGGTTTCCAAATGCAGTAAAAATTCATTATGTGTAGGTATATGTTGAATATTTCTAGTCCATACAAGATATAAATACTATCTCGGAGGAGCACTTGCAAAGCTTGCAGCAGAAATCGAATTGAAGTCATTATTTTCTATGAATATTTACCATTTATGTACATTGAACGTCTTCCAAGAATAATATCAGTGGCACATGCAAGGAGATCACGATTAAACGAGAAGACTCTGCGAGATATTCTATATTTAAATTATATTCAAGAATTCGATGAAATATCACGATGTTCGTTTCGTTCTGTTTGCGTTTTGTCCCGTCAGTATGGTTTCCATCTATTCGTCCGATTTACGCGGTATCAAATAAAATTCATAGGAAGTCTAACACGCGATGGCCATAGAAATAGAACTGGATAACACGAAGGAAAATCGTATACGTAAGTTTACCTCGTTCAGATTAGAAATAAATGAGACACTGTTTTTGCTTGACCCTAGCTTAACCTTTCGATCTGTCAAGTGTCCCATTCGTCACGCAAAAATTATTTATTCATAGAAAGAATCGAGATGCGAGTAATAAGCATCGACGAGACGCGATAGAAGTTACAAGGAACAGAATTAAATAAAATTTTATTCGTTTATACTTGGCAGTTTTATCGATAGATCTCGAGACGGTTGGATATCGTACGGATTACGTTTTGGTTAATTTTCTTCAACGTTTGTAACATTGTTTTAAAAAATGGTTAATGGAATATGGTATGGAAGTTGCACATTTTTGTTGGCGATTTACCGCTGCTATATATTTTACGATTCGTATCTCTTCATAGTCTCTATCTCATGCATTTTTGACGCATCATTTATTCTCTGCTGTAGCTTGGCTATCTTGTTTCTCTTTTCCCCATAATTTAAATTTCTAATTGAATAATACATATGCATGAGGGGAATGTCTTGAAAACTATAAATTTGTAAGATTCTCAAAGAAATATTACGACCATTAGACGAAAATTTGTGCCTAATTGGAGCAACGAGAACCATAGCGATTTAAGTCAGTCCATTACTCACTTTTATAAAATAACGTCCTATGTTTACGATTATACAAAATTCATTACGTTTTTTAAAATCGATAAAGACGTATCGCAGCAGATATTATTGGATTACGAATTTTCATGCAAATTCCCGATCACAAAAAGAGGATAGGACTTGGATAAATATTTTTTCCAGTATTTTCTATATTTTCTTACGTATATCCTGGCTATTTTTACAAATTCCAATTTCCTGAAAATGAACAAGACTAAATGATACCTGGATGACGACACCTTTAAAAGTTGAAATACATAATTAAGTATAAATTCTCAGATTCTCGACTTACGTATACACCGCTATCGTTTTCAATTCACTAATTCTATAAACAAAATCATCGTACATTCGTAAAAATAATAATAGTAATAATAAACGAAGGAAGAGAAAACTGGAGAACAAGCTAGAAAACAAAACGTTGGAGCAATCGGTTCGCGATGTCCAATGACGAGGAGAAAGCAAAGTTAAACGAGATTCGAGAAAGAAATTTCATTCAGGCGACCCTTCCACCATGAGACGGCGAACAGTCAAACGAAATTACAAACGAACTGGACTCGAACTCACAAGTAATTCGAAGCAAAAATCGAGTTAAGATGGTCGTTGGATTACGTTAGACCAGAGGAACGAAAGAAGGCGGAAGTTTTCTTTAGAAGCAACGAAGTTTGTCAAAGTCTCTGTTCTTTACAGAGGTCCATCTCTCGACGAATTTCTCACGCTTGTTAGGATCGCGTTGGTAATTTCGTGCACGGGGGTGAAACGTCGACCATGCAGGTCATTAGCGAGAATTTTACGATGACACGACGCTAAATTTGCGCCGTGCACGCGAAATGGGACACTTGATTGACTGTATTACCGGTTGCTCGCGAATGCTGTCCGTTGCATCGAACCAAACGGTCCTTGCTCAATTTTATATCGACGATACAGTTACCCTTTTGGCCGTCTACTATCCATTTTGAAATTCTGTCAGAATTTTCTTTCTTTCTGTTAAACGTTGATGATTGAATATAACGTCAGTCTATTTTTTAATCCGAAAATTGTAGCTTGTTAATTGGAAGAGATCGATTAATTCGTCTAGATCTCCTATACTTTTACACGTCGCCTTATTCGTCCTATAAAATTGAATTTCATAATTCATTGTCCAATCTGGTAATTGTAAACGTTTCTCGTTAAGAGACGGTTCAAGGGATGTAGGAAATGATTCTGTTCTTTGCATCTATTAATCCATTAATACACTACATTTTTAATTTAAGAGGCACGTCTGAAATTAACGGAAAAAAACATCCTTTCTTTTAAGCTGAAATTATTTATAAATCAACGAATAGAAGGTTTAATAGAGGATTTCTTTAAGTTTCTAATATTAATAAAATAACATTTCAAATAAGCTGTGAATATAAAATTGCCAGAAGCAAGCTCAACAATTCTTTCGCCGATATTATGAATGAACATTAAAATAGATACTACTTGCTTGCTAAAATAAAATAGATAGAAATATTGGGTTGTTTACTAGAATAAAAATAGATACTAGCTTCTTTGTTAGAATAGAAATAGAGGTCAAGTTGACGAATAGTTAATCTCTGACCGATTTCGATGGCCCTGAAATGTGATGTGAAGATGATCATTCTTGGCAACATTTTCCTATACATGTAACGGCTGGTCGGTTTTAGTTTTTTACGAGCCATACACGAAAGTACGTTTGTTATCGTACATCCATGTACGTATGTATTCCGCGTGAAGCTATCGACGAGTTACCTCCATATGAATTCTAACGGGATATTTTCAATATCTTCATAGTGACGTAATAATAATAAATAATTCCAGTCACGGAATTCCAGATGGAAAAGAATTGACGAGGTTGAGCTATCTAAATGATGTCAGTCGCTGATGTGGTCAATACCGATAATCATAATGGTGCGACTAGATCAACGTAGTTATAATTTGGATACACACGCGAATATCCGAGTAAAAACTATAATATACAAATATTACACCTAATGTACAATTTTTTGTACATTACTTTCGCGTATAGTTATTATTGAAAAATTAAAACCAAGCACCCTATATACGTATAGGAAGAAGTTTTTCGAAATGGTGAGCTCGACAACATATTTCAAGGGGATGGAAATCGATGAGGAGGTAATTGTTCGAAATAAATACTTTAAACAAATGATCGGCTATTAGCGTCTATTTACATTCATAAAATACGAGACGCCTACGAGACTGAAAAGATTAATAGAATTCGCAGTACAAAAAATCGGAGCAAAGTTCTTAAAATAAGGAAGCGAAAGAATGAATCGAACGTAGCGGTGAGGAAGTTAAAATTCCGGAAATGGCACGAACCAACGGCAATCCCCGTTTCGCGGAGGCTGGCACAAGAAACAACAGCGATATCGTGTAACCGAGCGTAAAGCGGCCCAAGCATCGCAATATCGGCCAGCCTCGTGTTTCCTCTGGTTCCCCGTTTAATTTGACAAGCTGACATCGCAGACAAACACGAAGCGATATTTCAGTTCCGTGAACCGTGAACTCGCGTTTGTTCGACTCGGCTCGGCGCGTTTGCGTTTCGCGGATATAATTGGTAAACTTGGCCGGGCTGCTGTTCGGAAATGGAAGACGTTGGAGGTGCTTCGTCCTACGGGACGTTCGCTTTACGGGGTCGAAGGACGGTGAAAGTTTATCGAAAGCCTTTGCAACCTGGTAAATTTATTCTTCCAGGGTTTCGGAGGCCTTTCTCCGAGCTCTTTTTAGATATCGACGAGATTTAGACGTCTTTGAAGCTCTTTGTTGCTCCATTGTCTTCCTTCTGTTCGTAGAAATTGCAGTTTTCGTGGAAGACTTTTTGATCCGAAGATTAAGATCTGACGTCTCTTCCTCTTAGATTCGAAAGCCTCTTAACACTCGTCTTTCCAGCTTAATTCCACTGCTTTCTTTTTCTTTAAAATCCTTCTCCCTTTTTGTTTCTCCGGTGTTCTACAAATATTTCCAAACTTTGATTCATCCGCACGTTCGGAAACATAGAAACAGATAAGCGATAGATCTATAGTAGTTGTGTCGTAGCGAGAGATACACAGTTTATGTGTATATCATACGAAACATTTTGAAATCTCGTTAGCAATTAGATAAGGAGTATCGTGAGTATATCGGTGCAATTTGAAAGAGATAATGTATAGAAAAGTTTTATAGTATTTATTATTACCATGATTGCGTGGCAAAGATGAGTCAAATATTTGAATTAGCACATTTAATACAATTAATACACACGTTGTATATTATTACAATAGTGTAATAATTATGCATATACTAATAAGCCACAATATGTAGCGAGATCATCTCTATCACTAATTGTATGTTTAAGACAACTATTCAATATCGGTGCAATTTGAAAGGGATAATGTATAGAAAAGTTTTATAGTATTTATTGTTACCAT
This sequence comes from Bombus haemorrhoidalis, assembly GCA_014825975.1. NCBI lineage: Eukaryota > Metazoa > Arthropoda > Insecta > Hymenoptera > Apidae > Bombus > Bombus haemorrhoidalis. The sequence goes on along the minus strand of CM026175.1, from coordinate 5,558,994 downwards.
GATTGCGTGGCAAAGATGAGTCAAATATTTGAATTAGCACATTTAATACAATTAATACACACGTTGTATATTATTACAATAGTATAATAATTATGCATATACTAGCCATATGTATAATAAGCCACAATATGTAGCGAGATCATCCCTATTACTAATTGTATGTTTAAGACAACTATTCAAGCTGTATGCTAATTTTTATCAACGTCGTGTAACTTCCTGTCCGTACATATTTCTAGATTGCTTTCAAATTTTACTACTACAATCGCTGCAGTTTCGTTGCAGCGTCAATGGAATTTCAAAAAGTTTGGTACAATGCGCGTAATATGTTTGTAGAAAGATTCTGTAGCAAGAATTCGAATACTTTGACGAGTCACTGTAAACCATTTCACTCAACGGTGCACAGAATGTTTTCTACTTCCATAGACAGTTTGAAGGTAAAAGAAAGAGCCAAAGCTACAGAATTTCTTTTAGCAGATGTTTCCCAGCATTTCCACAATCTCCAGTAGTCGGGATATCCCAGGTAGGTGGAGGTTTTACACAAATTTGAGGTTTAATTAAACCGACCTGTCTGGGCATACCGTCTTGTCCGTCCGAAGCGTATATTCTTGTCATCTCTTTCGTCTAAACCTCGTCCTATCCCGTTAACGCGTCATGCTAAATTTTCCATTTTGCTGGCGTTAAAACCGAGTTCCACGCGGAACGATTTAACCATCGTGCAAAATTGCGACCCAGAGCCATCCTTTTCGTCAGGAGAAGGTCGTTTCTCTCGTTAATCTCAAGCAGGAAGGCGACCAGCCTCTCCGAAAACAGCTTAACGGGCAACGTTCCCGTAAATTCCGTTTGCAAACACGCGACAACTCGGTGTAACCGTAGTTTTTATCGCTCTTTCTCTTCTACTGTCGGGGACAGATACAAGCAGGCAGGAAGTAGAAGTAAATACCAATCAAGTTTAACCTTGATTTCAATTATTTATTATATTATTTACTACATGTAATTCGTGTATCGTAAGGATGTATAATAAATAAAGTGGAGATACAGTAGCTGACAAGATTTTACAAAACAGTTTGTATTTTAGAAGAGCAATGGATAAATATAATATATAATATATGCAGAATAGGAAAACTTTGAACATTCTTCCGTCTGCTACTGGATATAACACTAGTATCTACAATACTAGTTCGATTAACCTCTTTGTTCATGATTCATGCTACGCTTTGGACGAGATATCTTTCCACGCAATGTGGTTCATGCGATGCTTCGAAGGAAACATCGCTCGATCCCGTCTTTCAACGTTTACAACTGAAAGTTGCTCATCGGTCGTTGTAACGTGTATATCCTTTTACCATGCTTTGAATTATTTCACGCGATATTTTCTTCATTCAACGTTCCTAACCCCTTTCACATTCACAAATGCAGTGTCTCACGAACTGATTTTTATGCGAATTGTTGGACGAGATATCTCGTATGTCTTCCCATTATCTTGCATCGCATGAACGACATTGCGTTGCAAGATATCTCTTCCGAAGCGCGTCATGAATCATCAACACCACTGTCTGGCAAGATATGTACATATTTCGTATTCTAATGCAAGGTGGTTAATCGAACTGGTGCTACCGTTCTATCCAATAGCGGATAAAAGAAAATTCAAAGCTTGCCAAACAATTTACTCGCGTGTACGCACGTATCGGTAAATTCTTTATTAAATATTTTTCATCGTATCGCTAACAGTCGGCTATTATGCGGTATAAATAATATTTATTTGTCTCTCTTTTCAAATTCAATCTACGTTTGTCAAATTTTGCCTGCTACTTACTTCAACTTCGTCTATTGTGTAACCTCGTAGTACATAGATTACTTCGTAAATGATTGAACTCAATATTTACATCTTTATGTAAACAAGCCGTATTTCCGCTATCTCGTGTTTATTCCTATTTCCACTAACTATGTCTATCCCATTTATTTCTGTTCGCGACTGTATTCCTTCTATTCTACGTTTCCCATCCTACGACTCTTTGGCCAACGTCTTTCCTGATTGGTGTGTTTCGTCGTTTTCTGTTTCAGTGCTAAAATGTCTGCGGCTCTCGTCGGATCCCGTCACCCTGAAACTGCGAAGGGGTAAGTGAAGTGCGTCTAGGAATTCTTTTATTCGCGCGAACAGCGAAGTCGAGTTGGCTGTAAGTTCGGTTATTGAGTTGCGACGAGGAATAGCAATCGAGTTTCAGTTTGGGTGGTTTTCGAAATTCTGATCGGCGAATATCGAAACGTCGGCCATGGTTATTGGCTTAAGTGGTTATTAGTTCGTGAGGATCATCGATGATTCAGGCGCTTAATCGAGAGGCTTGATCAACGCATTAATAGAATTTTTCCGATTATCAGTCGCGTTACGGATTATATCGCGATTTAGCCATTGATTCGTGTTATTTTCTTAGACCTGTGACAGATATTATTTACACGGATTTACTAATTGGATTAATTGACTTCGATTGTAACGTTAAGTTAATTCCGAATTAATTTTGATGTTGGAATTATTGGCAATATTCTGATTTAAATGAAACACAAACTGTAATGAAATTTACATTTGAATTTCAGCACCGATTCAGATTGGCATTGAATATTTTATACCGTAATATGGAAGAATTTCTGGAATTTAATGCCTCTTAAGATTACATCGATTTTCAATCAATTTATGAAACCACTTGACACATTCGCTATTAATTGAAACTGATGGCGATTCATTTGGAGAACCGAAATTTTTTCTTTCGTTACATTGTCTGCTGTTTCGCGGATATTTACGAATCACTCTATCGAAAACTATAGAGCTTAAAATACAATAATTGTGTTATTCAAATGATTTACTCGATGCGACAGGCATCAGCAGCAGTGTAGTACTTTTAAACAAACGGTAGTTCCTAAAACTAGGGAAGAATGATTAATGGTAACGATAATCAACAGGAATTATGCATGGAAGGCAGGCATAGCTCAGCTCGACGTTGAACGTAGCAAGATTAGTGTGTCTTTGAACCTCATTGTCGCTGTTCTAGACATAGTCTGAAATAAGATTTTCATCGTTATAATACAGGGATGTGATTAATCCTCTCTGCAGATGTACGAGTTCCCAGTTGTGCATATCAAATATTCTTTAGCTGTTGAATAGCAAATTATTTTCACGTTAAGTTCGTTATTTTAGTAATGAGAATTACTATACGAAGAGATTACGAATTTTGAAGTAGCGCTTTAACGAAAAAAGGATGTCAATGGGACTAATATTTTTATTCTAGGATTTATACAATGATAAAGATTCTTTCAGAGATTGCCATAGAATAATAAGATAGTGATAACTCGTTGTTAAAGCTTATTCGCGTTATCGTTAAAAATCTCAGGTTGAAATCATTTTATTGTTATATTTATAGCACTGTATAAGGATGAGACTCTAATATCGGGGCTTAGGAAACTAATTATTTTAGTTTGAAAACTTATTGCCTTGAGACAAAGATCATATGATTTTACGATTAACGAACACTTTTATACTAGTAGATTTTTTCTTATTAATTGCGAAATTTCTTAAAAACCTTCTATCTTATCGTGTAATAGTTTCAGTCGCAAAATATACATCGTTAATTACGTATCATAACAGTTTCCCAACATGAACGAATTCATTATTTCTCGCATTTTAATTTCTTGAAATACTCCATTTTTCCACCACACTGCTCTAACAATTATTTTACACGTTTTTCATGTTGACGTTGAGAAGACCTGATCTGTAAAAAAGAAAAAGAAAGAAAGAAAGGAAGATATACATATACAATTCTATCTAAAGAGATCGTACTACTACATGTCGCATAAAATTCGAACCATTCGATATAATTTCCCACTATTCTTCATTGGTTCTCTAGATTTTCTTGCAACCTAACGAAGCTTGAAAAAAAGAACAAGATTTCTTCAAGAGACTACGAAGATTTCTATAAAATCTGCAACAACAAATATTTCTCGAGAATAATATCAGACCTACGGTTCCATAGAAATTGGATTAATAAAGTCGTTCCGGCGAGAAGAAAACTTATAGCGTATTTTATTAGCGATTCTCAGATTCACCGATCTCCGATCGTTGGTACACGATTACGTTCGCCATTCGCAAGATCCGCTTTCGTCGGTGAAAGTGTAGAGGAGTAGGGAGAAACCGAAAGAAATATCGGGTGGACCGCGTTCTCGACGGTGCACGCGTTCCATCGATAAGCGTAATCGGCGGTGTGTGTGGGCGGCGAACTTCTCGGCCGGTTTTCCAATCGTCTGGAATCCAAGGCGCGTATTCCTGCAACGCGCACGAGCCAACTCGCGCATTCCTCTCGGGTGGATCCTCGCGGTCGAAAGTACGCCCGGAATGCGAAGGAAGTTCACGTGTTTCGGCTGCTGGCAAGTTCTGCTTTCTCGTCCATGTATGACCGGAATTTTCTAGTTAAACGTACTTTTCGCAACATTCGAATCAACCCTTTATAATTGGACGGTCTCTTTGACTGGCGAGGAAAACAAATTGAAGATAACAGGTGAGAAACGTGATAATACAGATATATTACAGCTTCGTTTATCCGTGGAGATGCGACGAAACTAAATTGTAGACTAGGAAACATATTCGTAAAATCATCTGGTGTGTGGATGGTGAAAATAAATACAGTCAGTGAATAAAGTATTGGCGTAGGCTTTAAAATGGAAGAACTGTTTTAAAAACGGGTGCAAAGGATTTGAGGTTGTTAGAGAAGCTAGAAACATTGCTTCGTTAAATGACTTCGTTAAATGTATAGGAAATGTTTGGGAAAATTAAAATTGATAGACGCGAATAGAAATATTTCTCTTACACGTCATTAAGCGAACCAATCTAGTTTCTCAATAAAGCTCGAGCCGTTCGGTCCAATCTTAAAAAATGTTACGTTGTTTCAAATATAACTACGGATAATATAGAAATAATATACTTTTGTGACTGACTGTAAGTAAAATATAGGTATAGTACTCAGCTATACACATTTCTCACGTCGTATTCATATTGAACTGAAGTTGAAAATGCATCGATTACTATGGAGAAAGTGCCTTTCGTAAACGTTACTCCACTTCCTTAATCAACGTGATTCATAAATCAAAGTAATATTCGTCGATTAAACTGCATCTGGAATTACACGCGCTACTGCATTTTCCTTTAACGGAAACCGTTATCCAAATAAAAATATTATAAATACACGTGTGATGCACATTGTACGTAGACAACCTTTCACAATTTTCATTTTCTCCAATTTCTTTTAATCGGCATATCCGATTTATAAATTAAATTGATATTTATCAACGAAATTACTTTTGAAAGTACAGGTTGTAATATATTTTTCAGTGGAAATCGTTATCGGAATTGAAATACTACAGGCACATGCGATGCACTTTCTCTCTCTTCGTTACGAAGCTACCCTTCGTAATTTACCATTTTATCCTACTTCCTTTAATCAACGTGTTTCATAAATTAAATTAAATTAATATCGTCGACATCGCATTGAAAATTAACGCCTTTAACACCTTTTTAAAATGAAAATTATAATCGAGGCAGGTGTATGTGACACGCGTTCTTAATCTTATTTTTGCAATTTTACTTCCTTCTCAGTAATCAACGAAATTGGTATATTCGATCAGTGTTTAGAAAGAAAGCGGCACTCGAAATTACACTTTACGTGTCTTTCTGAAGAAATTGTTATACGAACCCAAGATTTTCTCGACTTTCTAAATCAAAGTAAACGTTAATACGCAAATTTAAGTTTATTGTTACCACGTAGCTTGCCTTAGCACTGTTCAATTTATTTATTATTAGACAAAATAAACTACGAATTAATAATATCAATAATATCGATACGTTAATAGACAAAGTAGAATACGATCGTACGTTATTACACGGATAAATCGTATAAGATAAATAGGGGAAAGTTAAATATATTAAAAATTTGCAAAAGATTTGAAATCAAGTAATCGTTAGACTATCTAGAAACCTAGGCGACGAAAGAAATTTCTATTTACTGATATTCCTCACATACAAATCTGAATTTTTCCAAACACGTGCAATCCACTGATTGTTGCACGTAGAAAGCCAATTGACCTGGGACATTGTCAATGTGTTAAAATCCGGTAAATACACGTACATGCGATACAGGCGGACAGTTGGCCACGTTGCGTGAGTAGAATCATTGTGTAAACTTGCCAGGGGACCAGATACGATGTTACCTCACAGAACCGTCGTGTTTAGCCGATTTACACCGGATTATCGTTATCAGTGCATGCGCACCTTGAATTCATTCGATGTTAGAGGTAGGTTCTAGCCGCTCTGCTGTTCCGACTAATGAAGTCCGCGTTGAACAACCTGATGGCCCTGTTGAATCATTGCTCCCTTCATTCAGTGTACGATAGGAATAGCCCCTTTGATAAGCTAATCCAGATACGGTAAGGAACGATGGAATGGATCAGAATCGTAGAATCTCAGCAAGATGAATTTATCTCGCATTGAATTGTAGATTCAGATTGAACGCAGTTGTACTTCTAGGAATTTCTATGGTTAAGAGATTTAGCTTGTAATCCTTTATGCAATTCTTAGTTTAAACGTGTAGCAGTCTCGTTGGAGATGGAATCTATTGAATTAGGTTAATGTTTTCCATTGTTAGCGGTAATTTCGTCGTACCATTGTTTATTATTTCTAGCGCCGGAATTTATTAAGTCTTTTATTTTCATCTATACGTAATGAATACAATCGTTGATTTAGATTAATGTATATATTTAATTGAAATGAAAATATTCGTCGCGAAAAGGTACAACTGTTGACTTTTCGAATTATCATGCCACCTTCATCGAAGATATCGCTATTTTAATAATAATTTCTGTTTCAGCATTCTTGCGAATTTTTGAAATTAAACATTGTAATTTTAATAAAATTCCATTTATTACGATCACGTATGACTTAATCACAGTCGAGGAACAACAAATAATTTCCGTCACAGTTAATGGCATAATACCATTTTTAATGATCTCACCGGCATAATTAACCAGCCTTTGCACCTTTACGCACGCAATAACCCATTTTAACATCGAGTGTGTTTCGCTGTTCATTACGAATGTTATTAAGTAATTTTTCCGATTACCGTAATTCCACGGCCAACTGACTGATAATTTTCAACGAGAGCAATTTTCTATTGATTTACAGCCTACGATTACTCGCGTTATCTATCTCCATTATACGTGCGTCTCTTACGGAACAAACGGTAACGATCGTTTCTACCTTTCCTCTCGTTAATTTTTACTTCCGGCTAAATTAGCTCATACGAGTTCGTTCGCATTTAATGTTGCCTTTAAATCGATATGCAGCTTTCCCGACACGCTGCGCTGCCGCGAATAGCTTTCGTATACAAGTGAGAAAAGCCAATTAACCGACGTTCGGCCAGTGAACGCTGCCAAAGGGAAGCCGATTAACAAACAGCCAATAATATGTTAACTACGTCAGCTAGTGATATTGCCAGTATTGCACATCCATTTTTCAAAGATCCGATTGCTTCTGGCTGTTGCTTCGAATTAAGTCTAGTTTTGTGTACGATCATCCGTATGATATTGTACATCAGATCGAGTAATAAGTTCATTCGCACAGTATCGCGGAACTTTATCTACTTATTGACATAATATATTCTATTTGTCGTATTATGCTTATGGTCTCCGTTTGTGAATGTATCATGTGTGTTATACGGAACATTTTGAAATGAGATAAATCTAAACAATCTGCCTATCTATTTAGAGAATGTTTCAGGTGTCTCATATGTTTTAGGTCTTTACCTGGTGTCTGCAACAAATTGCAGCGTGTTTTAGCAATATAGTTTGAAACGAAAATGACAAAGAACGGCGCCATTTGTAATAATCCACGTAACTTTGTTACAATGTAACTAAATTGCATATAAAATTCACTGCAAGCAATTAAGGATCAAATTATTAAATGCCTGTAACATTACGAGTTTCAGTCTGAAGTTTAAATTAGTAAAAAAAAAAAAAAGATATCCCTATCCTTTGTAAACTTCGTATTCCCCTGTACTAATTAACGTACCACTCAATTATATTCCGTAATATTAACATAATACCTAATTAATGCTACCAATATATTACTGCGTAATTTTCAAACTAGGTAGAAACACAATTACTTGGTCGTGCAAAATTGCGAAATAATTAACGAGGCTTATCGATATTTATTATTCTTGGTTTAAAATATCCAATAAACTGTCTTAAGATCGATAATAGTTTGAAAGGCCGCATCTTTAAAGAATTTCCGACCTTTCGAGAATTTTCTTCAGCCGGAAATTCATCCTGAAAATACACGAAAGGAGTTTAGCATGGCTGTAATCTACGAACTTTATTCCGTGCTTTTAAAAGACAGACTAATTGCAGCGTGTCGCGATGTTGATTAATGACTTACCGTAACTTACCACAATCTAACGACGAAATGTCAGATTCGTCTTGGCTCTTTCTTTTTTCTTTCTTCCTCGATTCTCTACAACTACCCCGGGCCCGTCTTTGTCATAAAGTACGCGTTCCTCGAACACGCTAATCGTGCGGGTTATCTCGTGACAGTTTAATCCTCCCCGAGGAAATTAAACGATGTCGCAAAGCACAAAGAAAATTTGCCGAAGCTTTGGGATCAACCGTCGTTTCTGTATGCGATCACATCGTCGTTAGAACTATCTTTGATTTTTTAATCAGACGATATCGTTTGATAAATGTGTAACACGATTATTTACGCTACGTATGACGTCAAAGTTGTTCTTTTTTAGTATTTCTCTTGAGAACAAACGAAATGACTAGTTTTTTGTAGCTTAAGAGGGATCGTCAAATAGAACATTTCAAACGAAATACGAGAAAAGAAGATACATTCATCTTTCTGCAGACAATCGTATTTATGAAATAATGAAAATAATAATTTTTATTCGTTGCCGATTGAATTGTTTGTTAATAAATAAACGAACATCGAGTCGAAGGTTCAGAGCAACGTCTATTCTAAATACAATAATAAATTTCATAAAATAAATTAAATGTATCATTAAAAAAATTCATATATTCTCTTCGACAGATAACTAGTAGTTTCCCTTTCTTTTCATTATTAGTATTTTCATTGTCATACCGCAAATCGTTTCAAATATTAATCCAGAGTAATTAATGTAGACGATGAACATCTCATTCATAGAGACGTAATTGATTTAGGATACGTTTACGTCATCAGGTTGAGCTGGGATTTGCTGAATACAGTACATTGTTTGAATCTACGTCTTAGTAGATATCTCCAGGTCTATTATGCAAATTATTACAATCGCAAATTTCCAATCGAATAAACGAGAATAGACGAGCATATTTTCGTTTCACAATAATTTCAACAATTTCTGAAAATTATCGTTCTATATTAGATTTACAGTATCATTTATCGTTTAACTTAATTGGTATTTAAAATAATAATAAATTATATATATATATATATAATACGAAAGCTTCTAAGAGCATTACTCTTGTTAAAATTTATTCTCCTAAGTTTATAGTACCATTTATCGCTGAGTTTAATTACCATTTAAAATATTAACAAATTCTCTGATACCACTTACCGCTTAATTTAATTATCATCCGAACTAATAACAAATTATGTAGCAAATCTTCTTAGAAATCGACTCTTCTCGAAACTTGTTCTTCCCTTATATCATTTATCGCTTAATTTAAATAGCATTTAAAATAGTAAGAAATTTCGCTTCTAGAAATTGTTGTCTTCCAATGCTTGCTCTTCGAAATCGATAGTGAATTTATAGTATCGTGAGATATATCCTTACCCGTCGTGCTCCACAAATTTAGACGATCACCACGTCCATGAACCGAGAACACGTAGACCGGTTGTACGTCAGCTGGTGAGTGAACTCCGACGATCTAATGATAGAACTCGGTGCACGCGCATATAGTCGCTCTTGAACCTGATCGTAATAATAGAATTGCGCGATAATAACCGATAGGAAAACGCGATCGTGCGTCTGCCCTCGGACTCCTTGCAACGTTCGATGACGCTTTTACCCGGCGTTGGTGTCTGCACGCTTAGGCGACGCCAGCTGTTCGTCGTTCACGCGTGTTCCACGCGACAAGGGAAAAGGAAGAGAATGAAGGGGAAGAAAAAACGAGGAAAAAAAAAGAGAGAATGTCGAGGGCAGGTAATTAAGCGCACGAGCCAACGATCAAACGACGCGTTCGGATAACAAACGATTTTCTATCAGAGCGACTCATTGATTAGTCACGGTCTGCGGGAAGACGATGCACGGAAAACTCGCCTCCAACGAGGAAAATAGTAGCTATCCACGTTGTTAGGCATTGCGGAAAGTTTGTTGGGAATTTTAAGGAAATTTTACGTGCGGTATATTTTTAGCGAATTGTCGGTTCGTTAATAGAACGAGGTGTTTTTATAAAAATAATTATTTTTAGCTAAAATTGGTAATAGACTTTGTTTTGTCTTTAAACGGGATATCTCGTCTGCTTTTATTTATACACGTGACGAACGTTGATTTATTCGTGCGTGCATATTATTCACGTATTACGTCTTTCATATTTTACGTATGAAAATCACACGACAAAAATATGATGATTGCATTTTTGTCGACTTTCCGATTTCGTTATTACTTGATGGCTACAGAGAGGAAAAAGAAAGTTGACAAATGGAACAAACTGATTTATAAAACTTTGAAAAAGCGATGACAAATCTGCGAAACTTCATGGAGATCTGAGAACATAAGTAACGCAGTGAAAGCATATTTTCAATTGCAAAACCAATAGGAAGAAGTCTAAAAATCGTAAAACGCGATTTATCATGATGTTCTCCTATATTTCTCGTACTTTGCGTGAACATTCTGTTTATCCAACTATGTACAGTGGAAACTATTCGTACGCTTGTCCTCTTTTATCTTTTATGAACATATTACGTGTATATCGCACGAAATATTTTGAGTATTCAGCGGGACATTTTTTCACGCTTATTATATGCTTGACGCGATTATTCATATCGTATACTAATTTTTTACTGAATATAAGTATACAATAAAAAATATCTTTCAATTTGTATATATATTTCCAGATTGGATTCGAATTCTGCCAATATAGTCTCGGTAGTCATCGTGTCTTATTATATCTCTAACAAAATATCTAAATTACATTATATTCTATTATATGTTAATGGAGGTATAAGACGCACGCTATACACACGTAAAGATGATCCGTGCTAAGTGTACGAATTCTTTTGCGAGCCACTGTACATTGTCTAATAACAACAGAAACTCCAACAGCTCGAAAACCCAAACGACCTCGATCTTCGTTTCCGTTCCCCCTTCATTTCCTGTTTAATCCACTTGTACCCCCCAGAAACGGGCTAACAACCCCTTTTTCCAGCAACGAAACGCCAAGTTAACAAACAACCTGCCCTAGAAACATCCATTAAAGTCCTGTGGAAGGAAACGCAGGCCCTCGAGGCAGACAGACTCTCGGCAGCTTGGATATTGCGCTTCTCGGCGGCGGATCATAAACTCGCTCTGGTGAACGCTCGTTTTCGTTGCGAAACAAAGTAAACGCGAAACGACATCAGCCAACGGTGCCGTCGTCGACGTCGTCGTCGTCCAACGACGACGAGACGTACGCGTATAGCTGCATTATTTAAGGGCGAGTTCTGCCGCTCGTAAATCGCGCTCCAGACCAAGCAGCCCCCGCGGGAATCGAAGTTGCTCCGGCGTGTTTCCAGCCGGATGGCCCGTCGACGCGACGCTCGCTGAGTTTTCTTTGGCGTCGACCGGGGGACGCGTTGCCCGCGGACGCTTTGAAGCGCTCCACGCGTCGACGATAAATTTCTCCGGATGAAGAGAAGCTCCTCCGCTTCGTATAACAGTGGTTATGGCAACTTTTTCACCCTTTGACACCACTACGCGTATCGCTTATCAATTTTGTTCGTTTGAGATTTGTAAACGAGAGAGTTGGAACATGCGTTGGAAGACTTGCGATATTGTTTCAGTTGTGAAAAGTTTGTTATTGATCGAGGTCCTTTGATCGACGAGAAATTTTTGTGGATAAAAAGAAACTCAACTTCTCTGCTCTGTGTAATAGTAAGTTATTTCTTAATTAATTGCTTGACGTCTGGCGTCTTGCCTTATATATCGATACCGACTACTTGTCTGATTCGTTCTTTCGATGAAACATAGAGAATTCGACGATTGATATATTAAAGAATTTCTAATCGCAAATTTAAACACAATTCTTTTGCGATAATGTAAAGTCGCCTAGGGATTATTCCTAGGGATTAGGAAACGCACAAAACATGTGATCCTTCCCTTTAATTCCACCGATCTGAAACAACTTCCTCATATCACCGACGCTTTTATCAAAGCAAAAAACCCAACAGACGAGTCATAACAGAACGAGAAACTCACAACTCGACCGACAACCCGCAGCGACTTACGAAAGTTTTGAAACTTTTTGAAAATTGATGAAATTTATTGCTTCGATGACAAAGCCAATCTTTATCTATAAACCTATATCTTTAATCAGAAGATGAGTAATCTTCTCGTGTCAGAACAGTCGCTGAACAGAATAATCGCGATTATCAAAGCCAGCGGATAAGATAGCCACGTAATTTCCTCAGATCCTGCAATAAAAGCTCACGTGCGTCGGCTGTTGTCACCGGGACAGCCGGCATGCGACGAGACGGATTCGACCAAAATCCCTCACGAGGCAATGACCTTCGCGAATAACCCCAGGCCGGTGTCATCGGGTAACGGCGAAGATATGGAACCAAGAAAGCCAGGAACACCGGAACTTCCGGGTGGCTCGCCACAGGAACCGACCGCCGCGAAGCAGTACGCGACGAGAAGCAACGGATCCTACAGTGACGCTTCCGGATCCTCTGAACTAGAGGCGCTACTTCCGCCAGTGGATAGTTTCAAGGAGGAAGAACGTGCCCAATGGGAGCCTCTCTCCGGCGACAAGTTCTCCAGGCAGAAGAACACGCCTAGGTAGGGAATTCCTCTTTCATGGGATTCTTTTTCTCAAGAGAAAAAGCTTCTGAACGGTATTACGCGATTTTTTAAACATTTTCTTCGTTTCTTCTTACCAAGTTTTCATGTTATTCGTAACGTGTATACCGATAGATCTCGGAGAAGCGTCGGACCTTTCACCAAATGGAATTTATTCCGTTTTCGTGAATAAATATAGGGAATGAATACGAAACGAACGATCGCTTTTTATGAAGGAAAGGGAAAAACGAACCATTGAATTATACATTTTGTCGTTTGTACAGTTTCCCTTGCTTGCCGATTTTCCTTTTCAACTACGATTACTCGTATCATCAGACAGAAAGAACTCATGATCGAAGAGTTGGTCACCTGTGTCGCTTCTCCGTCTTATTTCGATTTCCTTTTTCCAGTAGAATCAATCGTATCATCAGACAAAAGCTAGATCAAACCTCACCGATATACGTACAAGCCTAAGGTAACTAACGAATAACGCGATGAATGCAGGTTCGAAGCGTACATGATGACCGGCGATCTAATGCTGAACCTGTCGCGCACGCAGCAGAGCAGCGGCCTGCTCCCGAAACACCAGAAGAAGGTGGACTCGCTGAGGTACAACAATCATCATACCCACCATCACCATAATCACCACAATCACCACCATCATAACTCGGTACCGACCAGTCCTAACGAGATGCTGGGCCATCACCGTGCTTACAAGTGTACCGGTTCGAATTCGGCCAGCACCTCACCGGTCGGGATCAGCAAACGTGAGAGCGGCCAGTGTCCAGGTCAGAGCGATACTAGCAAACAAAATGCCGCGAGTTTCGGTTATTCGAGCGGCTTCGTTCGCACCTCGCGCTCCGAGGACCACTTGCAATTCCAAAAGGATCCGTCAATGAGCGCGGTGGACATTGACATTGACGACGACGTCACGTCCAGCTTGAACACCCTGTTGGACACTCGACCTGACAGCGGCCAGGGTCTGTCCAGCGATCGAATCGTCTGGACGTACAACGCGCCAGTTAGCTCGCCGTCCGCCTCGGAGCGCACCTCCTGCTGTCAGAACGGCAGCTCCTCGCAATCTTCGTCGAGTAGCTCCTCGACGGAGGGAACTAGTCCCCAAAGATCCTTATCGCCAACCTCCCCTACCTCGGTCTCGTCCTCCGTCATGTCCTCCAATTCTGGATCCCGTAGGTTCCCACCGCCGGTACCCACGGGCACCAGCGCCTCAGCCCTGGGCCCCTCCGGCGACGGGACCACCTCCTCGGCCTCCGGCCTTCATCCCACCAACGGTGATCTCAGCCAGTCCGAGGCTATCAGCAACATGTCCAGTCCCGACTACAACGACGAGGAAACTATGGACATACTCAGTGCACGCGATATCATGATGGTCAGTGATCCGAGTGACAGTGACTCGACGATACTCGCCAGCGAGCCACCGCAGAGGAGGTTGAAGGCGGCAGCGGCGGCTGCTTCTGTACCACCGGCGTCGAACGCGTATACACCGGCGCAGGAGAATACGGAGCACAGGATAGTGATACAGGTGAAGGGGCCGGACAAGGACGCCACCGCGGCGAGGAACACCAGTCCCAGGCAGAATAGGCGACGGGGCAATCTCAGCAATCCGGAACTCGTGCCCACGTCCACCGCGCAGAACACCGTGCAACGGCCAACTGGCAATACCACGCCTGAGTTCGTCGGGTATCAGGTACGACATTCGTTTCTTCGGTTTTACAATCTTTACGGTTCTCGGGAATATCGGTTCGAGAGTCGAAGCCTGAGATTGGTTCGAGAGAAGATCTTGCATAAGAAACAAATGCAAGTCCTTTTCCCTTCGTGAATCGTCATTGCAAAATGTCTATCAATGTTACTCACGTCTATCCGTTTCTTTCTTAAAACATGCAACTTTACTACTTATCGTATTGACTCGTAAGAAGAAAAAAAAAAACAATGTCATAAACATGTCGACTTGTACGAAGTTCGTAAAATCGCAAAATCTAAAACAGTAGCGAAAAGAAAGATCCTCGGAATTCTTCTTCGCGTCATAGCACGAGATTCCTCTGATGTAACGTAAATAAATTTATAAAATTGCACGCTTACTTCGATGTTTCTGCTCGCGTACAATATATTTCCTGGAAGTGGTCGTCATCCCTGTTAGAGTCGTATCGGTGTCAAAATACGACCGCAAGATGGGTGTTACTTTACGTGCCCATTTTGTTCTTTATCTCTTTCATCTTATATTTCCTCTCTGTAGGAGCTGAAGGAGAGCGAAGACGAGAACGAAGCTCTGAACATCGGTAACTACGAGGACAAGCACGGAGGCGCATCACCGCCGCAGTCTGCGGACGAAGAGAGCGACATCGAAAGTTTGCACAGCTTCCATTACAGTCCGAAAGCGGTGGACCTACCATCGGCAGTTCGATTGGCCAAGAGGCTATACTCCTTGGACGGCTTCAAAAAGTCTGACGTCTCTAGACACCTTAGCAAAAAGTACGTACACACTTTGCGGACTAAAGAAACGACCTGAAACTTTTATGAGATTTTTCAGAATAATCTCGGTCGGATCCAGCTTTATTATTCGTTTATGGTTCCAAACCTTCAAACCAAAGAAAGATATTGCAATTATTTCCTCATGAGGATGATAGGACATAAATATTAGGATATCCGATTATAATAAAAATTGAATGCTCTTCGCTGTTTTTATTTTCTAACTGTTTCATCGTAGGTGCATCATTTGATTCGCATCATATCTTCGCATACATTCTTACGATGTAAAATACTTATTACAGTAAAATTTATTAGAGCTTTTCGACAAATGTAAGCCGAAGAGAACAGGTCTCTGATACTTATGATCGGCAATGTACTTCCAAAAAGATTGTAAAACTCTTAATTCTATTTTGCAACTTCTCAGCGCAGTTCGCATCAAACGAGATCAAATTCACTTCTGGAAGAATGATCGTATTTTAGAAAATCACCTACCAATAATCAACTGACTCGTTTTTTGTTTCAATTTAGAGTCTATACGATATCAGTTTAACAAATATTCCCGGAAGGTTCAAGCACGTTTGAGCGGAATATCAAGGTTTACCTAGCGAATTCATGTTTGAGATTGTTTTGAAAATGTTATAAGATGTTGTCTCGTTTGGGCATTGCAGCAACGACTTTAGTAGAGCGGTAGCCGAAGAATACTTGAGATACTTCAGCTTCGAACGGGACACGCTGGACGTGGCTCTCAGAAAGTTCCTTGCCCAGTTCTCTTTGACTGGGGAGACCCAGGAAAGGGAGAGGGTTCTTGTACATTTCTCCAAGAGATTTCTCGATTGTAATCCGGGTGCATTTAATTCTCAGGGTAAACATTCACTTCTGTTGCATCCTTGTACACGCCGATGGTTTATATTTATTTACTCGGTCGTTACGTTTATTTCAGACGCTGTTCATACCTTAACCTGCGCCATAATGCTGCTCAATACCGACCTACACGGTCAGAATATCGGTAGAAAGATGTCGTGTAACGAATTTATCGAGAACCTCTCGGAACTGAACGACGGCGATAACTTCCCCAGAGAGGTGCTGAAACAGCTTTACAATGCCATCAAATCGTTCCCCTTGGAATGGGCCTTGTGAGTTTTATCGAATTTTTAAATATAAAATTTTCCTATTATTGTAAGATACTCGTGGAGATACTATAGTATAGTGGGACTTATTGGCTGTTCAGAGACGAGGAAGGGGATGAAACTGCGAATCAGGCGATTCAACAGGGTGACGGTCCAGCGATATCTGGTACCGGAAATCCGTTTCTCGACGTGCCAAATGTTACGGGTGCTACGGAGTTCAAGAAGGGATACGTTATGCGGAAATGTTGCTTCGATTCCAACGGAAAGAAAAGTAATGCATTTTATATGATCTCCGATACATCTTCTTTCTCAAATAATTTCAAATATGTGCCATGATCCAAGAAATAAGAATCGCGCTGACGTGACTCGACAATTATTAGCCACGTCGATTAATTTCATCTGTATCTCGTAATTATTTGAAATTCAAATATCGTCCATTGATATTTCTAATGTATATCCCGTATATTTTCCAATGTAACGAAATACAAACGTCATTTAACTGGTTTTTTTAGCACCGTTCGGCAAACGCGGCTGGAAGATGTATTATTGTACATTGAGGGAACTTGTATTATATTTGCACAAAGACGAGCATGGCTTCCGTAACGATAGTTTGCACAACGCTATACGCATTCATCACGCGTTAGCCACCAAAGCGTCCGATTACACGAAGAAGGAACACGTCTTCAGGTTACAGACTGCTGATCAAGCAGAGTATCTCTTCCAAACGAGGTAATTATCTTTTACCAAATTAAATCCTTGTAACGTGATTAATAACGTGAATCGATATGACGAGTTGAAACTGAATATTTTCAGTGATTCCAAAGAACTGCAGTCGTGGATAGACACGATTAACTTCGTGTGCGCCAGTTTTTCTTGCCAGCCACTAGCAGGAGCGGTGGGTTCTCAGCGAAAATTTCAACGGCCTTTGCTTCCGTGTAGCCACACGAAATTATCTCCTGTGAGTAATGTTCGTAAGATCGAAGAGATTAAGAAAAGTGGTTTCTTCTGCTCGGCCACGCAAACGAATATAATCTTGTCTTCGTTGTTTCTTTATTTGCAAGCCTTCCTCTACTATCCCCGAAGCGAACTCCGTTCTCTAAGTTCTCGTACTCGAGATTCGGACAGCAGAATTAGAATCGTCGTACAGAGTGTAGTGTAAAAGAACGTATTAAATTAATACCAGTCTTAAACGAACAAAAAAAAAAAAAAAAAGAAAAAAAGTAGAAAGATAGATTCTGTCTCGTGATTCTTCTTCCATTGTCGGTTGCGCGTTAAATGACGGTTTGTTGGATTTTTTTGACGTGTTGTCAGAGAGAACAGTTACGGGACCATGAGGAGAGGGTGAGCAAATTGGAGGCTGAACTGGAGGAGCACAGACGACATCCGCCTGAGAGAGGAGCTAAGGCTCTCACTGTACAGAATTATAAGGAAAAAGATGCCTACTTACATCACGAGGTAACGTATAGTATCCGCTGTCGACCTTTTTCTTAAAAAGAAAATTTAATGTTTATAATTTATAATATCATTTAAATATACTCCCTTTATGTATATTAAAAATTCTTTAAGTATCTCTGATTAAATTAATAAATGTTTCGGTGGGCGTAGCGTAGAGATTTCTAGAAATTCTTAGAACGCGATAGAATTGGTTTTCATCTCGTAGAATATTTTATCGAATCGAAGCTCGAATTGCACAACGTGAACGATGAGAAAAAGAAAATTCGCGGTACTTTCACCACGTTATATTTTATGTTCCCTCATTCTGAACCAGTTACATAACTTTAATATCAGTGTGCTGTTCTCGTATTCCAGTTCCCGTCGACCTCTTTTCACTTCTACGTTAATCAACAGCTACTTACACGAGAAGAATTTATCCCCAATAATTGTATGATTTTAATAAGCATTCCAGATTAATGAAATTTATCGCTTAACTATTAAGACAGTTTTTAATGATACTAAATTTTCGCATGTTTATCATTGCAGCTGAAGAGGTATAAAACATACGCGTACCTGTTACGATCCAGGTTGGCGTTCACGGAGGTGGAACCGTCGCTGGTGGAGAGCAGTATCGGCGAGGTGGATGAGGGAAGCGGGGCCTTGCTGAACTCCGAAGTGGCACTGATACCGCCGCCTGTTCCCGATCGGCCAGCCATAAATAGGTACAGTTACAGGGCTGCCATTTACAACCGTAATCTGCTAAACGGTCAGGACTACGGCGGGGACATTGGTTGACGTGTGATGGGTGTCTTTTCAGCATGTGTGGTCTAATCTGACCTGCGCACGCAGGCAGAAGCAACAGCTGAAATTCGGAAGAGAATATTAACGAAAAAATACCTAACGATGTATTCGACGCATCACTTGTTAAGTACTGTACTTTGCTGCGCGCGAGCGCGCGCGTATCGTGTACTCACCATTCTCTTTTACTATATTTAATCGTAAATTTATCAGCGGCCATTAAAAGAAAACAAACCGGTAGTGCTAGCATTCGTTCGGCGTTCTACTACAGCAGCCACTTCGATCTTCCTCGTTAAATCGTTTATCTTTCCCTGTTATCGTAATATTATTTGATATCCGTTTACTTTGTTGCTCTCTTGTTTCCAAATTTTAACGAATATGTCGTTGTTGAAACTTCGTATTCATTATATAGAAAGCTGCTGTTCTAAGCGCCCATGCGAGAAACCGGCTAACAAACTGGTGATTGGGTCAGGGTTCGCACCTAACGCAGTAATAGTGTAAATGGTTCACTAATTATACCCGAGTTTAAAGCGTTGACAAAGACTTGGCAAGGCCCGATTCAAGACTCGTGCCTTGACTGAAGATAAGACCAGTTATGTATAGAACAATATTCCATTGGCCGGAACGATATTCATAAACTGTGACCATCGTTTAATTCATCCGAACGTAAATTTACCTGTACAGAGGACAAACAGCTACATCTACGATTTTTAAATGTATCGTAAAACTCGATCGAACTTTTCTGTATTAAGAATGACATAATATTGTACAGAAGTGATCTAAACGAAATTGTAAAATCACGCCATCAAAAAGCAAAAGAAAGATAAAAAAAGAAGGAAGACAATTGTATGTACGGTATTTTGTTGCTATACCAAACTGTGTCTATCTTCGTACGTAAAAATGGAAGAAACCAGTATCTTACACGAGCATTTCCTCATGCTTTGCGCTTTTCAGTTCGCTGCTAACAATTTTATAACAAATATTTAACTAGTTATGTCGCGTAACAGGTGGCGTGAAGTAATATGTCCTCTTCTCTTGCTATTTCGAGAAAATTTCACCAAGGGTGTAACGCATTACGTGGGTGCATTTGCTTTTATTTTTTTATGTTTACACATTTTTTTTCTTTTTATTCCTTTTCATTTTTGTGTGCTACTCACAGTAGAATGTAACGACAGACTGTTATCGATATATCTCCATGATCAATCGCGACTTCCATTCGCTTTTTTGTTTACCGTCTAAGGACCTAGACCTTTTTATCAGCCGAAGAGTCTCGCGTAAAGCATTTTTATAGATCATTAATGTCAAGGATGGGAGCGATATATCGCGAAATTTCAAGGTATTCTGCACGTGTTGTTGACTATTTATTTAAAGGTTGAATAGATGTATTTATTTTCTAATAAACGAGACTAATCGAAATAAGTAGCGAAAGGTACATACGTTTCGTTGGAAACGAGAGAAGAGAAATGAAAGGCAGTTGAGAACGGCGTGTCGTTTTGCCGTAGTTTCCAGTTTTCATTTGTTGGTTTCAACAAACAAAGGCGATTTGATACGCTGGATGATATGTTCAAAAAAAAAAAAAAAAAAAAAAAAATACGGCGATGTATTATGAAATTAAAGACTGGATATAAATCTAACTAGGCGCATATTCCCGGCTCGAAGCTGTTCAGTTGCGACGAAAATTCTGTATCAGCCATTTTACACGCGTAAATGTACGATATATTTTTGTATTTGGTATATTTGCCGCGAATACGTTTCGCGTCTTTGTATTCCAATTCATCCGCATCGACCGATTTTTCCATGTGTTTTGCGTGATCGATTTATGCGTGTGCCCGATCCTCGCGATCGAGGAAAGCCAGTGAATCATCGTGCACGTGTTTTTTCTGTGATCGCGCGCTGTTGCTTTTTGCGGTTTTTTGGTAAATTGGTTGATACGAAAGGAACAACGTTATTCCGGTAGTTTTAGTCGACAACGACGAATATAATAAAACGGAGAGTAAAAACGTAAAAAGTGGAAGAAAAAATCACGAGAGAAATCGAGTCCTTCGTTTCTCGGCATAAAAATATCGCAGATAAGGACTACCGTAGGGCCTCACCTTATTCTAATCACTGTTCCGACTTTACGTTTAGGTGCATAACAAGTAGCAAGTTATCGAAATTATTCTAGCCTTTTTAAATGAAAATTATCCAGTAACGTATATATATATATACATGTACGTATATGTATACCGTGTACATATATACGAATATATGTATATGTATACACACGATTGTTCTTGCATAAAAAGTATTACGTAACTGACTTGGTGCTTCTTTCAGCGTTTTAATGATTTTTAGAAAAATAATAGGTTTTTATTAATATATGAAAATAATATTTATATGTTATATATCGTGCAAAATGTAATTCTTTGATAATGCTTATGGTTAATATGTTATAGTACTCGAACAATTGATACGTTTCTTTTAAACTGATTATATATCGTCGTTGATATTACTTATAGTTTCTAGCTATACACATAATTTATTTTATGATAGAAAAGGCACTCTTGCAAGTGTTACGTAATTATTTTATGCCTGTATTCTGAATTTAATCAAGCGATACTCTTCTATACTCTTGGAAAAAGCAGTATTAGGACTTACTAATTTCTTATCATTCAGTTAGAGAGAGAAAGAAATCAAAATATATGCTTTTGTGCGATTATGTTGAACAAAGTTTAGCAGATTTTTAGTATAACATTTGTATTAATCAATTGCAAGCATTCCAATGAAATTTCTCTCTTAGAGGACACCAAAACAAATCTGTTCGTTGACTAGTCGAATTAGCGTTTTTAGATATGGTTCCTGTAAATCGTGTTGCTGCTCAGTACGAATACATTAATTCTTAAGCATAAATCAGTAAAAGCTCTATTTCGTTACTTTTGTATTTTGATTGTAGGTAGTCGCTTTGATATTATCTGTTTACTATTTATTAAACACCATTCTTTTGTATCGTTCTCGAGAAGTCGTTCACTACATCTAATCATAGTGTACACTAGACCCCTTGTACATAAAACTGTATTATATGTGGATAATATAACGATTATTATAAACTATATAAAGCTAATGGCAATAAAGATAAACAGTCTCCAAATTAAATAGATTCGCAACTTTCATACATAATCCTACAGTTTTAAATATCAGTAGGTACTTTACTAATACACTGTGTCTACATGATACGTATTTTTTTTTTTTTTTTATCGATATTGCACAGTATCTTGCCTTATTTTGCACGTCACAATATTTTCTGCATGCACAAAATTAATGGTACTTTTGATAGCTATAGTATTACATTAGTATTACGTTTAGCTTTCTTATTTCTATATCGTTTATGAAGAAAATGGGAGCATTGTATGTGCTATTAATGTTATGACGGTACGTGGCTTAATGACATTACTATGAACAATATTATACAAAGTGAAATCAATAATATTATTACAATTGCATGAACTATGCGCTCTATACAATTAATTCGCTTTGTAATACTTTTCTTTAATACTTCTCATATATCTTCAGTTGTAGAGTTGCACCAGTAAGCATGAAAGGAATAAAATTGCAACTATTTATATACAAACTTTATATAATTTGTATTGGAAAAGAAATTCATTTGAAATTAATATTTTCTCTTATATATGTAATACATTTAAAACGTGTAAACTATTCAGAAGAGAACATTTTGCTACTAGATAGTATTAATACAAATTCAATTCAATTATTTTCAAAAATTTAGAAATGAGTCTAATTACATCGTCTACAAATGTCGTGTTAATGTACAAAATTCATTTTTCTTGTGGACTTCAATTTCTTTAAATATATATGTTAGAAACATTCGCTTGTACTGTATATATTATTTCATATTTGTTTAATGATTTTATTAATTTATTGCATGCAACAGGATTGAGCCAGTGTCATCGTGAATGAAGACAGCAGACCATCGCCAAAACTGTTTCAACGTGCACAGAAGTAACGTTAAAATCTTTTCCTTTTCTTTTTTAATGAAAATTTGTCAATGCTGGAATTCATTGTTCCTAGTTGTTATATTAGTAGGCATCTATTATTTAAGAGAATCTTTATTTTGCACCAAAAGAATTGTCAACCAAATCTGTTATCAGATGTGAAACAAAGTAATATTGAAAAGTATTGTGGAAATGCTGGAAAATTTCTCAAGATCATTTTCCACTATTACAGAACTGATTAAAGAATGAAATTTTAATCATAGAATACTTCTGTTTTAATCGCAATGGAGGATAAAATATTTGATTGGAATGAAACTCCCTGAAGAAACAAAGTTACACCATCAGATTATCATCAAACAAATTTATTACAACTTAATCCTTAAAATTATGACATGCCTCAAGATTTAATTACAAACTGGTACTAACGTCACCTCGATTAAGTCTTACCTAATGAAGATTTTCTAATTGATCTTGTTGCGAAAGATCAAAGGTTGGAAAGGAAAGATGTTGTGAAAAAAAAAAAAAAAAAAAGAAAAGAAATCTAAATGATCAATTACTCTCTCTCTCTCTCTCTCGAGAATCGCTCGTTACATCGATCAAGGAAACTTAATGTTACGTTAAGGAATTATCGAGTAAGACGTTTTTACACAAATATACAACTATCAGCTACGAAATTTAATAAACACATGAAGTTCAGGACAAGTTGCATGGATTGCCATTACAATTGTACTATATTAAAAGCAAAAGATATCGCTCAACGTGATAAAGCTTTTCCTTATATATATATATATATATATAAATATATATATATATATATATATATTTCTCGTTCATTCTTTTTTCTTCTTTTATTAGATAAAATACTCGAAAAATTCTCGCTCGATTAATCATTGTGTTAGAAAGAATATACAATATACAATTAGAATATAGGTTTTACTGCGCAGTATACCAATCGAGTACGAATTTATAAAATCTGCGAAAAGCCGACTTTGTTTTTCATATATATAACGAACTTCATAAACGCAATATTGCTGTCTGAATCGTCGATAATAATCTACACAAGTAATTTTCTTTCTTATAAGCGTCGTACCTTGTCTTCAATCTTACTTTTACGCTTAAGGTGATAGTTACTTTTTTTAAATTGTACATAGATCACACGGTGTTGTAACGTTTAGACCGCCTTACAATCGTATCGTGCATAAATGCCAAAGAATCGCATTTAAAAATACATTTTTTCTTACAATGTATTTCTTCTTCGCATTTACGTTCGTATATATTTCGCCGATTACGTCACTACTCGCTTTTATTTTCTTTCTTTCTTTTTTTTTTTTTTTTGTATATTATTGCATATTTTTGCATACTGCGTAATTGTATTGCTCTCTTCCTGTCTGATTTATCTCCCGAGTGTTCATACAGTTGCTACGTTTACGAATACGAACTGTTTATCGAAGATTTTGTTAGTTTTTTTCTTTTTCCCCCTTTTTTATATTCAATTGCACAATTAAATCTCTCAAAGGTATCGTCAGACATAATTTGTTCTGTATAAACTAATCATGACACATCCTTACAGTTAAATACTCATTGTACATATTATTTTAGTTTTGTTGTATCTCTTTTCCTTATACTAACCGAAACTTGAAGACGACTGTGTACTTCACGTACATGAAATATATATATTCCTTTGTAAATATTATTTTACAGTTACGAAAATAAAATTGTGAACGTGATCTGTTCTCGTTTTGTGTTTCTTTTCTTTATTCCTCTCTCCTTAAACTACTTTCTCCTTATACATCCTTTTGTTACAAATTAAATGAATTAAATGCAATGTACAATTCCATAAATATTTCTCTTGTTACCTGATAAATAATACGTTAAAGTCGAAACTTCAATATTCTGCTATAAAATTATTTCGTGAAAATTGATTTCTACGTAATTTGCTGGTAAAGAATAAATTTGGCTCTTTACATTACACTGTTACACTTACAATTACACTGTAGTGTTACGTATTACTTTAAAATCTTTATAGATTCAGTAAAGATATATACAGGATCTGCATATGAATTCGCAATTTATATATAAACTGCTTATGCAAAAAGATATTATTTGACAATGGAAGAAATATTTTCTCTGATGTAATTTGTAGATCTAGATTGGATTTAGAAGTCTTTTGAATTGTTACGACTCATTAAAATGCATAAATACTTTGCGACTTTGAAGCTAATATTTATCATGGTAAAAGATTTGAAATAGAACGACGATTATATAATTTATCTACTAAACGCTAATAGATCGAATTACACACAAAAAAAAAGGTATTTACAAAAACGAAATAGATCAGTAGATTTTGTACGGATTTATTATCATATAATGAAATATATATATATATAGTCATAATTGTATATAATTCTAAATTAGATACTGTTACTTTACATAATTCATCTGGTGATTCAAAATAACATGGACCTCTACTTATTTACAGATACAGTGCAATGTGTATGCAATAATAATTAATAAACGATTTATATTACAATATCGGTCAACTAAACGTTGACTCTACTCAACATACAAAGATACAAACTTCCTGTATACATACACACGACCCATAAAATTTATTTTTTTTTTTTGCAATTACTTTGTGTCGCGTTCTTAAAGAGTGTCCGTAATATACAAGCGATCAATGTTTCTATGTTTTGTAAAGTAAAACTAATATTGTACAACTTTGGAGGAATGTTGTGATGGCATAGCACCAACTTCACTATGAATCAATTAGTCAAACTGCAATGGCACTTTACAAATTAAATAATGTGTCTATTATATATATAATATATATATATAATTTTTTCTTCATGTAAAACCTACCCAATAACGTAGTAACAATAACAACGGTGGATCGAGCTTTCTAGTTCATCCACTTGCGGCAGTTAGGCGCGCCACACGCGCATGCTATCTTGTGCTGGTCATCTTCGATGTCGAATTTGTAATCATATGCCAGCTGCAAGGAACGATGTTATATAAATCTCTTTTCTTTTTAAATTAATTATGACAAGATTACCTAACGTAAATCAAAAGATAACGTACCTCCTCGCCACGTGAGATTCTCCGCTTTGCAAAGATTATGATTCTAAGATCACGTTCAACCTCAACGATTTCAGCGACACAATTCGGGTTACAAGAGTGATTGATGTACCTTGCGAGACCACCGCACAACGTGGCATCGACCACTCTCTCTTCATCCAAGCGAAACATATAAATACCACGATTCTGTAATAAATATATTTCTAAGATTGCTTTCAACTAAAATCCCTAATTCCCTTTCTTCAGCCCCCTTAAGCGAATACGTATCGCACGTATAATAACGTATAAAATCGAAAGTGTATCGTACACCTTATATTATTTATAACATTGTTCTTTGATACACGTTAGTGAACTAAAGAGAAACGTACCCTTGCTTCATACTGCTTTTCTCTGGTCTCCGCCAATTCAGTACGAATGATTTCCCCGATGTATTCAATGACCATCGTGTGTTTCTCCAGATCGCGCGCGGCATAGAGTCCCAGACCTTGGATCTTGGAACGCGCCAGATATACGTTGTTTCGCCACTCTTGCTTCATCTTTTTGTACTGAGAACTCTTCGAATGCACAAATTGTTTGGAGTAGGGGCACGCCACTTCGCCTGCGACAGTCGCAGTCGGAACAAAGGCTGCTCGGGCCGATGAGCCTGTGCGCTGCGTGTGAGGCCTCTTCCAAGGGAGCTGATTGCGAAGACGAGCTTCCGTTCTTGCGCTGCCGGTGGGATTGATCGCTAACGGTAATTCTAATAAGGGATTTCGACCGTATTTAAACCTATAATCGGTCAGAGTTTCAATGCCTGGAAGACTTTCGAGAACACGGACGACCGCTGGTTCGGTAAGTCCAAACAGATCCTCGCCGGAAACGTAACGCGGAAATAGTTGGACGCTGTGCGTTGATCTTCGTAGCTCAGCGAGAGGTTCGAGTATTCTGCTCCAAACAGCGCGAGGAGTAGCGTCGCGAAGTTCAACATCCTCTTGTAAAGGTTCTTGCACCAGGACGCGAAATTCGGGTCGACCGGAAACGTCATGGATAGAACAGACGTAACGGCAGCGTTTGTTTGGCCGTCTCATGCTCCAATAAAATCTAACGATCTTGTATCCGACGGGGTATATGTAATTTGGGGTATGGAAGTTGGCAAGCTGGTGTGGAAGCAGTTGTCCGACGCTTAAAAATATCAGACTTCCGACTCTCAGCAGGTGATTGTGTTCCGAATGATGCATCACAGCTGCGACTTGTCTATTCTCGTCACGATTCACGTACACTCTTCTGTACACGGAAAGCGTGGTTAATTCGTTATCTTTTTCGTTCTTTTGTACATGCTGAGAGCAATAGGTACTCTGAAAATTATATTAAATATCGGTGAGTTTTATATTTCTTTGCGGTTCGTGCTAAGTTTATGATATTGTTAGGGTATTCACCTTATTCTTATAAAAAACACAGCCATCTTTAACAGCGCAGCCAAGGTGGTAAACATTGGTACAGCGCATTTTAAAACATTTTACGGTAGCTCCCGGTTTCTCGCAAACAATACAATTTAATACAAGACTATGTTGCAAAGCGGTATCGAGATTCATCAAGGCACCATTTACGGTTTCATATACATTTTCCGACCAAAGGGCGCAATTCAAATGCACCCATTTGTCAACGTCAAAATTAAGAAGTCTAGCGGGACCATCGGCTGTACCATCACCTTGACTGTGACAAAACATGCATCGTCGACTGTCTTCCGCTTTGGCAGGTACCACGGTTACCCCCATTCGGAAAAGCATCTAAAAAAAAAAAAAAGAAAAAAGAATTATATTGTACACTTATGTTACGCTAAGTCGCACATTTAAATCTTTATTTTAAGATATCCATGTATACGTACTTCTGTAATTTCTTTATCGGTTGGTTTTTTGTACTTAGTTGGAGGTTGCATCAAGCCAACAGACCACGTTTTATATCGTAGACCTCTCCATACTTTTACAGGTGGTTGTATCTCAGACGGTTCAGTTATAGACTCTTCCGTAGCCAAATGTTTCTTTGGCCGTTTCTCTTCTGTGATTTCCTCTTTCGTCTCGATGACGTCCTGCTCTTCTTTCTCCATTTTTATCCTCACTTCGGTTTCCTTCTCTGTCTGATCAATTTCCATATTTTCAACATGATCCATCGGCTGTTTGACCACATACTTTTTCCCTTTCTTGAAATCGTCATCCAATATCTTAGTATCTATTTTATGACATAGATGGTCTACTATCGTTGCAGCCTAATGAACGAAAGAATATGTCAGATTCGCCATTCGTCAAATTATTCATAACGTTAGTGATATAATATAAGTTTGAATGTATATACACTCGTCTCTCAATTTACACGGCACTTTTTTTTACGCGGTAAATTATAACACAATCCACGCGGCCAGAAAATCTATCTATAAAAATCTATCTATAAAAATTTTCCTAGAAGTCTCAAAAGTGACAAGTGTATGCAGTAACTTATTCGCCGATGTCGAAACAGTGCTGTATGAGATAAGAACAAAAGTATATTACGTTGTGCTAGTCGTCATACATGTATATATTTTTTCGTTTTTTACTGATAGACTTCATTTACGCGAATGAAAATCGCGTAAAACGAATTCACGTGGAACGGATACTCCGCGTAAATTGAGATACGGATGTAAACATATCCTTTATCATAATATTCTGACATACAAGATGATTACCTTATCTTGCGTGTTCGAAGGTGTTCTATGCATAAGGGCAAATTGCATGTAACAGGCTGCTGAACAGAAACATAATTCATCACCGGGTTCAGCCTCTTCCTTACTTAAAAATGGTAAATCAGATACTTTCTTTCTTATTAAGCTATTCAATATCACAACATCGCAATGACGACAGAATTTGGCGGCGCCGTTCAAAATACTTTGTATATCGATTGGAGCTGAAAATTCACACGTATATTATGATATCATTTGCTTGTTTAATAATAAAGAGATAAATAAAAATTATAAAAACCTTTGTTAGTAATTTGTATTGCATTGAAATACACACCTCCCTCTTTACCATCTTTTCCCTTGATTCTATAAAGACCTAATTTCTGACTAGGGGGAGTGGTAGTACGTTCTACGATCTGGTAACCAGTGGGAGGAGCTATATTTAAAATATTAGCCAAATCTTTAAGTACTCCCATAATGTCGTCTGCAGCTTGACTATTTAACGTTAATGTAACTGTTACGTTTCCATCCCTCAAAGGTATTGGAGGTGATTTCCCGAGCCTATATAAATTATTAATATCAGCAAACATTTTCTTCAACGAATAATACATACATGATACGTAAAATAATGTATTGCTTACGTACCGTGGTATTCCTAAATTCTCTTTATCTTGTTTTGCGATGTCTTTACCGACGTACGTCGGTTTCAATCGAATCGGTATCGGTGAGATTAAAGGTATCACGGGTGACACTCGTTTCAGCCAGTCGGATTCCTCGTCCGACTCCTCTTCGATCAACCTCAAACCCGGGAATCGATGTATAAATTCCGGAATGACACATTCTGGCGAAGATGAACTGACTATCGTGTCGGGAGAATCGACATCACGGTTCATTGATAAGGAATTTTCTTTCTTATCGTCAGCTAAAAATTCAATATTATTAGTTTCTCTTATATAAGAGAAACTACAGAAATCAAAGAAAAGATGGACTCGGTTGATATTATTCAGATTGCATTAACGATCCTAAACTTTAATTAAATAATCTTAAAACTTCAGACACGCGAGGTCAAAATTTCTTAGGCCGTGAACATACAGAGAGCGGTAATTGTTAAATCGCAAAATTGTCATCGACTGTGTCATCGCTTGTTTTCCCACTTACCGCTCCTTATGTTTACATTCTTTGTTATTGTTAAATAGTTGACATACGAGTATTAATTCTTTTTTTTTTTCAATACGATACCTTTAGCCACTGATTTAAGTTCGGTAAAAGTAAATTCAAGATAGATACAATAGAAAACTAAGCAAGACCGAGGTATTAAATAGAGTAGTAGTATTAAATAGAGACATATATATTAAATAAATAATATTTAACCGTTTGAGTCCCAAGCAGCGCGAACACGTTGTTTAAATTTTTTGTCCAAAAGTCTTAGTACACTTGAACGCTACGAACGACTGACGGTATTTTCTATCTCATTGTTATTTTCTCAATAATTTTTATTGAACAAAACTTAAAATATTTATAAACCAATAGTACGCATATATAATAATACAGATATATTTCATAAAGTAACGAATATAACGAGCCGCTTGCTTCTCTTCGCAATCGATTTTTCGACTCTGTTTTTTCAATGGCCTCTGGGATTCAAACGGTTAAATTGTACGAATAACGCAAATAGATATACTGAGCATTAATGGCGAATTTAAATAGGATCTACTTTAAGACTCCTCGAGTCCATTTTCTCCTTCCATTTTCACCTAAATGCTTACAATCGTCCAATTTAAGAGGTGGAAATTCTTGATCGTAAAATCCTCTCTGAGTAGAAGCAGGCTGTTGAGGTGGTAAGGGTTCCAATTCACCGAATGGTTGAGTGTTGTAGTGATCAGATACACCCGGCAATGTAGCAGATCCGTATGAACCAACTAAATCTCCTGTTCTGGTGTTGTAATCTTTCTGACTGCCGATTTTCGTCAGATCTCCCGACCCAAAGATAGGACAAACGCCATAATTTCTGCCTAGAAGTGGTTCTAATACTGCCATTGGCTGAAGTTGCCGCAATTGTGCCATTAAATTGTCAATGAACGTGTCATAATCCTCGTCTAAGCGGGACACTTTTCTAGCACGCTTTTTCTGAGGTGCTGCCGTCGCATCCTTCCCCTGGCTTTGCTTCCTTTTCTGTTGATACTGTCGCCTTTTCAACTTCTTGAGATCTGCGAGATTATACACGTGCAAGCACGATCTTATCTTCATATAGTAATAATACCTAATGGAGTGTATGTATTTGTTGTTACAATATTAACTGCAATTTTCATGAAAATATATGTGTATATATTCTTTCTCAAATTGAAATACATCAAAGAACTATTAAATATAAAGAACTAAATTTCTCTTGAGATTTATTTAAGCAAAGATACTAACATTAAAATTATATCGCATACAAGTTCCAGATTTCTAATTACTTATGCGCATGTACTGTTGGTGGGGCAAATATAACAAGGTGATAAATTATACATTACATACCAGTTTTGTCGTCAATCGATCCATCGATAAGCTCCTCTTTGGCAGTAAGAAAGTCTTTGGTATCGGTTAATTGGGTAGGTGTACCGCTAGATAGAACTTCATCAAGAACTTCCTTTTTGACTTCCACTAAAGGCACTGTGTGTTGTGCATTTGCACCCTGTGACGCCTGGGCATGGTGGCCCACCGTGTGAGACACCGTATGAGGCACTGATGGCGGTATTGTGTTTACGTGTGGGGGTTGTTGCTGGGTCGAAACAATGGGTTTCGGGGTAACTGGTATCTGGGATTGAGTCTGTGCTTGTGTCTGTGGCGGTTGCTGCACGGTCGTAACCGTTGTCAATGGTTGCTGTGTGGCTTGGACAGTACTCGATACCTGCGTCGTGGACTGGATACTCTTGCCAACCATCGTTGTAATTACTGGTTTTGTATGCGATACCACTCGTGACACGGTTATTGGAGTTGATACAATACATTGTTGTGGAATTGTAACAGTGTTATTAACGATAACATCGCTCGTTTGTTTAGGTGGTGGCTGGGTAATACTAGGTGGTTCTTGTTTTACGGGAGTTGTTGTTTCCGAGGCCTTTGTAAGTGGTGGTGGTGCCACTTGCTTGGTTACTGTCATTGCTGGTTGCTGGTTTGCTTGAGTCAAAACAGGAGTGGTCTTCGTAGGCTGAGTGGTTATCTGTTGCTTTGGAAATGTGTCAGCCACGCGTTGCTGAGACAAGACTGGTGCAGAAGTTGTTAGCGGCGGAGGTGGTTTCGGTGTTTCTTCTTTGGTCGGTGGACTTTGCACTTTCAAAGGTGTAACTGATTGCGACAAGAACGACGTCTCCCTGTTTAAAACTTGTTTATTACTAGTAGTTTTAGGTGCCGGTACCTCCTTCAATAAAGGTGGTAACACGGAGAACGGAGTTGGCGGCACGGGCCTCGCTAATTGCGCCTCCAAAGATGGTACTAATGGCAAACTAGGGCCTTGCGAGGAACCAGAACACAAAGTAGTCGTTGCACACGCGGTGTTCTGTAGCAGTTGCTTCAACAATACATTTTGAGACTCCTCGATTCTGTGAGAACCAGCAGAGCTTTTGGTTATCTCCAATTCGGATCTAGTAGCTGGCGGTTTTTCAAGAGCCGATTGCGGTTTACAGTTGGATTCTTCTGGCTCCTTCTTTGATGGTGTACTCTGCGCCAGTCTCTCAAGATCAGCGCTCTTAGTGTGCTCTAAATGGCTGGTTGTTTTGTATTGGCTCTGGCCAGAAGTGAGCTGAGAATGCAAAAGAGTCGGTGTTTGAGACAGGGTAGACTGGAGTATACTGGTGGTAACGTTAATATTGTTAGTGCTTGCAGTGACTATAGGAGGTACGATAGTTCTGACGCATTGCATGGATGTTGTAACTGTCGTTGACGTGGCATTCACAACCACGCGAGAAGATGCCGATGAGCAGCCCGAACTTACTTGCAGGATCGCTTGGAGATTCTGGGTCCGTTGTACAGAAGTTGCCATCACCGAGCTCAATAGGTTACTTGCTTGTGTAGGAGCTGTATTCGTTCGATGACCAGCCGTAGAAGATTTCGCTGAATTTGTACCAGCTAACATTGCGTTTAACATTGCGTTTGACGTAATCGAAATACCTGAATTGGTCGGTGGCCTGGGGGTAATCACGGACGACGTTTGTAGAGACAGACTACCACTAGTTTGCGACTGTACTCCGCTGGATGTAACTCGTAAAAATGGTTCCGAGGGAGTAACCTTAGATAAAGTAGAAACAACGCTTACTGTAGAATTTGTACTTTCCTTTGTATGGGGGGTGTAATTGGTCGTCGTGGTTTCTAGTTCAACTTTGCTCGTGCTAGTAGAATGAGACGTGGTCATTGAGGTCTGTAGTCGCGCGTTCGTGCTGCTGTGTAAATTATTTACAGAGTTTGGCGTGGACGTGGTCGTAGATAGTATGTTCCCTACTTTTGGCCCTGAGATCGCTGAGGATACCATTGTCACGATGGCGGTTTGATTTACGGTCGAACAATTTTGCGAATGATTCGTCTGTAGAGAAGAAAGCAACGTTCTCAGCTGGTGCGACACATTGGCGACGTTTGACGTCAGTTCTGTGGGTTTTGATAGAGGAGAAAGATGCGGTACTGTCGTTGTGGATTTCTGTAACTGCGCTATGGTACTCGCTACTAAGGGAATACTCTGGTGTGGAATTGGCGAGCTCTTCTTAGGGACAGGTTCTACAGGAGGTGGACTGGCTTTCTGTACCTTTGGTCCTTTGTTCTCGTTTGACAAGAGGTGTTCATTGTCGGAGTGTTCTTGTTCTAGATCCATTAAAGGATCTTGAAGGATGTTCAGAGGCAAGGTATCTAATGGTGTTGGTAATTCGTACATCATACTAGACTTTCTGGATCTGTCTTCCTGAAGCATTTCGCTGTTAGCCATTTCTGGCTTAGAGGATATGATGTTATGCAACATATCCAATATATCTTCGGATGATTCTTCCATTATACTCTTCTCTTCATTGAGGCAATGCTGTACATAAGGTTTACCGGTGTCAATTTCTGTACACGATTCATTATGTTTTTTTTCTTTCTGAGGGACGCTCATATTAGTATTTTCTGCAATACTGGTTTCGATTCCTTTGGATTTAATACTCATTCTTTGAGCTTCAGAAGTTGTTACACTTTCCTCTTTATTTTCATTTTCAACTGATTCCGAATCATTTTCCAAAATATTCACCAATGATAAATCATCTGTGACTGGTGATATCCTTTTCAATGAAGAAGCGGTATCTGTTTTGTTTTCTGTATGAGAATTCTCTCTGCTTATGGTGTTTTCAGCAGGGTTATGGATAGCCTCGAGCATACTTTCCAATTCATCAGTAGTATTCAAAGGATCATTTTTCTTATCATCGGAAATAGTTAACTCTTGACTAACAGTTA
Organism: Bombus haemorrhoidalis; assembly: GCA_014825975.1. Taxonomy (NCBI): domain Eukaryota; kingdom Metazoa; phylum Arthropoda; class Insecta; order Hymenoptera; family Apidae; genus Bombus; species Bombus haemorrhoidalis. The sequence continues at coordinate 5,524,883 of CM026175.1, read as the reverse complement.
CACTTGTAGGTATGCTTATACTCAAAGTATCTACGCTGGATTCTTCTGAATTTTTTGCCGAATGATCAGGTTCATCTTTATCATTTTTTACTTTCACGCTTTTATCCAATATTTCCAATTTATTCTCCTTTGACACAGTAACAGAGTTATTTCCATTTTCTTTCCTAGGAAGATCAGGTATGGACATTTTTGGTGTCGATAGCGTGACAGACGTCGGTTGCACGCTTAAAACCAACTTCGTAGGATTGCTTGATCCGTCCATTGCACTTGTGGCAATACTTTGCACAAAACTGGTGAAATCATTCTGCACATTAACCACTGATGACATGGTTCTTTCCGTACTTGTAATCTGAGGCCTAAGAATCTCCGTATTTTGTGAACTAATTCGAGCTAAGGCATCGGACTTGACAATATTTTGCTGTGAACTAACCACGATATTCTCCAAAGCTGTCTGACTAAGTTTAGCAGCAATTTTGGCATCCGCCACAATGCTTGCCATCGTTGATGGCAATTGTTTTTGATTATTAAAAGAAGGAGACACTACTTCTTTCGTTATGCTTAAGGTTGTAAATATCGGAGTTGATTTAATAGTTGCATCTGTCGCTATCAGAACATTGGTGGATGTGGTGATAGCGTTCGTATTTTCGGTACTAACACTTATATTCGAAGAGGCTGAAAAAGAAACTATAGATCTACATGTAGATGATACGCCAATGTTAGCATGATGTATACTCGATGGTGGGATTTGATTGTAAAGAACTTTGTCAGAGAACACAAACGACGTAGGACTCCTATTTGGTTTTGATTCTTTTTGTGTTTTTGATTGATCATCAGCAGCATTTTCTGCAATAGCATTTTCCTTTGATGTTTCAGAAACACTAGTGGTATCAACTTTGTCTACTTCCTCCGCGCATGATTCTTTGGATAAATTATCCTCGGGTGATTTTGTACTAGGATCGATAATTACTACCTCGGATTCACTAACGAAAGACACCATGAGATCTTGCTCAGGCGATTGGTCCATATAAGATCCGGGTGACGGGTCTACGCGAAGTTCTTCCTGATCAGGCGATTCTGGAGTATCTGTGACTGCTACCAACCTTTTCCCAGATTGTAAAGTTCTTACTATATCAAGTCTCAGACCTTTCTTGTTTCTCGTATGAGAGGGTACTAAATCTTCGTCACTCAACATCGGTTCATCTGGCTGAGATTCGGGATTTTCTATCTCTAATATTTGCACTAAGTCGTGTCCTTGACTACCTTCGTTAACCAATGCGTGACAAAGAGAATCATTGCTATCTGCTGATAAGTCTACGACCATTCCTGGCTCAAAAAGCACATATTCCTCCTGCATATCACCTTCCAACGTTCCTGATATCACGTCTACGAGTTCCGAATCTCCAAATTGATCTATAACAGTAATATCGTCGCTGTCTCGTTGAGCTGTCGAGCTCAAGGTCACTTCTGTATTTACGATAGTTTTGTCGTCGTCATAATCAGTAGTGTCAGGTATCGGCTCCATCTTACTGCTCGGACTACCCAATGTTAGAGGTCCATTATCAGATAACGAAGTGGTTTGTTTGATTTCCAGACTTGTTGGTGGAGTTTGAGGTGGTGTATGCGAGTCATCATCAAAGTCATTATAATCAGCGCATACCAATGAATTAATTTTTGATTGCGGTATGCCGGTTTTCCTGTGAACAACCACAGATGTGTTCGGTTTCTCGTCCATATTTAAAAGATGCGATTCGGAAGTCTTCCCTTTACTACTCTCCGGTTTAGTAGACCACATAGGAGAACCACCTCTCAACCCAAGCTTAATATATCCAAATCGTCCAAAAGGCAACGGATTCAGTGGATTATGTGGATTTCCTCCACCCCTATTCGTGTGATCCGTTGCAGACGACTGCTCTTGTTGAATAGATTGCTGTTGGTGCTGATGTTGTAGTTGTTGCTGTTGATCACTTGGTACTGTGTGGTTACTCGAAGTTTGGGTCGTGTAAGAGCCATGTGGTGTATGTGGTGTGTGTGGAGTATGCGGTGTTCTTGGTGTTCCTGGATTTTCTACGCTTTGTGGTCGATCTGGCATCGCTGGACTATTTCCAGTAGATTGTCTTCTCTGCATTTGCATGGGTGAGCCACCGACCATGGGACTACGTGGCATAGGAGAACTAGGAGGCTGAGACGTTGGAGGATGATGAGTGTTGTTTAACTGGTGCTGGAGCATAGGAGATGTTGACGGATGGTTACGCGACATCGGACTTGGTGGTTGATACTGCGATATCATTGGCGAATTAGGTGGGTGTGGATGAATCCTTGTGTTCATAGGACTGGGAGGTTGTGAAGTTTGACTCAACTGCTGTTGCAGCATAGGTGAGCCCATAGTTTGCTGAACCATGGGACTACGAGGCATGGGAGAACTTGGAGGTTGTCCATAGCTCTGTTGCATTTGTTGATGGAGCTGGGGACTTGGAGAATTAGCAGGTTGAGACACCATTGGAGAATTTGGAGGTTTCTGCATCGTATGTTGTTGCTGTTGCTGTTGTTGCATTTGCAGAAATTGTTGTCTCTGTTGTTGAGCTATTTGTTGCTGTTGTTGTTGTTGCAACAATTGTTGTCTCTGTTGTGCTATTTGCAGTGTACGCTGAGTCATTGCATTTTGTCCATCTTGAAGAATCGAAGTAGTCTCGTGTTGCTGTTGAATAATTTGCTGTCTTTGGAGCATTTGTTGTTGTTGATTCATTAGAGTTTGCTGGTTAGGTTGTGGACTTCCAAGAGGGGAACGTTGTCCGTATACGATCCCCCCTTGCAACGGCATCCTGGGTCTTTGTCCAGGTTCTCCAACGGCGGGTGGACGCACAAAACGTTGAGAGAGACCGTGAACTCTGACTCCTTGTTCACCGATGATTTGTTGCGTATTTCGCGTATCAGGAGTGAAAGCACCTGGACTAGTTGCAAGTCTTCCACTGATAATCGCACGATGCTGCGGAGATGTCATCCGAGTTGCCGAAGGACCACACATTCCTGGCGACGGCATGGCGCCAGGACTAAAGGGGCTTTCTTCGTTCTGTGAGTGTGGAGTACTAATTCTAGGTGATTGTTGCATATTATGTGGCGACATTGTTCCTGGATTTCCAGACTGTGGGTTACCAGGACTGTGTTGCAACAAAGGTGTGTTAGGACTATGTTGGATGATAGGAGTTGCCGGTGAATGTTGTATCATACTTGTTGAAACGTTCCCAGGGCCTGGGCTTTGAGAAACGAGAGCGGCAGGACTATGCATCGGTGAATGTTGAGAAGGCGACATTAGTGGTGAACATGGTTCATTGGTTTGTTGCTGAGGTTGTCTCTGTTGTTGTTTACTGTGATATTCCTGTATCAGCATGCCATGCTGACGGGTTTGCTTGCGACTCGCGTCTAAATGCTTTTGTAATATCGCTTGCTCACTGGAAATACGTTGTAGCTCGGCCGCATCATTCTCCGTTAACTCGTTGCCAGACTTCCGTAACTGTCGCTGTTTGCTATTGAGAGACTGTAAAATCAGGATAGTTTAACTGTAGCGTGTCTGTATCGTTTAGAGGGCTACAAAAACGAAAACGCCGCAACATAAAAACATTCTATCCTTACTTTTCGTATTTTACGCAGCTTTTGTACCTCAGTTTCGTAATACTTCAACTGCTGTAACAACACTTGATGCTGATGGTTTAGCCATTGCTCGTACTGCAGTTGTATTTGACGGTCCTGTTCGTTCACGATATTTTCCGGTGGTGTAGGTGGAGCAGGAATTTGGGAGATATTAAACGTGGCAACCCTCGCTATAACAAATAAAAGAGTTTTACAATTTTATTCAACATTATAATCATAACATTATTCAAATAGTACACCTCACAAAAAGTATTCATGATACTAACGTTCCGGTGGAGTCTGTGTTGCAATCGGTTGTCTAGGGACCTGTGCTGCTACTTTTGTTGCATCCGGTACTGCTTGTTGCCAATTGGTACCTGGAGCGGATGATGGGCTTGATGTACAAGGTGGCCTAATTACAGGAACTCCTCCAGGTACTGATGTAATTCCTTGTGGAGGAGAAGCAAGGGGTGCAGAACCCAAAACATCTGCTTTAAATTGTTCTAACTCACTGTCACTTAGAAGTGGTCCTCCAGGAGTTGTATTGTCGCTTTGCTGCTGCTGCTGCTGTTGTTGCTGTTGCTGCTGCTGTTGTTGCTGTTGCTGCTGCTGTTGTTGCTTTTCTTGTTCTCGTTTCTCTTGCTCTAGCAACTCCTCCAACAATAATGGTTGTTCCTGTGAACACCACTACTGACAGCTTATCGAATCTCCAACTAGTCAATGGGTTATTATAGAACTATGTATGTGGCTCAATGAATTAAAACAGTGATATATAATTAGATACTAAATTCGTATGTCATATAATATTATGTAGTGAGTAATTACATATTGAAACAAGGCACACTGATCATCCCAATAAATAAAAAAAAAAAAAAATACAAACATGCAAATATTTTACTCCTACAGCAATTATTAACATAAATATTATTTAGACAAACTTCTGGTATAAGAATATAAACATAAAATTATAATTATTATTAAGCAAAATAATATACATAATCTGATGAAGCCTAGTGTTTTTTTATTCAAAACATACATGCACACAGAAAGATGCAACATATTTTATTAATAGTATATATTATATGTAAGAATTATTGGATAATATCTATAATCTTTTTAATCACTATTTTATAATCAGATATTATAAATTTCTATCTTCATAAAAATTTTACTTGTAGGGTGATGTAAACTTATACACACGTTACTATTTTCAAAACAATACACGCAGAACAAGTTTTGGTGATACTGATATATTCTTTTCTCTGATTAAATTTATTAAATAATTTTTAATAAGAACAATGTATAAGGTAGGAAATAAAAATGGTGCAGAAATACTAAAAATAATCTAGAGGATAGAATCTTTGAATTTTGATATCATTGCAGGTGATACATTGTGCTGAATGCTGAAAAGTCCCCAAGTCTTGCTCACCTGCAGAAGCAAGGGTCTTCGGTGAGGGTGAGGTGTCATTGCGGGCGTACCAGTATGTACCACAGGGGCCATTGGCGGACCCGCCACCGGTACTGAATGCCCTATATGGACTGGGGGCCGCGTCATACCCCGCCCACCTGGGCACAGCCCCATCTAGACATGCACCAACACCAATGCATTGCAAACACCCAGGCGAAAACACCATTTTACCACAGCCAATACTTTTAGATTAAATAAATTACTTGCCTACGTCCTACGTTCATAACAAATTCGAGACCTCCTGCTCTCGCTTGTTATATTTAAAAAAACTCGATACTTCATATTACACAATTACATTAAAATTCAAAATGCTACAAAATTACAGGATTAACAATGATTATTTGACATTGAAAATACAACATCCGCGCGTATACGTCAACAAATGTTTCGTAATGGATGTATCGTGTATAGAAATCTAGAGATAGAATAGAATTTATATGTACGAAACTAAGATTGTTATATTTAATTTTCATTAGGAAAGTAAAGAACGATTTTAATAATACGTGTTATGTTTTTCATGAAGCGATCATTGCTTATCAAATTGCGAGATATTTAGTATTCTCGTGGTTAGAAGAAAGTGTTATTAGATATAATTGCATAAAAAATACTCAAGATTAAAGCGATGCAAAAACATCAGAACATCGAGAAGACATGTAAGATGTACAAACCTGTATGGGTCCGGGATAAGGGGGCGGTGGCCCAGGATACGGAGGTGGAGGTGGCGGCGGCGGTGGTGCAAGAGGCATACGTGGGCCAATCATATGATTTACAGCAACTACCCTGCTAGTAACGTTTGGTACAGCTACTCTCATCCCAGCTACAACACGCTGTTGTTGTTGAGGTACTGCAATAATAAAATTTAATTAGAACCAATATTTAAAGTAACTTTTTATAAATTTTGTACCATTACGCAATGATGTGAATATATTTCAAGAATCGCTTACCTTGGATATGTGTTTGTGGTATTCTCTGAGGATGTCCAGGAAATGTGGACGGATAACTGACCGTAACGGTATTAGTTGATGTAACAACGCCAACTGCTCCATCAGGCGAAAGCAAGCGAGTTCCTGGAGGCATAGGTCTGCCCATTGCCGCAGCTTGCTGCACGTGTTGATGCATTTGTTGTTGTACAACAACAGCTTGAGCATGTGATTGAGGCATAATCGTGGACGGTTGTTGTGATGTTTGTGATGTTGCGGTAATAGGTGTTACTGTTTGTGCTTGCGTTGGAGCATTAGAAGTTTCTGTCGGCGTTTGTACAGTAGCTGTCGTGCACGTGTCACTTATGTCAGTGTGCACCGCACTTGTTGCGCCTAATTCTGTCGATTTTCGCTCCTCGTCCTTAATCTCCTTCTTTTGTTTTTCATCTTTCGTCTCTACCTCAACTGGTTCTAAATCTAAATCAAGTATATTTGTTTTCTCACCACCAGTTATATTGCCTAATTCTGGATCTGCGTATTCCAAAATATTAAAATCTGCTCCCATTTCAGCTGTAATGAAATAGAGAATTCAAGTTTATATTTATACTTTGTTGCACAATTAATTACAATACATGAATTATAGTCTAAATATTTTACTTACCAAGCAGTTCATCATCATCATCGCCTAGGTCTCCTAATATTGCACTCACACCTTCGACCTCAACCATCGGTGCTCCCTCTTGTTCTAATTTCTCAAGCTCTGCAGTGACGTTGTCAGGGATTTCTGATGGTTCAGAAGGACTAACAGTGGTTTCACTAACTGTTGCTGGTATCAGAGGTGCTCTTATACCAACTCCTTGCTGACCTAACATTCTAATTCCCTGATTTAGATTATCCTGGGATGTTCGTACTATCCGTTGCGTTATATTTTGCCCTTGATTGGGATCTGTAAATATGATATTTATTATAAAAAACAATAATATATATATAAGAATAATATGTATAATATAGAATATACATCCACCTGGAAATCTTTGTTGTTGTAAAACGTCGTAAGGTTCTGTAATAGTATTTCTTGCAGTTGGCATTCTTGTTTGCAAAGCTTGATTTCCTTGAAAATGTTGTTGAGTTATAGTTGCAGCTACTTGTGGTCTTTGCAGAATCATTCTAGTTCGTGGATCTATATTCTGTATTCTGGCATCTATATTTCCCGCTACAGGATGTCTTGTATTTATTCCTAAATACATGTTAAATATTATCAATAAAATAGGACATATGGGACATGTTTCATAGCCATATTACAGCAACAAGGTAAAAAATGCAGAATGTTACCAATTTGATTTCTTATCAAAACGTTTGATTGAATGGGCATCCTAGGTCTAACAATACCAGGTGGTAGAGGATGCCTGAAGGTGCCTTCGCCGGTATTATTTGTCACTTGAGAATGTTGTGGAAGTTGTACATGACCCGTATCAAATTGTTGTTGATTGTTTTCTGTATTATTTTGACCATCTAGAAATCAATATAAATATACATACAATTTATGTTTTAATAAAAAAGAAATACTTTTTTTTAATTTCTACTATATAACATACCTTGATTCCATGTAGTGCTCACAGGCTCTATTTTTTTATTAAACTGTTGTCTTTGCAACAGATCTCGTAATTGCCTGTTTACTTCTGGTTGTTGATTGAACACTTCAGGCTGTTGCGAATCTTGTCGAGGTTCTGGTCTTGGTGAGGAATAATTTGAAGCGGGAGAAGGAGTGGGAGGCTGGCTACTATAAGGATCAGGTGTACGAGATGGAGCATATACATGAGTAGAAGGACGAGTAGTAGGAGCATTAAACATAGGCCGCGGCGTACCTGGCGGTTGAGAAAAGACATCGCTTCTTGGGGACGTGGAATAGTTTGGTGTGCCACCAATTTGTGACCTAGATGTTTGAGAACCTTGAGAGTAAGCTTCAGTATTGTCAAAACGTTGAAAATGATCCTGGGATTGTGATGAAGCTGGAGACTGTGGAAAGTCGTGAGGAGACTGTGGTGCTTGCGGAGAAAATGGAGAGGGCGGTTGTGTAAAGTTATTTGGCATCCCTGGTCTAACCACAGTTCCAACTGGACGTGTCATGGTTGTACAGGATTGATTAGGTAAACGTGGCATACCCTGATGAGGGCTTTGAGGTGCTAAACCTCGTGTAACTTTTACGGGAGGAGTCGCAAATGTATTACGTGAACCAGGGGACTGTGAAGCTAGTGGTCCCATATGATTTCCATCCTACAAAATAATTTGTACATATTTATAAAACTTTATTATAATTTTTGTTTATAGCTGTAAATTAAAATCATACCTGTGATGTGGAGACTTGTAATTGTGTCGTTAATCCAGTAGTATTGTCAGTATTTATTTGAGTTGTATTATCTTCACTTATTTGTCTATGGACTCTGTTGATAGCTATTGAGGAAATATTTGAAAGTCAAAAGTAAAATCTAATGTTTATTGCAGTATATAAATATATATAAATGAATGTTATATACCATGTATACGTTGGTCATGAATAACTTGTTGTTGCATATGTGCTTGCTGTTGACGTAGTGCTTGCAATTGTTTCCACTGACGTTCTTGTTCAGCTTCTCTACTGGAACGATCTCTATTGGAAAGTCTCTCTTGTTCCTGTTAAACACAATTTTGTTAGATCTAAAGAATTAACCATAACAGAAGATCATTATATCCTTACAGTGCTTGTTTTTAACATGTTATAATACGAATTATTTAATAGCTATAACATACTTTTATTTCGAAGATGTTCGATTATTTGATTAATAAAATAATTGAAGAATATAATGATCTGTTTTTCTTTTAAAGCAATATAAAATATACAATAAGGCAAATTGACAATCAGCCAAAGTGTACTTCAAGTTTAACATTCAAATAAAGTAATGACATATTACTAAATTAATATAATTAGCAAAATCTTAATATTTCCGTATGTGCAACATAATTATAATAACCAGCCACCATCTAAAATAAGTATTATTTAATCAAAAGTTTGTATAAAAAACTCTTCTTTACCACACAGAACACCCATAAACATTTATATCAGATTAATTTATAATAGTTTCCATGCACTGCATCACTGAATATAGAAAATTATGTTTTATACTATTAAAGAAAGAAGATTGTTTTTTTTATGCATATCAAATAAAAGAAGGAAAGTATATGCTATATTTATAATAAAAATCATTTACACACGATTGAGAACATAATTAATTATACTTTAAGTATACTGTTAGTGAATAAAAATTTAGATTAGTTATCAAATATCAATAAATAATAATAATTAATTATACAATTATAACATTGTATAAAAACGGTAAGTACAATAGCTTGTACTAGTAAAGATATAAGCGTCTGAAAATGTAAAAAGCAGCAGACGTTAGTAAAACTAACTATAATATTGTTGTACATGGGACATAATATACTACATTGCAACAAATATCTACCAATAACTTGTAATACAATTCATAAAAAGCAATATACTTATATGGATAGATAGGAAGGAAGATATATTTGTATACTATATCTGTGGAATAACAAGGAACAGGAAAAAAGAAATAAAAATGTGCTACCAGTTGTCTTCAACATGCCATATACAATGTACTGAGATATGCAAAATAAAATATTTACAGTACTGCAGTCTAGCATAATATATATTCAATAAAAAATAGTATATATAATGAAAAGTGTCTGATCAATCAAACTAAATAATATCCAATAAATGTAATACACTTTGATAGATGCAAAGGCAACAGAAGATTGCATGATTCATCGCATCAAACCAATGTTCTAAAACACTATTTATCATATCAATATAATACATTAATGGTACAGGGTACTCTAGATTTTGAGTGTTTCAGATCCTTGGTAGGAATAACTACAGTGTCACTGTTGCATAACACAACAAGAATTCTAATGTCTCTGATCTAAAGACGGATAAAGGACGCTAAATGTCGATCAGACACGTGGCACAAGGCAAGACACTAGAGGCACAGAATAGGTGGCTCACCATAGCCGGGGACTGTACAGGTACAGTGTGAATAATTGCAGTGGGTGGCGGATCGTAGTGCTCCTGGCTGAGGGAAGGAAGGGTGCGCATGATTTCAGATGGGGTGAGCACTCTAATCTGGTGGTCTACCGAGGATAATTGGCGAACAGGACCTACTCCCACCATAACGTTGGTAGTGGGGGATGCCTGAGAAATGCTCAGACTGTTAGCGATAGTACTGGTACTGATCGTAATGTGAGCAGGTGTAGGACGTTGCTGGGATGGTGATGTTTGATGCTGCCCTTCACCGGCGCCCGTGTTGCAGTAAGAAGAAGCAGTTGCTGATGTGCAAGGCGTGGCTGGCGACTGAGCTACTCTAGCCTGGCTACCGGATATCTCTTGGTGCGCCAGGCTGTTAATGGAATTAATAGAATTCACAGAACTGGGCCTGGGTGAAGAAGAAGGGGTCGTGGATGTTGGAGAAGGACTTGGGGAAGTAGATGTTAGCTGCTTCGGCGGTCCCTGCACCGCACACACCTCCGCATGATGATTACTGCTAACTGTTGATACTGTCACTCCTGTTGTCGACACAGTCATTCCATTCTTTTCCTGTGTCTTTTCACTGCCCACTGAGGTCAAAAGCCCAATCTGCCTTTGGTTGGAGGCCATAGCTACTACTGGAGAAACTTGAGCTGATGTCATAGTTGTTACAGGTTTGGTGATGATGGTAGGTGCACTTGTTGCAGTGACTGGGGTGGTGCTTGGTATATCCTTGGATATCTGTCGGTTCAAGGGGTGCCTCGTTCACACACTTACATTATAGTATTCATGGCTTACATATTTCGAAAATACATCATACAAAGGCAATAGTGTAAAATTCAATTCTTCGGAGGATTCTAAGGAACATGAGGGAACGCTATCGGGGAAAAGCTAGATTTAAATCAGTATTCCTAAAGTAACAAAAATGGGCATCTACGCTTCTAATGGAACATGATCTGACTGAAGATATGGATATTGTTCGAAAAATGACGATTCAAATTTAGAATAGTAAATAAAGAATATGTTTCGACATGTGTATAATTAGGTAATAACATTCATGATGATGACTAACATAGAGGTAAAGCAATCACATATTATATCCAATATAAATGAGTAAGTAGACTTTAATATAGCATATAATAAGTCAAGGAGATATATTATAAATTAATGTAACTGTTCATGAATTTTTTATATTGCGTTTGGTTATATGTCTATGTTTATACATTAACAGGTTCCTTCTTTAAACAGATCATGTAAATGAAACCTCAATAGTTGTAAGTACAGGTATTGGACACAAAGGACAAGCTGTTAGTTTGACCTGTGTGTTAGCACAAGACATCTTTGAAGATGAAAATGGATACGTATCACATAAAGATTCACGCTTTTCTAGCACTTATGTTATCATTACGAGTATCTTAGAAATTACTCCTACCTGTTGAGTTTTTTTCATGCGAATTGCGGCTCTATTATCTCGTGCCAGTGTTAGGTACGGAGCTTTTTTATCGTTAGGTAACGCACGCCACTTCTTCAGTATTTGTTTACACCTTTCTGACCAAGCTTAAATAATACAGGTAATACAATTAATATAATCTTTAAATTGAACTTACACTGGAAATAAAATTATATTAATTCAGAATAATAATAGTAAAACGAATATATACCCGGATATTCTGTTTTCCACTCTGGGTGATTAAGATTTGCATAAAGAACAGAAGATATAGTTGCTCCCGAACCTAGAGCTTCGTCGGCTTCCATTTTAAGATTACTTCTTTGGTTGTATGAAATTGTAGTATTGCCTGCTGATGAGGTACCCTCATCATCATGATTGACCCATGGACTCGGTGGTTCAGAAAAAGCTGGACTAAATTGTGGGCTACTACATGGAGAAAAATAAAAAGAAATAATTAAAATTTTATTTCATTTCTTAATTTTACCTTAATCTTATATGTAAGTACCAACGTACTTGCTGTATTCCGAATGATACGGAGACGGTGGTGGAAAACTCATTGGAGAATTCAGATTAGACTGACCAACAGGAGGCAATGTACCAGGTACTTGAGGTCTTTGAGGTATAGGCATTGTAGTTTGTATACCTAAATTATATTTGCAATGAAATAGAAAGTATGTATTTTAAGTCGTAATTTCTTATTAAAAAGTATGATTAAATCAATTTACCAGGATGTGGTGAAGGAGATACAAGTGGTGTGGTAGAAGGTGCAGGGTGTGGAGGTTGAGCTTGAACAGGAAAAACTGATGATTCTTGAGATTCTTGAGATTCATCAGTTAAAACTCCTTTGAATATTTCTTCAATATCTTTACTATCCATGTTAGGTAGCCCTAATAAAGACATAATTAGTCATTATTTGATTCCTGTTATTATAGTAAAATCTTAGAAAAAAAGAAAACAAAATAACTTACCTGTATCTCGGACCATTGATTCCAAATTGAAATGTGGACTAAGAATATCAGTCAGTTCATCTTTAGTCGCCCCTGGTGTATCATCTAACTCATCTAACGCTTCGCTAGCTTTAGCTAAGTCTTCATCCGGTTCATTCATTATAGTATTAACAAGATCACTATCAAGTAAGTCACCTGAAATAGGCAAAATGTCACCAAGGGCTTCGGTATCACTACCTTCATCATCCACGATTTCTTCACGTTTTATGGGTGGTTCTGGAGGTACTTTCTCTTCTTCTTTCTCTTGTTTAGCTTTGACTTGTTCCATTGCTTTTAGTTCATCTTGAGATAACTGAATGGTATCTGCATTGCCGGATACATTTCGTTCGCTATCCGATTCGCTACTGCTTTCCAATTCCTTTTCTTTGGTTGTATCCATAAGATCTTTACCAAAGAACGCCTCCTGCATGTAGAGAGGAAAACATTCAGAAAGTTTTGTCTTTGGTTTTCTTCTCTGTGGTTTTCTGCGTGGTTTGTCATCGTTCACGCCGACCACGGAATCTGATGGTTTTTCTGGATCCCCATCTTCTTCTTTATCCTTGCGAGTACCCCTTATTCTAACAATAAAACCTCCAATGCCTAATTTTTGCAAGTTACGTTGCCGTTTTCGTCTTAAAATTGGTATGCCATTTTCAGTTGTATAAATACTAAAACCTTCTGGTGGTGGTTGATCACCACGTGGTGTCCATACCATGCCTTCTTTGAGTACCTCTGTAGGTTCATCTTTAACATCTGTTAAATCCATTTTTCCTCCATTTTCTTCTAAAGAATTGTCTAAACTCCCACCAGCAACTACAGATTCTATAGTAGCCATTATATCTGCTTCTTTGTCAATTAAAGGATGCATTTTTCTTCTTTTCTTTCTTGTTTGTTGATGTTCTGATGTTAATGATTTTATATGATTCATACCAGCTTCAGATAAATAAACGCCATCAACCAAGTATTGTTGAGGAGAAGGTTTGTACAGTTCAGGACTACGTGATGCTGGTGGTGGGGAGCGAGGATATTTATTTGGTTGTGGTTTAGGTTGGTTACATAAAAGGTGGGGCGGTGGGACATCTCTTGGACGACAAAGTACACAAATATAGCCTTCCTCTGCGCATTTCTCTGCTTCTACTTCGCTTTTAATCGAGTCACACGCGCAATGTAACCATCTTTCGCACTGAATGCACTGTATTATTAGATCTCCTTCAGTATATGTTTCTTGACATGATATGCAGGCAGTGTGAGACGCACAGGGGCCACACTGTGTATAATTTTTTTGCCAGCTACTATTAAATCCTGGATCATTTGAACCACATGTTTGGCAGTGTGCACACCATTTACACTTCCATGTACCATGTGGCACATAATCCAGTGGTGGATCCATGCAATAAATATGATAACTGATATCACAATCATCACATAAAATCAAACGACCTTCGTCGTTTCTTTCACCACAACCTTCGCATACTGTACAATCAAGGCACCGCCAACCCTTTTGTAATATTACTTTAGTAACTTTGACATTAGCGCAATAAGGGTGATAACATTGACCACATTGTGCACAAGCAATTAAACACCCCTCTTGGTCAGTACCAATTGCACCACACATTACACAAATATCTTGGGTTAATACAAATTTATCTTTTGCAGAACATAATACAAGTCTATTTTCAATCCCTGGTTCATCTTCTTTTGAAAATGAGTCTGACATTGGTCTCTGAAATAATTGATAGATGATTAATTAAGAATCATATTAATACATTTTTGTAAAAGAGAAACGCATTAAGAAATAGTGCAAAGAACCATACCTGCAATCCTACACCAGGTACACCAAAGATACCTCTCATTTTTGCTTTGGGCCCTCTTTTTCTCCCAAATTCTGTCATCTTTTGTCGCTTTTGATATCCAAGTTTACCAATTCCTTTCGGGCGGCCAATTATCCCACCCCCGAGTCCTAGGCGCTTCTTCGCAATTTTAGTCGCACAGAATGGCTTTCCTTTTCCAAGACCTATAGAATACAGTGCTTCCTCTGATCCTCCCTGATAATCAAATTCTGACGAATCTCCATCACCATACAGACTTTCTTGTGACGCACTTAAACTCAAATCTCCACCATAATCATCAATATTATCTTTTCTTTTCACAAGTGCCATATTTTTGCAGTGTAGACAAACATATTCATAATCAGGTTTAACGTCTTTACGATGTTGGTAAGTTAATGGATCAGCCTCAGGGTCACAGGTACCATGAACAAATTTTTTACATGCACTACATTGAACCATTTCCCTATATGCGGCAGCCCGATATGCCTTTCTACAAAGAGGACACGAAAAACCTTTGTTCCTTTGTTGGTAACACGAATCACATACAGTGTAATGGGAATGCCACCGTGATGAAAGACCAGCGCCTGGTGTACGTGAACCACAGTCTGTACATACACGGCAGCACTTACACTTCCAACCATATTTAGGTATAGATGTAACAATTGGTCGTAAACAACTAGGATGGTATGCTTTTTCACAACGTTCACACAACATTACTTTTGAAACATCTTCTGGTTGACGGCACACTTGACATACTCTGCAAGATACACATTGCCAGCCAGCTCGTACACCAGGTAGTAGTGCTAGACCGACACAACTACCATGGTAGTGTTGGCCGCAGATGGAACACATTACTAGGTTGGAAACATCTCCCATCCCACAGCAATGCATACAAGTAATGTCACCGTTCACTAAAAAATAGAATATATAAATATGTACATCTAATATATATAAATATTGTACACAAATACCATACATATTGTACGCAAACTGTATCAAAGAAACTACCATATAGCACTTACACAAAAGTGGAACTTGTCCCAAGTGTTGACTACAAAAGAGGGACAAACTCTTTGTATCCTGGAAACAACTTGAAGCTGCAGCACATGGTAAATGAAAATAACGATTGCACGATGCCACCTTTTTAAAGAAAAAGTATGTTATGATCTAATATGGGATTAATTATATTTATATAATGACAATCTGCAAAAAGTTGTAAAAAAGAAGAAACACTGACTTTGCAAGGAATTCCAGCTCCATAATGAGAACAACAAGCGCAACGTCTCGATGAAGCTTGTACTACGGCTGGGCTTAATATTTCTGTTGTTAGCTCTTGAGTGTTGCTTGACCATACTGCACAAGATTGATGAACATAATAGTGCCCAGTTGACTCAAATAACGTTCCTATTTCCGGTTCTTCCGAATATCCTACTATGGTTAATTCTTCCACTGGTTCCGAAAAATTTGTTAGACTAGTATTTCTATAAAAAATAGTTTTTTTTTATAAACAACTTAGACAACATTAAAACAGCTTGATAACATATATAATTATTTATTATAATTTTCAAATACCTGCACTTAGCTAGACTTTTTTGCCTACGACAAGTCACAGCACCAGGACCTGCTGTTCTCGGGCTTTTGTCTCCAGTAGATATATCAACAAGGTGATCGGTTGTTTCGTCACGATTAGTTGACTTTTCAGGGGTAAAACCTTCAGGACAGGTAAATCTTAACAACTCACCCTGACCTAATTGACTTCTTTCACCCAAATTACATAAAGCACATACTTTTCCTGGCCTAGAAATTAAAATAATTATTAACTTACAGTTTCAGTTAATATACAAATTAAAACTGAAACATTAAATATTTTTACCACTGCTCTGGAAAATATGGTGGTTCTTCTGGTGCTGGCATGCATCTCTCAGTGTTAGATGTCTCTCCATCAGGAGTAGCATCTTCACCAAGACGAAGAGGACTTGGAGATTCTGAATGTGTATCGTCATCTTTACTTTTAGTACGACGTGGTACACCTCTTGCATATCCAAGACTAAATAAATAAAATAATAAATATAATAACATAAAAAACATAAATATTGATATATTATGCACAAGACAACTTAATAGAGAAAGTTATATTTATGCATTTCAGTCTAATAAAATACTAACCCTTTTCCTCTAGTCGTTCCTCTTCCAAAAGGTCTACGAGTACCTCCACCACGTGTAATTCCAGGTGGCCGTTCTTTTCTAGGTCTACCTGGACCCCGCCTAATATTTAAAGGTTTACCTCCAGGGAGTGGAAATTTCTGGTACCGTAAAGGATCATGAAAAGCTTCATCTGGGGTTACTGCAAGAGAAACAAACTTTTGTGCTTCCTCTGAAATGACATATAATTTTTATAATGATATTATGTATTGAAATGTTATGATGTGTAAACCATTAATATTATAAATTTATCAAAATACAGTGAAAATATATACTCACTATTACCAGGAGTTGTTGGTACAGGGCCAAGTAATTGATCTGAATTTGCTGGTGATACAGGAATTCCTGTTGTTTCTTCATCTTCATCTTCACCATCAGAGGCTTCATCTAGTTCCATTTCTTCCTCACCCTCAAGACGCTCCTCATCATCCATGGCACCTCTACGTTGCTATGTAGTCCTAAGTAAGTAAATCATACATCAAAGGACCATTACTTATGTTTTAAATGTACATCTATATCATAATCATATTAAAGAATTATATTAGAATTTGTGAAACTATCTTCCTATGAAAGTTAGTACAATATCTCCTCAAATTATCCATATGTTAGCCTATTGAATATTAAAATGAATATAGTAACAATATTTGATTACATGTATTAATTACATAAATTAAATTCTTTTATTGTATTCAAAAGTACTATAACTCATAAATTATCTTCAAGAAACATTTTGTGTATATATATATATATATACACAATATATATATATCTTTATATAGTAGTGATAATAGATGGGTAAATTCATAATGATATATTATCGATATAGTAATTATAATAGCATTTAAGAGAATTGATTAGGAAAAAACTGAAGTAAATGTCATATTACATATAATAGATAGATTAATTTCGACCTTGACTATATCCCCAACTTTAAATTTCATATTTCTACGCTTATTGAAATAAAACATCATATATCATTGCAGATATGCGCTATGAAATATTAAAAATCATTAATTAAATGTAAGATACATAGACCCATGATCAAAAACTTAAATTATCCTTGACAGTAAATATATCTTACTGAACATAACACAAACAAGCCTCTAAAACAATAAAAACTAACAGGAAACAGAAATTCTCTTTATCCGTAACCTTTTGATTAATATTCGATCATTTTTTAAACCACTTTTATAAATATTATTACTATGGATATCCAACATTTTGTGAAAGAATATCATATTTTACACGAAGATGTCCTGAGCACAATCACATAACATTTATAAAATTCGAATGATTATTTAATCTGCCATCCATTTTTCACTCATCAAGACTTCGAAAAATAATTTATAAGTGAAAACTTTTAAGTCTATTGGAGTTGTTACCGATAATTCATGTACGAGTGTGGTGCAAAACACATCAATCATTTTTCTTACGTGTCAATGGTTATTCCTATAGCCGTATCATAGATTACTATGGTAATATTCTTTTACATAGAAAAATATCGGTCTCGCTCAAAACTGTATTTCACTGTTAATAAAAACATTGACTCGTTTTTGGTCCGAACTCACATAGTTTTTAATCTCTTTACAGTATAGACCTCAGTCAGCTACAGCAGGATGGCGTGCCGCTCGACAATCGGCGGTCATTACACAGTGGGGAAAACCGAGGCACTATAATCACCGAAAAACGCCACTTTTCATCACCAAAAATCACAAACTGTTCTTGTCACTAACAACGGTATCATCACATACGAGACATTGTTTTGCTGTTGGTTTCCCGCGTGCACACTTAACTTAGACTAAATAAGGCAGGGTAGAATTTTGTTGGCACGGCCTTTACGGCGACAGTACGCCATTGCTATGTCAGAGTTTGCAGGCTATAAACATACCCGGGCCGCCCGTAACCACGCCGGATCACGTACCTTCCAGTTACTGTTGTCTCCTTAGCAGTTTCATGGTGGCTTTGCACGCGGAATTATCGGGATCCTCGTCGAAATTCGCACGGCTCATCCAAGTAAACATCTTGTAGTAACAGAAAAAAATGTCATAAGCTGCTTGAACGGAAGAGTACGCAACTGACGAAGCGCTAAAGTCACGGAGTCCGGATGTCGGAATAAAACCAGAGTGCGCACTCGTTTAGGTGCTCACATGTGCTGCTACCATCGTCTAATACCCGAAAACGTGTAGGAACCATTGATACAGAGGATCGAAGAAAGGATACAACAATAGAATTTTGCTAACGCAACAAGTGTATTAATATTTGATTTTATTTCGATTTTGTATACATTTTACAGAAAACGAAGTAAATTTCTGCGTATCAAGAATATCTCGCAACTTATAGAAATAATTAGTAACTTGTTTTAGTAAAAATATTTTTTATTTTGATATACGCAAAATAAGATACAAATTTATTAATAATTTTAATAGTTTAGATAACGTTATATTTAGTCGGGAAATATAATTCGCTAATTAACTATGTCTAATTATTGATAAAATTGAAGACAGAAATATCATAGTGTATTTTCTTATGTATTATCACTAGAAAGTATAAAGTTGGTATTCATTGTGAAAATTTCACTGTAAAATTCAAAATATCTTAAACTGCGCATACAAGTAATATTCTTAGATGCAATAAATTTGTCGCAGTGACGAAATTTCTGACGTTCCATGTTCTTCTAGGAAATTGAGTATGTTTTTGATAACTATAAAACAAAAGTAAGTGTCATAATAATGATATAAATATTATGTCTTCGTATACAATATTAAATTTTCATTGCGAATATACCTCGTTTATCTTCCGTGCTCATAAACATATTCACAATTGAGAAACGTTTCAATTGACAAAGTGATTTCAAAAAATTATTCAGCAGCTCCATGTCCTTGGAAGTGCAAAAGTGCCGTTCCAAACAATGTAAGATAGTACTGAACATATTTCCATCCATTTCATTGCCTAAAACTAAAATATTTTTTATAGCAAAAGATTGTATAAACTTGGTACATTTTATTAAGATACGAACTTGAATTTATTTTATTGACGTCTAGTGATCTCAATAATTGAGCGTATACTTCCAAATCAGTATCAGTTTTCAATGACCGCCATATGCGCATAAATTCGTACCCATTCTTGATTTTTCCAAAATCCTGAAAATAAATTTACGTTAACTACAAGCTTTTTTTCGTTATTAGTTTTATACCTTCGGAATATATTTTTCCGGTTTACTAGTTTTATTTTTATATTTATCCGCCACTTTTACCTTCCCAGGTGATATCTTGTTACATTTCTTGTTCGAATTACCACTTTGTTCGCTGTTTTTATTCAAATTTTTAGCATTCGGCACTTCTACTTGTTTGTCAGCGTTCGTTTGACTTTTGTTCGTGATTTTTGTATTCTTATTTGCAAGCATTCCGTTCGATTTAATTCTAACATTCTCGTACTTATTGTTACTAGGCTCATTAGGTAATTCCTCAATAATAACTGAATTAT
Source organism: Bombus haemorrhoidalis (assembly GCA_014825975.1). Taxonomy (NCBI): domain Eukaryota; kingdom Metazoa; phylum Arthropoda; class Insecta; order Hymenoptera; family Apidae; genus Bombus; species Bombus haemorrhoidalis. Next base: position 5,504,840 of record CM026175.1, on the reverse strand, counting down.
TCCTTGCAGGAGGTCTTACGAAAGAAAAAATTGATTTCCGTTTTGTGCCTAAAACAGGATTACTCTTCTCTTGAGTCTCTTTAGGTATATTGGAAAAAAAATTGTTAAGAGGAGAAACAGAGCTTTTGGTCAGCACAGTGTTCAAATTAATCACTTTTTGAGCACTATTAGATTTCTTTGAAGTTTTAATTGTTGTCGTCTCTCTGTTATCGTTCTCAAAACAATACTCAGCTTTAATATGTGGTCTTGGTTTTAAATAATGCGACGGGCCCGGCCCCTTGTCGCAAAAACATATGTAACTCGGTAAATTGAATTTCGAGCTAAACTGCGAAATAAAATTTCTAGTTTCTTCGATTTCATTTGACTGTAATCTTTTATTTGTGTCTTCTTTTTGTTCTTCTTTGATAGTCATCCTAAAAAAAAATATCAGAATTAAATAGATTTTTGGGTTCTCATAATTAAATATGTTTCTTTATCTTACCTTACTGTTCTAGATTCACATGGTTTCCTTAATCTTTTTACGCCGGTAATCGCTATTATATCGTTTGGTGCTAATTTCAAAGCAGCTTCATAGTCTGCCAATGCCTAATAATTATACATATTTTTATTTAATACAAGATTTTATAATCAAAGAAAAAATTAGTGGATATATTTGAATACCTGAGATAACTTTCCAAGTTTTTCTAAACTTACAGCTCGACGAAGAAGGGCTTTAATATTCTTATGTTCTATGCTAAGTACTATATTACAGTCATTAAGAGCATCTTTGTACCGTTGAAGTTTAATGTCTGAAAAAATATAATCGTATTTGACCGAAATTTTTTTCTTAACGAAATAAATGAAATAAATTTTCTTACACGCCATCGCGCGATTGTTGTACGTAATTATGTTTGAATTCACTTTTATGCTAGTATTGTAATACTCCAACGCTTCCTCGTAATCTCCAGCTCTGAAAGCCTCGTTTCCTTTTTCCTTTTCCTGTTCTGCCATCACGTCCAATTCGGTTCTTGTCAGTGCAGCTAATAATACCACATTTTCTCATTTTATTCTTTCAATACAATATTTTAAATAATTAGAGGATTATTTTATATAAGATAAGTAGTTTCGTGAACATACCTTTATTAATAATAGTACGTTTTTCCAATTCTTTTTCCTTAATCATTTTTTTCTGTTTTTGCTGTAATCTTTTCGCTTCAATTTTTTGCTGTTCATCTTGTATATCTATTTTATACAATTCAGTATCAACGTCATATTTGTCCCAAGCAGCGTAATCACACGGAGTAATTCGTTTGCCTTTAGCTCCCATCGAGCTTTTTACAGAATTTTTCTAATTGAATTAAAAAAACAGGATGGAAATATTTTTAAGTGAAATTACGCATTGATTTTAGTACAAATAATTAAATATACATACCTTTACAGATTGCTCTTTAAATTGTCGGATATCCGGCGTGAGGGTAAGATCTAATATTGTAGTTTTCCCTTCTTCTAAGTCCCTTTCTCGAATCTGCATTTCAGACATCCAATCGTCAATATCCTTATCAATTTCCTTCCATTCGTTCGGTTTTAACATATTGCTTTTAAGAATGGGTTCAGACTTTCTTAATATTATACTAGTTGGCTTAATAACGCTCAAGCGTTTCTCCGCATGCTTCAGTAAATCTGGATAGTGCCCTTCTTCCCCGGAACTATCAATAAAACATAAAAAAAAACTTTGTTACTAAAATTTATACATAAAAACGTATTTGAAATTAAAAACATTGAAAATTAAGTATACAGATAAAAGTTTATTGAGGTAACGATTTTTGAAAACGCCGCCGATTTATAATTTCTACTTACCGCAGTATAGTTACTATGCGCTCCAACTTTTTTGTGTTCTCACACTCGGAAATGTATTCATACGAAAGATGCTCGACCGGTATATCATATCTTTCGAGCAAAGATTTCTGTCCAGATTTCGCATTGCGAATAACGTCCGCATCAGTCTCGACCATGATACCAGGCAAGATACTGTTCATCGGAAAAAATATATTTCTGTTAGAACCTAATTAGTTGCGTTACCATGGATACACACATACTAAATTCTTAGTTTCATATAGATGTATAGTTTATCTACTAGGTATGTTCACATATTAGGCTCAATCGATAAGACAGGAAATCTTCTTTATGATGCGTTTCCAACGAAAGATCACCGATGCATTAGATAAATACAGCAACATATGCATACGTTCGTTCAATCATTCGGTATCTATTTATCATTAGGTTACATTTGGTACCTAATGTTCCATTAGTTTAAGAACCCAATACAAGTAGTTTAATAGACAGATAGTAAACTATTCAGTATCATCTAGTCTTAGAACTTTTATCCACGTGAAATACGTTCTTGTTCAATTCAAAACGATTTAAGTACACGAAATTTTTATGATGGATTATATAGGTTACAGAGAAACATTCTCAATTACTAGCAATTTGAAGGTACATCTTGAAAGCTAATGACTGCAAAAAATACTTGCACATAACCTTATTTTTCAGCATTTTAGCTGAAAAGAAGCATTCTTTTTTTCACGCTCTACGTTTCATTTCTACAATATCAAACTTTTGGAGTGGAACTACTAAATAATACGAAATTTAATATATTTGGACCAAATTGGTATGTAAATACTATAATAAATGCAATTATGTACGCGCAGGTATATTTTGTAGCCACTGTACATATATACTTTACCCTAAAATAGTAACGATAATAACGCGAATTCTATTTCAGACTATTTTCGATAAGAAGTCGCTTCCATCCAAATTGATAACGTGAGCGTGATAATTAGACGCAAAAAATTTACTGTAGTTATACGAGCGAGCGCCTGCGTAGTTACCTGTACTGGCGGACACGCGCTTGCATACTAGCGCTCGCGCATCGGTCTCCGGCAGTCCGCTCCGCTTACCTGTTAACACGGCAGTCATCTTGTAGCGTGGAGCGGTACGCCATGCCGTGGCCGAGACGTGCAGTGGGCACGCTGGAGAGTGCATATTAGACAGTGCGAAGCGCTCAGACTCGAGCATTCGCCGGCGAGCGCTCGGTGAGTTCGGTGCAGAGGTGTTTATGCGTATCGCGTGTTCGCTCGCTCTCGTTCGCGTATATATATTCTCATCAGTGAATTTCGCCTCGTTTCGTCGCGTATCATTACGGTAAACAGTATCAAACGTACACGAGCAACGGTAGACCACATAACGGCCAAATCAAATCGTGAAATTATTCATCAAGTGAATTTATTGTCACAAGTGGAATACCAGGTATTTATTCATGCGAATATTCCTACGTTTCGTATCTTCTTACGTAGAATCGTATCAGATGGTATTATCGAAAGCAGGCAAACACGAGTAACATCTGTTCGTTGTTTAATATTTACATATCGTGCTCGGCCTTCTGGAGGTCGCGTCGATAGGGAATTTAATGGGAGTCCATTACGCTTGATTTATGGTCTGAAAATGTAATTCAAGATAGCGCTTTCGTTTGAATACAAACCTCTTCTCGCTTGGAGTACGCCTGCAGCGTGTAAGACTATGCGCATCTGTCATCGGACGGGCACTATATAGTAGCTATCAGCGATAAAATATTTAACCTGCAAATGAGCTCGGTCGGTGTACGGGTTATCTGTAAAGGACACGCCGAGAAGTGAAACCACGCACGATTTTCCGGCCGTCAATAAATAAATATCAAAACACAATACATTCACGCGTAGTATCCCTGAATATTTGAATTTCATTTCGCGACGAGGTTATATGCCGTAAAGAACAATATGTTATTTCATTTTCGCGATCGTATGATGTACGACGGATGCTAGAGTGTGTTATCTAATCTACGTGACTTAAACCGGCAAAGAAACGAAACATAAATTGATACACGACACCATTTACGGGACCGACACGAAATCTCGTAACTCTCGTGAAAATATAATTCGACGATCGTGCGATATGTCTCTCATGTTCTGAAAATACGCGAGTATTCGCGCCGGACTCTCATGCGCGCCAGGTTCCGTAAAATTCTAACACGACTTTTACCAGTGTTTGCGTGTGAAACGGTGATTTGTCAGCGGTTTCGTTCGATATAGAAAAAGTAAAAAGCGGAAGACAGAAAAAGAAAGAGAAAGAAAGACGCGTACCGGAAAAATTCGATAAAAGAAAAAAAGAAAGAAAAAGAAATTCGAGCGGCGCGACGCAGGAATTGCAGGAGAGCACGTGGGCGGTGCTTGAAGTCTAGTTCTGCGCGCCTCTCGCTTCCAGTATTCGTCTGCCCGTCCGAGGGAGCGCGAGTGTTACTCCGTTGTAGCAGTGGTGTGCGCGCGCGCGCGCGCCTTCTAGCCTTTTTTCGTAATCCGGACGAGAGGCCGACGTTGGCGGCGCCAAGCGAGAAGAGAAGATGAGGAGGGAGGCCGTCGACCCGTTATAAATGGAACTAGCAAGACAGCATTTCTTGAATCGTTTCTTCTGTTATTATTCGCAGCGTGTCGGCGCACTAGCCCGCATGTTTGTCCGCGGCGTGACCAGAACCTGCACATCCGCCGATATTATTATCGCCGTGGTCCAAAGGATGCAGTCGAATCGTGGCGACCGTGGAAAGTGAAGTTTTCGAAAGGAAAAAAGAGAAATCGAAGGAGCGAGAAATCGACGGACAGAAAGTGGCATTTTTTGATGACCAAGCGACCAGTGTGAAACTCTCGACGGGCACGAATTATAGTGGCGCCTTTTTAGTGAGCGCGAAAGAGAAGAAATTTCAAAATTCGAGATATGCCCGTGGCGACATACGGTGTACAATTCTGGAAGTTCGCAAACGGTGATAAGTGGACAAAGTTCGAAGATCGTGTTTTACCTGTTGTTCGGTCGATAATATACGGCGAGTCTCGGTTTCGCGGTTGCACGCTCGTTTAAATTGGCTGTCACAATTCGAGACGCTCGGTGCCGACTTGTTCGCGAGAAGATTGCGACGGTCGAGCCAGTGAATCACATCTGAGAGCGACATTTCGAAAGATCGATGTGTCGTCGGGTCTAAAAAGGTGGCTCTTACTCAACGCCGTTTATCGCGCCATTGGGGAGCGCGTGCTTGGAATGAATGCCGCGTTTTCAACCGCTATGTGAAGTTGTCCCTACAGTTTGAACGTGATTAGTGGATGCGCTACAAGAGACCGAGTGTCACCGGTTGCTTTGCAATGTGAGTAAATAGAAACTTCGTGTAGAGACAGAAGAACCGAGGAACAAATCAAACAACCACTCTTTAGAGGTTTTGTTGTCGTTTGAATATCGTTGACCCGATGTGAATGTATTCGAAGGAAATATTCGCGTTACTTCTATAAAGGTTAGTTACGATATTTTTGTCTGTGAACGTTTACATTTTTCGACAAAATCGAAAATCGTTTAGTGTCGGGGTTCGTATATGTAAACGTTTATTCGCGATTCTTCTCTCGTGTATGTGTGTGATGTGAATGGACTTTAATACGGTCGAAACGAAAGAAACTGTAGGTCGAGTGAAAAGTAACACGAACAGTGTTAATCGGACAGCATATGATGTGCAAGCGCGGCTCGAACGACACCTAACATCCACGTCTGATGACAAACGTGAACAGGATCAGGGTGGTCGTCCTCGGCGGCCCCAGAGTCGGGAAATCAGGTAACCTAAAAATTTTTTACCTCATTTCTTTAGTTCGTCGCGCGCAGCACGAACTTTAGTGGCGCTGTCAATCATAACGTAGGAATTAACTGTATGAAGCGAGTTGATTAACATCAGGATTTAATTAGCAAAATACGATTAGTTCCTTTTAACCCTTTGCACTCGAGAATTTTTTCGGTCGGGCGTAGCAGCTACACCGGATGATTTAGCGTTTACGTGACGCATGTCTTACAGCTAGCGTAAAATGATTTTATATACAAATTAACTTACAAAAGCATTATATTCTAATAATTTATCTATATTTACATCTTTGAAAATATGATATTGTAATATTAATCAAATAACCATCGTTTCCTGTTTAAATCGTGATAAATAACTCTATAGAGATCACAAACCAGTGATTTCTATATATTTATATTTTCTTTTATTCTATATTTCTATTTGAAATTATATACATTTAATCGCTTGCGCCCGAGAGGCGACTCTCAGTCACCACGGTGTGTAAAATATTAATTTCTGTATTTTTTTTGTATGATAATTTGTAAAACTCACCAAGATGCATTCTTGAATATAATTGATCACATTTTTTTACAGTTCAAAATCAAGTTCATCTTCATTTGAGCTAATTTCACCTGCGAAAACCATTTTTTTTAGGGTTTCTAAATTATAATACTTTTGCTATGATCGTCGAATCTAAACTAACGTTGGAGACGTTGTCAGAACCATAGTTTCGGAGGCATATGGAACTAAATATTTTATCTCCATTCTAAAGTCTATCATTTTACACTTCCTAACAAAGAACACAAAGAGTTAAGGAATCAATTTACCAACCAATATTGCATTTTCATCAATTGGGGATGTCGAAATCTAGCATAAGCAGGGACTATCGCCTCTCATTCGCCACTGGAGTTGCAGCTCGGAACACTGTAGTAAATCGTGAGTCGCCTCTCGGGCGCAAGCGATTAAATATAATTTCAAATAGAAATATAGAATAAAAGAAAATATAAATATATAGAAATCACTGGTTTATGATCTCTATAGAGTTATTTATCACGATTTAAACAGGAAACGATGGTTATTCAACGTGAACTTAATGCAGTAATGCGATATAACAAGAAAATTTTGACAACTAAATTGATAATTCATTACTCAATTCACAACTTACAATTAACAACTCGTAACAACTTGGCAATAACTTACAACTTAAAAATTACAAATTAGTACTTACAACTAAGCAACAAATAATCCACAAGTGTTCGGAGCTTCCTTGCTTCTGCAACTCGTCGTAGCTGACTGGCAACTGACTAACTCTTCGTACCACGATTTTCGTATTCCTGTGTATGATCTATTGTCAGGTAGGTCCTTTTCAATTACTCAATGTTGTAAAGGGCCACGGGCATATGATTCATACGGATCTCCCTTCTTTCTTTGGCCCGTTAGTACTTTTATTACTTTTTACCTGAAGTTCATTGAGATTTTCTCCGATAGTACAAATGTATTTGCAAATATACGCTTAACGTATTTTATATGGGTATAAATTAAAATAAATTATATTTGAATAAGATCTTGCCAGGTCAAAATTCTTTTCCATTCAATCATCAAGAATCCCCGTTTTTCTTCTAAATATTATTCCTTCTTCTGTTTCGTAGATGTTTTTATTACAAAATTTTTCTCATAGCTTAGGTATTATAAACTTTTTTTATTTATATAAGGTCGAAGGTCATCAAATTAGGAAACATTAACTTTGCATAAATTATAAAAATAGCATTCGATCAAATATGTATCATTAACGACTAAATTATCATTGTACTATTAGAATAGCCTCGAGTATCTCTACGATTTGTTACTTTATTATTATCCATAGTATTAATCGAATTCTTGATTTAATCATCCAATCTGGCCGAACTTGAAGGCAAGGAAAGACATGTATCATTGTGCTATGATTATGGGAAAGTGCTTACGTGACAGACTATACGGATATAAGCGTATCGAAGAGGTATTAATTATAGTGGGCAGTACTAATATTGTGTCGTGTAAAGCGTGTAATTTCTGCACGTCTATCTAATACCGCGGCGACGGATTGAATGAAAGTGCCGTTAAGATGAATACGTATAGTCTTCGGTATAATACGATGCATTAGTTAGCCGGACAGTCGTACGATGCGTACAAAGCGATCAAACGAAGGCAATAAGGGTAGTTCACCGACCCCTGGAATTAATCCTATTAATAAGCGACAGAACCGATATCGTGATCGAGATGCGTATAATTTGAATAAAGTTAAATTAAACAATGAACGATAGGGTAATATAAACGAGGAGACATGAACCTTCAACTATAGTCACTCGGACGAATCTGAATTTTTATTTTTTTTAAATTAGAACAAGCCGATCAAGTTGCGATTCGGTTTAATAGTGATTAGGACTTTCTGTTTTTTGTATAAGTCAACAAATTTCGTCGACTGTACCTTTAACTATATTTTTTAAAATTTCTTCGGTAATTTGATTGTTGAGCTGAATAATCACTTCCTTTAATTCTAAAGTGTTTAAGAACCGGCCATTATATATGTATATGTATAGACCGATTTTCATAATTGGTGGTTTAACAAATAGTACATCAATACACGTTCATGGCAATGATGAAAGTATAGAGTCTGACAAACAGGAACGGATAATTCACAATGAAGAACAAAGTAACATTTCTTAGTCGCACGACTGGTATCGGCTGGTTTTTCGTTAATGAGGTCGCGATTAATTATATATCATCAAGTCTTGATTACATGCTATGCAACACTTTTAAGTCGTTTAAAAGAAAGCTTGTTAAACGATTGAAAAAAGAGGCGTATACGAGTTTATCGTGTAATTTAACGAGGACGATGAACTTGATATCAAGCGTTAAAATAAATCCTGCGATTATATGATCGATCGTAGGATTTTATGGAATTATCAGAATTGTAATGAATTTTGAGAAAATCGTGAGAATTAATTCTTTTCCATCTAATTTAATGTAACGTTGTTGTAATGGAACATTGAACAATAGGCTTATTTTCTACGGTTTTTTAGGATTCTAAAATCCCTTTTCATTATTCTCTGTTTATTAGACTCTTTCTTTTTTTCTAAAATCCTTTATACCTAAAATCCATATAACTTTATACTTTATATTCTATTCTCGTCTCAAAATTACACTCGATACGGTATATACCTTGTTCGTTTCTTTTCGACGTACTCTCATGGCCAAACGAACGTTTGATCAGAAAGCGGATATTCCCGGGTCCGGGAGAGAATCCGTAAAAGTCGTGAGAAGGAGAGGCTGTGTCCTGCTGGGTATAATAAGGACCTCCGTGGACGTTATCGGATATCAAGTGAGGAGAGTGGTCAGCGGGTCGTTGCGAGCCACGAAAAATCCTGCGCGGCAGCAGGTTGAGAGATCTGGACATCCGATACATCCGTTATGTTACCGAGCCACGCTCTATACCCGCCTTGTTCGACCCTGGATGCCAACTTTACGCACCGAACGTGCTTTTTCCTCCCTTATCGGCTTCCGGCGAGCCTACGTTTCCATACCATCCACGCAAGGTACAACGAATCGCGTCATGGATCGAATCGGTTGTGCTCCTTCGTCAGGTGGCGACCAATTCTTCCGTTCCACCTTGTTAGGCCAGTGGATAATGTTTTTATTTCGCTAGCGTTTGAAGATTATTTCACGCACAAGGCCTGGGAGCGAAGTTAATTGGATTTCATATAATTGAGTAACGGCCAGTTAGGTTTGCTTGGTTTTGAGATTCCACACGACGAATCCTTCTATAACAGTGAATTTATTGAGCGAGTTATCTTTTAACTTTATTATTATCAGCTGTGACCCTCGAATTTTGATATTTCAATGTTACTTTCGTCTTGGCAAATAGAGAAGACGTCCAATGTTTTAGAAAGATGTTTAATAGAGAATGGAAACGAAAAGTCACGCGTAACGATAATAATTTTCTCATAGTTTGCTCAAGGTTAGAAAGATACACGTAATTGGGTCGAGAATGAGCGAAAGAGCGCAGCGGAGTTAAGAAATTCCTGTAATCATGAAATTGAAAGTTACAGAGGACAGATCAATTTCAGATTGATCGATTTTCGTTCCTTCAAATATAAATATGACGTAGTCTAAATTATTATGTTCAAGAGATTGAGAATATGAGTCACAAGTGAAATTATCTTCCTTGCACGCTAACGTTCGATTCTTTTTATTTCAAAGTATGAAATGATGGTCTTCCTTTTGAACTGATTAATAAACCGCTGATATATATATATGCATCTGTGGGAAATTTGGAAGCGCAAAAGCAGAAAATACGTAAAATGTACAAAGTAGAATACTCGTGTTAATACTTCATATTTATTCGTAT